>CM029277.1:35046358-35089107 GCA_016920895.1 Vaccinium myrtillus
AGGAAGTATTCATGGCCTAGAGGAATAGTATTCTTAATACTTAAAAAACTTGGAACTCCTAGCAAAACTTGGATCTTCATTGCACTCTTATATAGCCTCTCCTAGTGTTATACTAAACTGATAGCAAACTTTCATTAAATTTTGCTCTCATAATGTGTCACCCGATAGCATTTATAATGCGTGCTAGCTAAGAGGCTCTCATCGTTCCTAAATTAGCTGCATCTCACCGATCCAAACACAGACTTACTTTGGCTGCATCTCATTGACTATGTTTCTCCATGTATTATGCTATGGTTAATTCAGGAAGTAATGGAGGATCCATCCATTGCCGCTGATGGTTTTACATACGAGCACAGAGCAATCAAAACATGGCTTGAGAGACACAGTTTATCGCCAGTAACAAAGCTTAGGCTGGAGCATAAAGTGCTTATTCCAAACCATACATTACGTTCTGCCATAGAGGATTGGAGGTCAGGCATAACATCCTCGTCCAGTTAATGTTAAGCATTCATAGTTGAAACTAGCATTTTATGCTCCACAAACCAAGTTTCAGTGGAAAATTATGTATGTATATAATTGCTACATATGGAATGTAAATCAGAGGAAGAACCTGCTATGACTACATAACCTCAACAATATAAAATGGTAACCCCAGTCCCTTCTCCATGTCTACAAGTCTACATGAGTGGTCTTGGAAATAAAATGCTAATTGTAATTTTAGATTAAAGATTTTGGGCATATTTTAGGTTTCAACATGTTATCAATAAAATGGAAGCCCAAGGATGTTACCCAAGTTGAGCCATGCTGGTTATTATCCCTCTGGTTTGATCCAGTACCGGTCCGATCTGGCTTTAAACCACACTTCCATGGGCTTGGGCTCACCAAGTTCCAGGCCTCCAAAACCATACTAGTTAATCAGCTCAATCGTGACCTGATTTGGTCCACGCGGGTATATGGGGTTGTGGCTAGGCCCATTAGCCAAGCCGAAAGCCCTCCCTAGTTCGGCCCATTACAAATGGGGTCTGAAGTGTTGATTTGTTTTGTATTTGCTAGCAACTTTCACTGGTAATTAACTGGGACTGGTTTTGTGTGTCCAATTAGTCAAGGAACCGGCTAAAGAATTAAGTTTACCAATGGCAGATTTTGGAGTGAAAACACCAAACACCAGAGAGTAAAATACTTAACAATAATTTCGTCCAAAGACCAAAACTCTCTCGGTTTAAAATTTCCGTAAGAGTATAGAATCTCCCAACTCGTTTGCCCGAAACCTAAAATAACTCAAACCAATACGTCACAGTACATCCATTATTTTGCCCGGAACATCCATTAGTTTCTTTAGTCTATCATCTTATTACCTAGTTCACATCAACACAAATAACTCCACAGATTGATAGTCCAAACACAGCTTAAAGAAGAAAACAGTTGTTCTATAAATTGGAGCTCTCTTTGCCCACTCCATCGGAAGGAAATAGAAATATGCATTATATTTGGGGAAGTTACAAATAACTCATTTTTCTATCACAAACTCTATGTTACAAACTCACACTACGACTCTCTCACAGCACACAAGCTGTGCACACACACCACACTTTTATAACACAGGAGTTGTGGGTAAGGCCCCAAGTTCCATGAGTCAATCAAATGGATAGGACCCCACAAACGCTACTAGTAGTTCAACAATAGAAGACCATTGCCTAAAAAACGTGTAATAGATGGTGAGCAGTTTGATCCCTAGCTCGCATCGCGGCAACAGACCTCACTCCATTTTCAGGCAAAATCTCATTTTCAAAGAGATCGAAAGTTTCGCTCGGATCCTTTACTTCATTCCTCATCTCACAAATATTATGTAAAACACAAGCAGCATCAAGAATCACAGGCAAGTGTTGTAGTTTCACATTGGTTCTCTGCAAATAACTCCACCTCCCTTTCAACTGCGAAAACACCTCTTTCGCCAACCTATGAATCTCCCCAACTTTTTCATTAAACAACCTTTCAGTCCACAAACTCTGTTGTGGATAAGGAACCAAAACCCAATCCATTAACGGGTACCCCTAATTCCCCACAATCCAAACGTCCTTCAAAAGCTCTATATTCGCCCGTTGAGAAAGCGCAGACTTCTCTAAAATCTTAGAAATCTTATCATCACTTGTTGACCCCGGCCCGCCAATGCAAACATTAGTAAAACCCCGTCCAAATCAACACCACCTTGTACTGTGATCGAATACGAAGTAGTCCGGTTCCTCTCTGAAAGCCTCTTATTAAAATAGGGGAACTGACAGGCCGGCCCCATTATGTATGGAGCTTCCCGTCCAAGCCCACCCCATGTCAAACACATCCCACCCAAGTCCTCCCACGCGCGCATGATAATTTCTCTGTCCAATGATGCGCATCATTACTCTCTCTCTCTCTCTCTCCCTCTCTCTCTCTCACTCATTTTATATTTTAAAATAAAATAACTTTTGTTATAAACAACTTTTTTCATAAAAATTACTCCATCCATCCCTTTTTAAATATGTCATTTTGTAAATCCAACTTATTAAAGAAAAGCTTATCAAAAAAAAAACTTATTAAAGAAAATATCATCATTACAACTTTCACATCAACTTTTTCCCTCTACTTTACACTTTTTACATCAATTTTTTCATCTGCTTTATAAAATTATCCTCCACTTTTACCCATTAACTCTTTACCCACTAACTTTTCAAAAGGGCAAAATGATAATTGTACAAACTTTACAGTTTTACCCATTAACTTTTCAAACCACACACTTATTTAGGAATAACCCAAAATGGAAAGTTAAACACTTAAAAAGGGACGGAGCGAGTATATATTTGAAATCTACCTGATGAGATCTTTCAAATAAGATCACATTTGAAAATGAAATTGCGTACATGTAAAAAAAGTTATTTTATACCCATTAATTAATACTAATTTACACCCCTTCTAAACAATTCACACACTCCAAAATGAAAGAATTCACATACTTGAAATGCAGAATTCACACACATCACAACTCACTCTCCAAAATACACAATTCCCACCCCAAAAAGAAAGAATTCACACCCCTCAATGAAGAATTCACACCTTCGAAAATGAAAGAATTCACACCCCTCAAATGCTGAATTCACTCCACTTCTAAATAATTCACAACCCGCAAATGCATACAATTCACACTCATGCAACAATTCACACCTCCAAATAACACACTATTCACACCCCTTGTAACAATTCACACCCCCAATAGCGCAACAATTAACACCCCTGCAACAAAATTGATCAAAGTTTGATTAGATATTGAGGACTCCAATAAGAGCATCTCCAACAACCTCAGCTGGATCCTCAACAAATTACCTAAAAAATGTAACATACACAGATATAGCTAGGCAAAAATATTACCTCTAGCCAACAGACTAGTCATTTCACTCAACAAAAAAACTAAAGAAAAAAACTCAAAATGCTTAGATTTGTATCATCATAGCCTCCTGCTATGGGACACCGACCGGCAACCACTCACAGACCATACACATACCACCATCACCACCACCAACCACCATCACCGACAACACACAGACTACCATCACCGCACCGCCCTGCCATCACCATCACCTCCCGCCATGGCTACAACCACGGTTGCCATAGGCCCTTCGGGTTGCCCCGCCATGAAATCCGACCAAAACCCACCAAAATCTGACAATTGTTCTTTGGACAGAGGAGTCAAACGACGGTATCGTTGCAGCCAAAATGACAAGGCAGTGTGCAAGGCTGTTGGCTGCCATTTTGGGGGGAAAATCTCGCAATTTTTGTCTCGCCGGAGCAATGACGAGACAGTTAGAGATGGCCTAATAGACGTTGTTATTGGTATTGATCCTCTATCTTTGCATTGCGTACCGACGGTCTTGGGGGCCTACTTTTAGATCTCACACGAACGATCTGAGCCGTTCATTTATCTTGGATTGATTTTTCGAGTGGGCCCTCACAAGATCACCTCCATTGGACGTCTGTAAGTGATTCATCCAAAATTCCTCCGAACAATCCCTGGGTAAAGTTCGGTCCTTCTGAACGTGCTCTGACGTTGCCGCTAACACCATATATACCCTATTCATCGAGATCTAAAACCTCAATCAGAACTCGTGTATAGTAGGGTCTGTCCTTCTGTTCCGATTCACTACGGAATATCATGACAGAAATCGATGCTGCTAAAAATCCGATCTCGCATGGGGTGAGGATGTCTTTGAATGGCGAAGTTTCGGAGGCTTCGGGTTATCACCATGGTCAACTTTTGAGCGCTTTTCGAGGGTGTTGTCTTGGTGGTCTGGTTGTTCGAGTAAGGTTAAGAAATTGGGGAAGGAGGAGGTTTCGACTTTCGCGGTTGAGATTTGGACGAGGAGGTTTTCTTTTTGAAAGTGTGTTTTTTTATTTAAGAGGGAGTTTAAAGTCGTTTATCTCTTCCTTCTTCGATTTGGATGTTAATGGTTGCCTTAGCCGCGACTTACTTTTTTGAAAGGGTAATTTACATTCACCTCCCAAGAGATTTCTATTAACTACATAGGCATCCCTTGTTTTTTCTGTAATGCCTCCCATCTGGTTCACCTTTTGATATCAAATTTCCCCTCTGTACGTTGTCCGTTACTGGGGATAACGGATATTGCTGAGATCAAGAATTTAAGTTTTGTATTATGTCACACCCCGAAATCCACACGAACCGAGCACGTGAGTCGTAAGAATAAGTTACCAACTAAATGTAAAGATCGACACTATCAATTTTGCAAGGTCAAATCCAAATACTAGAAAAGCCTTATCCAAATCGTGTTTGTATGTCATAAGATTCTATAAAATTTTGAAATGGGATGTTTGTTTTTTAGGGACTTTCTCAATGGTCAATACGACTAGAAAATCTGGGCGTCTTACAACAATGACACAAATGAGATTCCAACCTCACCAACATTAACAAAAAGAATAATACATATTTGTGAAGATTACCCTCAATCATTATTTAAAAAAAATGAGAGAATTAAACATAAATAGCGGTACCTTCTCAAATACAAACTTGGTAAAAGTAGAAAGGTTCATGGCCTTACAAACTTTAAGATTACATACATAAAGAGCTCAAGTTTAAGGTTTACATGCGTCAAGAAGACCAAAATATAAGCTTTAATTCACCTTCTCTGCCCTAACCACCGTAATCTTCACCCTTTGTTCATCACCACACAATTCCTCAGGCTATGGGCCTCTGGGTAATCTGGGTTTATGAAGAGCTGGGTTGACGAAACTGTCCCTATAGATTTCCCACTGAAGTCATTAACTTTCCCTGCTTTCACGGCTAAAACCGGGAAAATTCCAGAGTCGATAATTTCTTGCAGATTTTGACCTTCCCTGTTGCAGAAATCACCCCATAGAGCTAATCCCACACTCCACCCAGATTGATCCTTCAGAGTTAGAGTTCTTCTCTGAGTTTCCGTACCGTCTTTTCGCATGACAGGGACTGAAGGGTTAACAGATGTTACGACACCAATAACATCCAGAAACGAATTATTTTCGGCAATCTCGATTTCACTGATGGGTCGGAAAGAGAATTGTTGGCTTGGAATTGAACCATCTTCATTCGGGCACAAATCGACTGTTGAAAATGCTTCCAAAAACATCTCCCATTCATTTTTCAGATGGTTGAAGTTCTTCTGCGCAGGTTTCAATCTACCCTTTGATATCAGATAAACTTTTCCAACCTCAATTGTTTCAAAGAAGCGGTCAAGAACAGAATTGAAACAAGTGGCTCGAATTTCACCTCCATTAGAGTCGAGAAGGTCAAAGGAGAACACCTTACCATCTCCACGGGCGTTGTTGTACCTGTGGATGTCTCCTTTGGCAGTTACTCTTGCCTTGATCGCCCATCGACCTTGATAAGGATTCAAAGCAGAAATTGGGATTCTGCGTGCTGGTGTCTCGTGGCCGGTAAATTGGTTTGACCCCACGGAACTCGTGTCGTCGCCGAGGTCAACTTTTGGGCTCTCTTCGATAGTGGTTTCGTCGTGGTCTGGTTGTTCAAGTAAGGTGAAGAAATTGGTGTAGGAGGTGGTTTCACGGTTGAGATTTGGACAAGAGGAGGCTTTCATTTTGGAGTTTTGGAAGTGTGATTTTTTATTGAAAAGGAAGAAGTGAATTGTAGAGTGAAAACAGGAGCAGAATCTGAAGTCTGAACTTGTTGAATTCAAAAGATCAAAAGAAAAGCTAGTTGAATTTGGAGAAACAAGCAAATAAAAATGGAGTATAAGAGAGAGAGAGTAAAATTTCTTGGGACAGTCGGCTCCGCTGATCTAAGAGAGGTAGAGAGAAAGTAAAGTTTCGTAGATTGGGTGATCTAAAGGAAGGACATTTTTGTAATAATCTTTCTACCCTCCGCTCAATAGATTAGGAACAACGAATGATAAAAAATAAAAATAAAATAAAAAATCCTCCACTTAATAGGTGGAGGATAATATGCATATAGTAACAAAAAAGTTCGGATATTAATATACATTTTACTTATATCAAATTTTTACAGTCATCAATATACATTTCTCAGATATCGATATATTTTTTACACATTATCCTCCACATTGTAGGTTAAGGTTAGCATTTTTCTTCAATAATTGTATGGAATGGAAATTGGCGGGAAAGTTCGCGCAAACAAAGTGAACGAAAATAGGACACCTTTGATAAAGCCAAAGCTACCCTGATGAATCCACAATTGTAAACTGTTTCCTTTTGGACTCCATTTTTCTTTTTCTTTTTTGGGAACTGCAAAAAGGTTGGGATAGGGCAACCAATGTAGCAACTTTACTTGGACGTGACCATAAGGCTCTTGACTCGCCAGTGGAATGTCCAGTTCGAGCCATAACTATTGTTCGTGAGGACAGACCGTCATCATAGCACCACTTAGATACAAGCGAGTATAAATGCGTACCCCACAATCCCTTGCCACTGACAAGGCTTGAAACTAAGCCTCCCTTGGGAATGTGAGGCATCTTACCCACCAGGCTATTACCATCGGTGGTCTTCAAAGACATGAACCCAAAAGTAAAAACAACAAAAAATTTGCAGCGAATTGATGTGAGAAAATACTTAAAATAACTATGCTCACACTTACCAAATTATAAAAAAACTGAAAAATTTACTCCACATGAAAAACCCTTCCGTCACCAGAGAAACCCATAATAAAACTGTAGAGTAATTTTGTCAGTCTATATCGGATACAAAATGGAGTCTATTTGACAGCCCATATGGATTTGTTATAAAGGATAATTTTTCTCGTGTGCGAAAGAATCCAATCCAGAAATTATTACCTCGATCGAATCCGAATGCATTCGCCCGCCGGTGTATTGTGCTCAGCAGTAAAGGGCACAAGCTGGAGGCATCTAATGATGGTGGATGAGATTTTCTAAAATTGCAAGCCTCGTGAAAATGCAAACAGGCATGACATGTCTCCACTTCGCAATTCAACAGGGGCAATTAGGTAAAAGGAAACGGACTTATAACTCTGTTTCTGACTAGGGAGGCTGATGTAATTTCAGAAAATGTAAAGAACGGTAGTGTTTTTGTTAGATACCAGAGAGGAGATTAGTGTAATTGATTCAAAGTTTAATTTGATATTGAAGACTCCAATAACTATTATTAAAATTTTCACCAAATCATTTATGAAATTCCCATCATATCTCAAAACTCTATCAATGAACACACCTATAATATGCTTCGATTTTAAAATTCCAAAAAATTCGAATTGCTATCGTTATATTATGAAAAGATGAGACAAAAGATATTTAGAGTTTATGGAACGTTACCATTAAAAATTTGGTGAAAAAATTGACATTGGCTCATTCTCTCTTAATTTGATAAAATTTAGTTCTCTTTTGATTTAGTATTAATTTGATTTGAGGGATGAAGCTTCATTTTAACTATTTTTACATCAAATTTAACTTTGATATAACATACACAACCTCACACTTCACAAACTACACTTTTACAACACAAAAGGGATGTGGGTATGGCCTCAAGTTCCATGAGCAATCAAATGGGGCGGGACCCAACAAAAACTACTAGTAGTTCAACAATTGAGGACCTGTGCCTAAAAAATGTGGTGTAATAGATGGTGAGCAATCCGATCAATAACTCGCATCACGACAATAGAATTTATTCTATTTTCAGGCACACTCTGATCGTCAAAGATATTGAATCTTGTATCCGCCGGATCCATTGCTTCACTGCTGATCTCACAAACGTTGTGCAACACACAAGCACCAATAACCGCAGGCAAGTGAGTATAAATGTGTACACCCACAATTCATTGCCACTAATAAGACTCGAAACTGAGTCATCTGAGTCTCCCGTGGAAGTGTGAGACACCTTACCCACCAGGCCACCACCATCGGTGGTCTTATGGACTCCATTTGCTAGCAACTTTTTGCAACACTTAACTTTTTTAACAAATTTTGAATAAAAAAAATGGGTAAATTACATTGACCTCCCATGAGGTATCTGCCAAAACCAATGGCACCCCTTACTTTTTCTGAAATAACATAAATCTCCCTTGTCAAACACTTTTCTATGCCAACTTCACCCAACCGTTAGCTTTCCGTCATTTACTAAACAGAGAATGTTGAAGTCAGCATCAATTCTTTTAACATAATTCCCATTCTGCCCCCATCTACAACGTCCAGCCATGATTCCAATACCCAGCACTAGCCAACTCCACTTACCAAAGATGGCCACTCCAATGCTTGAACTAAGATAAATTATTTTATGAGATAAATAATTATTATTAATGTTAAAGAACTTTGTTTTTGTTTTTTTTTTTTATAACAAAATTTAACTTCTTGAAGTTTTTTTTAGGGGAGAAATCTGAAATAATAGAAATAGAGACCAAACTTGGAAAAAAGTTTGCAAAAAACAAAAATAATCTGAAAAATATCTTCTTTAAATTATTTCAGTCTTGAATGATTTTTTTTTAACTATAATTTTATTCCTTTTTGCTTTCTAGTTCCCTATCGTTTATATGAATTAGAAAAGTGGAAAAAAAAATAGAGAATTAATTTCCGCACTACCATTTTTACCATCCACACTCTTTCTTTCTTTCTTTCTTTTTTTTATATATGTCAGTTTGCTACATTATCTCTTGATAGGTGAAGAAGTGAACTAATGAAAGGGCAAATTGAGAACAAAATAGTAATGGAGTCCAAAGTACTAATGGTTAATATCTTGATCTCTTTCAGCCGTTTCGTTCTCAGAAACAATTATTTTCTGCATAATTGGTTTTCCTGAAAAATGTTTTAAATTGTAGCATGTTTTACACTGAAACAAATGCGGCCTAGAGTTGTGTTTAGATCGTGGACCTGTTAGAAGTTTACAGACAAAAAAAGAAACCAAATAGTACCTTCTCTTCACACACAAATAACTCAACGGATTGATAGTCCAAACACAGCTTAAAGAAGAAAAAGTTGTTCTATAAATTGGAGGAAACAGAAATATGCATTATATTTGGAGAAGTTACAAATAGAAAAATTATTGAAATGGTCCTTGTAGTTTCACCCGAGTCTCGATTTAGTCCCTCTAGTTTCAATTGCACTCCAACGAACCCTGTAGCTTCAATTTTGGTCGAATTAGGTCCAATCGATAACGGACGTTTGCGAATTAGACAGAAAACCCAATTTGGGGGTTTTTTGAGGGGCAAAACTGACTTTTTGACCCTCCTTCTTCCCCAATTTGAAACCCTAACCCTAAATCAAATCCAATCTTTTTCTCTCTCTCCCTCCATCTCTCTCTCTCTCTCTCTCTCTCTCTCTCCATGGCGGAAAATCATCTAAAAAAAATGTTTAGCTACTCAAGGTTAACCACTCTCAGAATGCAACTAACATTAAGGTTGTTGACATTAGAGCCAAAGCATAACAGAAGGATTGGAGCTTGTTACTATGTTTGGAAGACTTAACACACCTTGAGAGCTCTCCAATTAGAGTATGTGCGGAATACTATCCAAAAGAATGAGATATTAGGCAAAGGTAAAACTTGAAGAAACAAAAAATAAGAGAAAACAATTACATGAATGATAATCTCGTGCACGAAAGGAAGAAAACAAAGTATCTAAAGAGAGTGAAATCAACTTTGAGAATACAAAACGAGATTGAAGTTGATCTCTGGATATTAAATGGATATACACACGGTGAAGGCAGTTGTTAGTGGAAGCAATGAAACTGATCCATAGAAGTATCTCTTGTGAATAATAGCTCCCCTGATAACAGATGCAATGCTTACGTTAATTAACATATACGGATCAAATGACAGTAAATAACACATTCAAAACTTTAATGAAAGTGCACGGAGCATTTAGTTATTTAAGTTGGCGAAAGTCCAGATTAATAAAACAGATCGATAAACATATTGGGACACACCAAACTCTATTTCCATCAAAAGCCAGTACACGATGGCTGACTGATGCAGCAGAGGTGTTAACATATTTTACCAAACCGGATAACGATAAAAACGAGAGAGAGAGAGAGATTGGATTTGATTTAGGGTTAGGTTAGGGTTAGGGTTAGGGTTAGGGTTTCAAATTGGGGAAGAAGGAGGGTCAAAAAGTCAGTTTTGCCCCTCAAAAAACCCCCAAATTGGGTTTTCCGTCTAATTCGCAAACGTCCGTTATCGATTGGACCTAATTCGACCAAAATTGAAACTACAGGGTTCGTTAGAGTGCAATTGAAACTAGAGGGACTAAATCGAGACTCTGGTGAAACTACAGGGACCATTTCAATAATTTTCCCATAGTGAATTGATATTGGCACTCCCATTTTCTCTATTGACACTTCTTTTTTTGTCTTTATATACAAAGTGCAAGAGTAATTTTACCTAATAGAGACGAAAAAGGGAGTGCCAATATCAATTCCCTACAAATAACACAGAAGAGGTGTGGGAAAGGCCTCGAGTTCCATGAGTCAATCAAATGGACAGGACCCCCACAAACGCTACTAGTAGTTCAACAATCGAAGATTTAGACCATTGACATTGCTAGATGGTGAGCAATCTGATCCCTAACTCGCATCGCGGCAATAGACCTCACTCCATTTTTAGGCAACATCGCATCGTCAAAGAGATCGAAACTCGTCTTGCTCGGATCCATTACTTCATTCCTCATCTCACAAATATTATGCAAGACACAACAAGCACAAACAATCACAGGCAAGTCTCGTAGACTCAACACAGTCATATCCTTCAAGAAACTCCACCTCTCTTTCAACCGTGAAAATGCTTCTTTTGCCACCCTCTGAACCTCCCCAACTCTCTCATTAAACAACTTTTCACTCCACAAATTCTGCTGTGCATAAGGAACCAAAACCCAATCCATTAACGGGTACACCGAATTCCCCACAATCCAAACATCCTTCAAAACCCCGCAATTTGCCCGTTGCCTAAGCACAGACTTCTCCAAAATCGTGTCATCACTCATAGACCCCGAACACTCAATACGAACATCCGTAAACAACCCGTTCGAATCAACAAAGCCTTGTACCGTGATCGGAAGGTATATTTTTTAGCCAAATATGTCTAGTGTACATTGATCCACCAAAATTTGGAATCCCAGAAAGCAACTCAAATTCCATTTTTACCCCCTTCATTCTCTCCTCATCAAGCCAATTCATAAACTTGTTCATCAAAACAGTCTTGATAGCAGAGCAAACTTCCAGCACAAGTATATGACAGATGAAGATTTCGAGCCTGAATTTCTTGGACACGAGGCGGAGGGGTTCGCCGGTGGCCAGGTGCCAGATACAGACGACGACGCGTTGGCGGACGTGAATGGCGATGCAGAGCATGCTGTGATTGCTGTCCTTTTTGGCCAGGATTGGGTCGAGCTCGTTGCAGATGAAGTCGAAAGTCGATTTGCTCATCTTGAAAGCGCGCCGGAATTCGTGGTCGGAGAAACCCGGGCGGTTCACCTGGTCCCACCACGTCGTCGACCGGCTTTTCACCCCCAAATGCCGGGCTACGCCGCTGCCACTAAATTGGTTTGACCCAATGGAAACGTTGGTGTCGGACCCATTTGGACTTGGAGGCCATTTGGGTAGGGTTTGGTCCATCTCATCCCATTCGTAAAAAGATCCACCCATTGGGCAGTAAAACTCGTTCATTTCGTTAAACGAGACGAATGGGGAGAGAATTTCTTTGAAAGGGCGACATTTCGGAGGCTTCGGTGTCCTCGTTGTGGTCAACTTTTTTGGCGGTTGTGGAGGGTGGTGTCGTCATCGTGGTCTGAGTCTAGGTATAAGGTGAAGAAATTGGGGAAGGAGGTGGTTTCGCGGTTGAGATTTAGACAAGAGGAGGCTTTTTACATTTTTGGGTTTGGTTTTGAACTGGATCAGTGGAGTTGACTCTGAAGTTTACTGAGAGAGAGAGAGAGAGGAGGAGGAGGAGGAGAGTATTGTTTTCATAACTTCGTTGTATGGTAAGGAGATTGACAGGAAAGATCGTACAAACATAATGAAGTCTGAACTTGTTGAATTTGGAGAAGGATCTTGCTAACGTTTGCCCAATAGGCACACCTTAAGCACATAAACAAACAAAAATAACACACACTTCAATACACCTTTTACACTTTTCAATACATTTTCACATATCCTCATGCACTTTTCACACATTTCAATACACTTTTTCAACTTTGATGTATGCCTATTGGGCACAAGTTAGCATTTTCCTTTGGGGAAACGGCCAAATAGTGAGAGAGAAGTTTCGTTGATTAGGGGATCTAAGAAAATAAGGGTTGTGTTTGGTTTAGAGTTTAGTTTAATTTTGATGATGTAAGCAGGTGTAATAAGTGGAGAGAGATAGAGAGAGAAATGAGGGAAATGATGATGTAAGCAGTACCAAAACCGGACCAAAACTGTGTACCGAACACAGCCAAGATAAGTACCTTTGAATATCGCTGGGAAATTGGCAGGAAAGTTGGTAAAAACAGAGCGAAAGAAAATGAAACACCATTGAAAAGCCGGGTGACCCACCACCCAAAACTACCCCTGAAACTCGGTGGAGTCCACTGTTGAAGCTTTGGTCGGTGGAGTCCATGTGAGGAAATGAAATCAAAAAACAAAAAGAAGCAAGGAACTGAAAAGAGAACTCACTAAGAAAGAAACACCAGAATTATTTCGTCCAAAGACCAAAGCAATCTCAGTTTGAAATTTCCTAATACAACAGAATTCCCAACCCATTTGTCCGAAACCCAAAGTTACAGACGAATTGATGAGAACCGTCGGCATTATTTAGCTTAGGACATCCATTAACCTTTCTTTTCTTGGTAACTCTGTTTGGAAGCCAATCATATCCATTGGCTTTATTTGGCAGTTTCAACAATTATTTGTATCCAACAACATACTTCTTTATGGTCATAAAAAATTCGTATCGTCGAGATGAACCAATAATACACAAAAAGTTGATGAAAACCTAAAAAACACGAAAAAAAATCAAATAAAGACAAAAAATAAGCCAGCTAACTTTTTAGGCCAAACCTCACCTTATGTCATCTTTTGTAACGGTTATACTATGGGGGATTCGTAGTAGGGGAGAATTAAGATTGGTATTAACCATTAAGAGCTCGATTGGATGTCGGATTAGTTTTCCGTGGCTAAAATAGTGAAGAGAGATAAAATAATAAGGGTAATAATTATGGAGGGAATAAGGTTAAGTAGATGATGCAAAAACAATCAAATGACAAAATTGCCCTTGTGTATGCCCATATATTGCATTATGTATTAAATCAATTATATAATTCACAATTTAATTTTCTAACAATTTAACAACTAACTATAGTGTTATATATTTTGTGGACGCCCCTCCGAAGGTACTATCGATTCGGAGTCGCCACCCGGGTTTTAGCGGATTGTCCCCGAGGAACCGAACTCGATTGACTCGTGCCTCATTTAATGGATAAGGATTAGATACTGATCCGTCATCACCATACTATCTTAGGTTCGGGAGCTCAGTTACGAAAGGGGAAGGGTTTTACGGCACTCCCCTCACCCGGTTCGAAGACCGGTCTCTACTTGACTTTTGTGGGATTATACAAGAAATGTATGCAATTCAACCATGAGCACATACGGGGAAAAGGGATGGGGAGCCAAATAACAACATTGAACGTAACAATGGATTACAGTGTATGCTTGTGCGTTGCGATCTATATGAGTGACGATGAAAGTGAATAAACATGAACTACAAATGACAATAAGCAGTAGGAGAATGACGTTAGTATACATTAAACAGAGACTGGAAACTGGAAATAGCATGAACAATACACAAAAACAAGTTAAACCAATCTGATCCCCTGCCCAGGGGTCTGAGCGCTCAACACAGGGGTTCGAGCGCTCAACCCACTGCTCAATCATGCGTACTGGTGACTTTTCTGATGATTCTGGTTTCATGAAAACACGACTTGATCCTCATTATGTATTTAGAAACAACATTTGAATCTTTGAACAAAATAGCACAACCACATGATCATGGGTTTGGAACTCATTTATGGACCAAGATGAGACAAACAGTATAGAAGGAATGAAGACTCAATACTTTAAAACCTTTCAGAATACTCAAAATGTCAAGAACAGGCTGCAATGAGAAGAAATTTTGATTGGACCAGAAGGCAGTTTGAGCGCTCAAAGGGGCTCCTTGAGCGCTCAGGTCATCTCTTGGATTTAAGTGTTTCTGCCCCATTCTGCCCTCATCTGGACCATAAATCAGTTCAACATGATATATGATGATGCATAAAAGATTGGAACTTCGTAAACATGAATAGAATAAACTTGAGGTGTCCACATAAGTGGAGAGTAAGCATTAGGCCATGCATAAGCATGATTAGAACGAGAGGGAGAAGAGATCAGGTTGGCCTAGCCAAACAACAACACGCACACACTCTACATGAACCGAAAATAGAATATAGAGCTAAAATAAATAAGATTCAAATGCCAAACAGAGCAAGGCTTGAGCGCTCATAGTCCTAACATTGAGCGCTCATAGTCCTAACATTGAGCGCTCATAGTCCTAACATTGAGCGCTCAAGCCCCATTCAAGGGCTTCGAGTTTCTGTGATTTCTGACCATTCTTTGATATTGAAATGGACTTGAAAGTTTCTGATCATTATTAAAAGGGGTGAGATGCACTGTTTTCTTCACGAAATATGATCATCCCTGGTTTGATGATGAAGAAACATCATTTTTATGGCTTTTGCGTTCATTGATCAATGATCAAAGGCTAAGTGAGTTGACTTGAGAGTTGTTGAACCAACAAACAGCCATAATAATGATGTTACCAAGATACGATATGATTAGAAACCACAAAAACATGAAGGATACTCAAACCGTTTGAGCGCTCATAGGCTAGGCCTTGAGTGCTCAGACCGTTTGAAGTTGGGGTTTTCGAATGAATGTTTAAGATCTTGTGAGTCCATTAGAGGTATAGAGGACCTCCACGAACCCACTGGTCTCCCTCAGGAGCACCAACCCGTAGCTTTCACATAAGTTTTCTACCTTTTAGCTTTGATTAAGACTTGAACTTGGGTGTTTGATGAAGAGGTGGATTGTGGCTGTGTTTTTAAGTATAATGTGGGTTGTTTTGGACAGTGGAGTGGTAATGTAGGTGGGATTGAGTGATTGATTGGCTGGACAAAGGTGTATTGAGGGTTGAATGGTGATGATCAAGTGGGTTTGTTTTGTTGAGAGTGATTGAGCTTCGATTGATGGATGCTTGTAGTAGAGAACTATTGGGAGTGGTATTTTTGAGAGAGAGAGTGATGGATCAGAGCATGAAAGAGTGTCTAACCCCTGCAAATGGTGTAGAGGGGTGGTTTTTATAGAGAGAAATTGGGGGGGGGGGGGGGGGAATGGGTTTTCTTGAACAAGAGGGCCTAATGAAACAATATAGACTCACCCTGGGGTTTATCACGTGCATGCGAGCAACAGAAAAACGGATGAGTGGCTGCCATTCAGTTGGAATCTCATCATTAGATACTCTGCCAGTGACAGACTGGACAGGGCTTGAGCGCTCAAACCCCCTCTGAGCTCTGTGGATCTTGGGTTATTTTGGTATTTTGAGGAGCTTTTGGTCATTTGGGTTGGTTTAGGTTGTTGGGGAATGGTTTGGGGTGGTTCACGGTGGTTTGGGGCAAGTCCAAGCCTTTTTCTCATCCTTAAGGTATTCACGGGTGGTTTTCTCATCATTGGGAGTGCTTGGCAAGTATCCCGGGTCAAAATCGGGGTGTCTACATATTTATAATTTCATATATTAATTTTTTGTCATTACCATTTAATAATTTCCTTTGGGGAAAAAATTGGGAGAAAAAAAAAATCAAGCAAAGAAACAAACACAGTTTTTTTAAATCGAAGACTTTCTCTTCTAACTTCACTCTCTCTGTCACTCTCTCTCTCTCTTCAACCACCCCAAAACCAGGGCTCCCAACACTGGCCAAACCCCCTTCTGATATCACCCTCTCTCACAAACTCTGGTCACTCTCTCCTCTCTCCCTCCCGATCTGAACTTCGATGACTTTCCCTCTCTCCCTCCAACTTAGATTCTGTTAGAGCTTGTCCCACATTGGTTAATCAATACCTCCAAAACTAGTATATGAGCCTAGGCTGCCTCTCAACTTGTTACCAATTGGGTTTGAGTTGGATGCTTTAACATGATATACATTCGGGCATGTACGGAGAAATGTTAGAAATTATTCCACATTGGTTATCTCTACACTCATTGTCAATTGATTTTGAGTCTGATGCTTTTAACAGATTCAACTGAAAGCCCGATTAATGAAGGTCTGGCAAGGCCCGATTGATGGAGGTCGGGTGACCAAAAATCAGATCCTTTTTCGATCTATACATCCTTTGATAGTTGAAATCAAACATGTACTTTTTAGGTTCTTGAATTTTTTCTATGTATTTTTAGGGTTTCAAATCAGAAATGAAAATTTTGGAGTAAAAATTTCCAGCCTATATCAGTTGGGGTGCTTTTTTTGAAAATCTACACAAAACTAACAAATGATAAATTTTTTGAAGAAAAACAAAAAAATGATCTTACTCGATTATAAAACACCCACAAAAAACTGTTGAAGAAAGGAAACAACACAGACAAAAATTTACGGGGTTTGGCTAGGATGCCCACTCCACGGAGGAAACAGAAATATGCATTTTGGAGTAGTTACAAATAACTCACTTTCTCTCACAATCTCTCTTATTTGGAGTAGCGCACAATCTGTCCACACACACACCACTTATATATTACATAGAAGACGGAGTATGTGTGGGCAAGGCCTCAAGTTCCACGAGTCGATCAAGAATAGTGATAGAGCCACACACACTCAACCACACACCCTCTCACATTTGATGGGTCCCACCGAATGGGACCCACCGGGTCGGACCCATCACATGTGAGAGGGTGTGTGGTTGAGTGTGTGTGTCTCTATCATTTTTGGTCGATCAAATGGGGCAGGACCCAACAAGCGTTACTAGTAGTTCAACAATTGAAGACGAGCAATGTATCCCAAAATTTATCTCGAAAGTGAAATCGGTGGTTCAGATTCACTTGGGTGTTTATCTAAACTACTATTTTCACTTTCAGAGTTATTTGTCAGGATACTTGGCATTTTCGATGGAAGATGCCTCAAAAAGGCGTAATAGATGGTGAGCGATCTAATCCCTAGCTCGCTTCGCGGCTACAGGCTTCACTTCATTTAGAGGCGAAATTTCATCGTCAAAGAGATCGAATCTCGTCTCGCTCGGATCCATTGCTTCATTCCGCGTGTCACAAATATTATGCAAAACACAACAAGCACCAACAACCACATGCAAGTCTTGGGCTTTCACCACCGTTATCTTTTGCAAGCAACGCCACCTCCCTTTCAACCGCAAAAGCGCCTCTTTCGCCACACTCTGAACTTTCCCAACTTTATTATTCAATAGATACCTGTTAGTGGTTCTTTTACTTCTTTATAATAAAATGATTGAGTGCGAGCGTGCCAGAGAGAGTTTCAATCTCCTCCCTCAGATTAACTTTGGAAAAACCAAATATAATCAGGCGATTGTGTTTTAATGGTTCAAATACCTCACTTAAGAGGATTTTTCTTTCAAAGTGAAGAAAAGCAAACCAATTTACTTAGGAAATTAAAGAACAACCAAGAAACAAGAAACTTCAATTAACAAATCAAAAGTAAACTTACTTCGAAATTGCCTTCAACTTCAAATACAAGATCCTGAGAACTTCGAACAGGTGATTGTTACAAAAACAATCGAAATTAATCCTAACTATTTCCTAATCTACTTCCTATACTACTTCGAACTGGGTTCGAATTCCTAAACTACTTGCCAATGAACAAACCAAGCATCATTTGTTTGATAACTGTTTGTTGAAGATTTGTCCGGGCTTTTTACTCTTCGATTTCTTCTATTTATAGACGCTGCTTGCAGTTTGAACTTCCCGCTCAGATGAATTTGAACTTGGCTTGCTTCGAACTCTAACTTCTTTGAGTTGGCAGTTTATTTCTTTCTCCATGTCTGAATTTGAAATCTTCCAATTCTTCTTCCTGAAGCTTCAATTTTAAATCTGTATGACTGTTCAAACTAACTCAAATGATTACACGTTAAGGGGAAAAACTGCTTTACGAGAAGTACTCCACGTATTTTAACTGCCAACTTTTCTATTTTTACAAATTGACACGTGGAGTTTATACGTTTAGCAGTTAATATCATGGCTTCGAAGTCAATTCTTATTTCATCCTTAACTTGTAACTGCCAATAACTGCTTCTCAATTTAAGAAATAATACGACACCGTATTTATTCAAATATATTCTTTTAATCCAGTGCATCTTCATCAACAAGTAATTGCCAACATTTAGCACTTTTGATTACGTGTCAATTAATCATTGGATTTGTTATTTTTTATATGTAAACATACCCCCCACATTAACACCGATGTTCAAGGAATTTGAACAAGTGTTAATGTGCCCTTTGCCGCTTCGAATTCCTGTAAACTTCCAAAGCAGAAGTTATTGGTAGCTCTCATCACTTCCAATAATACAGTTAGAATTAATTCTTACGTTTTCCGTGAGGGTTTTAAGGATAATGGGCAGTTAATACACACGTTCTCCACTTTCAGGAATTTAAATCGTCCTAACTTAAACTTGCCTATAAAAAGCTCAATCACTGGTAAAATTAATCACCAATCTTCGTTGTAAACTGATTCTTACTTCGACTAAACTATGGCTGATATTTCCAATACTCAAAATGCCTTTGAAAACTTGGTTCTTAATGATCCAATCCCTGTAGATGTTAGAAACGCAGTTACACCAATTATTGGTGAGATTCGAAAGGATCGTTCTTATGTGGTAATTGAAGTAGAAGATTCTGAGCCCATCGATCCATGGAATCCTCCGAATTCTCATACTTCTAAACCCTTTCTTTGGGGTTTACCATCCGAAATAGTGGTAGTAAAAATGGATGATCCTGCTGGTTATAAAGGTTGGAGTAAATATCGCTCGTTAGCTATGAGCAGGTACTTATCCCCCTTTATTCGTCGTGATCCCAACATAATAATGTTTGATAGCATTATTGCTACTTGTCTCACCCCTTCATTTTTTAAAGTTTGTGAAGATGAAAGATCTGGCTTTGCTGGTTATGGTGAACTTAAACAGAAAGCCAACAAACAATACATCTATTGGTTAAATGAGGTCCGAAAGCCTCATTTTGAAGGAAACTTCATCGACCCATCTAACCTTTCTCTTCGAACTCTTCCAGAAAACCCAGATTGGTTTCAAGAGTTAAAGAGTATCAAATTCGATCCCATCATTTATCATGCTGATTATGGTTACTCTCTCTATCCACAATCTGATTCTATTAAAGCCAAAGAGTTGTTGGCTGCATTTGCTTTTCTAGAGATAGGGGTTCTTGAGGAAGATATCCCTTACAAAAACTTCCTATGGGCTTGTGAGACTCTTCAATGTTCCTTCACTGATCAAGCTAATGCTTTACTCCATTCTTTTCTAAGTCAAGTCCCTCTCCTGCGAATGTGGATGAAGAATAATACTGCTGCTTTTGTGTTCAATCAAGAACTTCATGAATATGAAATCCTTCATCATCAAGTTACCAAGCTTTATAACAAGATTGAATTTTTGAAGGAAGAATCCCTTGAAATTCCAACTGGGATCTCAAAAAGGCTTCGAAAGAGATTCAAAAGCCGCATTAAGAGAAATTCTTTTAAGCTGGCTAAGTTAGAAGTCAAAGCCAAAAATATGGTTCTGAAAATCAGACCATTGATTGAGAAGAAACTCAAGCTAGATGAAGAAGAAAGGGTTAGGATGAAGGAAAAAGAATTTTTTGACTTCTCTTGGGCACGATTCCATGCTTTGGTGACTTGGAGCTTCCCTCATTACTTCCAAGTTATCTCTACTCCAACAGATGCTCTTCCACCAGTAGATGTTTAGATTTACTTTGAATGTAATAGGATTTCCTTTTATTAGTGTGTAATTTCCCTTGAATGAAATCTAAGTTCTTTCTATGGTTTAATGTTTTGCACCTCTTGATGCTTTTCGAGGTACTCAAAGATACTCTAAACCAATTCGAACTCATGAAAAATAAAACATGACAAGGTGTATTTTATAGCATTTAAACCAATGAATGGTTTACAACAAAATAATTCTAAAATCAAATGAAGCATTAATTATGCCTTAGAATTTTGAATTTTGGGCCCATTATAAAGTTTGAATTTGGGCCCATTATGACATAAGCCCATTGCTTTTACGAATATTTGACCCGAATCGCTGCTTCGCTTCGTCGCAACGTATAAAATTTAGGGCTTGAAACATCTTCACCACACATTCAAATTTTCGCACACTTCGCATCTCTTCCTTCTTCTTTGTACTCACTCTTATTACTTTGGCTTCTGAAACTGATACCACCCATGGAACTCCTTCTTTTATCCTCAGAAGGTTGATAACCAGAGAAGTACTCAAAGCTAAATCTGGTATTGGTGAGCTACAAAATCGCGCATTTATCGAACATCCTGTCCTTCCTAACACTCAGGTTCTTGGTCCTGCATTCTTCGACCTTCCTCTGGATTTGACAACGTGTTATCCCATTCTTGAAGGTAGCAACGTTGTAAAGGACAGGTCTATTAGTTTTTCGAAATGGACCAAGAAAAATTTCGTTTGCTGGCCAAATTATGATGACAAATGGGAAGATTGGACTATTCGTATCTTCAAGGCCAAAAGAAAAGAATTGGAAGATATTGGTTTATCGCATATCATTTCTCTGCTTCAAAATGGTATACTTCAAAACCCTAATCTCATTCATGCTTCTTTAGCTTTCTGGGACCCCTCATTCAACTGCTTTCGATTCAATTGTGGGATGATGGCCCCTACAGTTCTCGATGTAACCTTCCTCACTGGACTTCCTCCTTATGGGTCTGTCTTTGATATTGCTGCAAACACTGATGTTCCTTTTCTAAAAGAAATTAGACATACCCAATCTCATGCCTCATATGGCAATTTTATAGAAGCTGAAAGGAAATTTGGAGATGAAGTATCCAGTAAAGAATATTTTGCATATATTTGGTACACTTTATGCAAAATGGTCTTCTGTAATGGTGGTAAGAAGATAATGCTTGAATATGCACCTTTGGCCTATGCCCTTTCTCAAGGCAAACTCATTGATCTGGCTTCATATTTTCTGGGCTATGTCTATAAGATTGGGTCTGACAATCATGCTAAACCACTTGCTTATAATTTGGGAGGCCCTCTTTGGTTTTTGCAACTTTGGCTATTAGCCTATTTCACAGATCATAAGGTTGCAGACAGATATCCTTTAAGTATATATGGAGACAAATTCACAATTTTAGCCTCGACTCCCCTAACTCTGATAAAATATTTGCAATATTTTCACCAAATGAGGGAAGACAAAGAAAACAAGGATTTCACTCCTTTTGATGATTGGAATAGTGGACCATCATGGATAAATAGAATCATGGAACAAAGAGGTAATCCTACTTATCATGAAGCTTGGGCCAGCATTCTCCTTCCAAGGGAAATCATCATTGGGGCTTTTGTTGGTTGTTGCAGACAAACTCATGCTGAAATATATTGCCCTGCCCAGTTTGCTAGACAATTTGGACTGGTGCAAGCCATTCCTTGCCCTTACTCAGGTGAAATCAACATCAAGCTTTCTGCAAGGAATAAAGTTGATCATGATCACATTGCAAGGCTTAACACAGAGTTTAAAGACTTTAGAGCACATTTCCAACCATATAAATTTTTTATTGGTTTGGAACCTCCTCTCTTATCTTTTTCTCAATGGTGGCATAATTCCATGGGGCTATACCACAAATCTACAGCCATCAAGAATTTTGTTAAAGAAATTGGCCTTGTGGTTGAGGAAGTGGCCCATTCTGATTCAATATCAGATGATGGATTTGGAGAGAGCTCTAAAGAGACTTCTCAAGGAGGTCAAGAAAAAGAGGTACCAGAGATATCTTCCTCAAACTTAATATCCATTGCTCTAGATGTAAAACCTCTTCGATCTGTGCCACAAATTATTACTAGATCTCACCAACAAAGAAATACTTCTGCTTCTTCACCAGGTAACTTCTTAATATTGTATATGGTTATTATACCTTAAAAGCTTTCATGTCCCTCATGTATGATTTAATGTACATACAAATACATATGCAGAACCTATTCCAAAGGAAAAGGCAAGAAAGACAAAGGGATCTACCCAAGTTCCTACTTCGAAGCCAAGTAAATCCTTATATCTAAAAACTTGCATTGATCTTTGAGTTTTCTATGTGAAATTTTTTGACCCCTTTTATCTCTTTCCCTTTTTTTTAGGTAACAAGAGAAAAGAGGATCAAGATCAAGTGCTCAGCCAAGAAAAGGCAAAATTTGCCAAGGTTTGTGAGGCTTCGAAGAGGAGGAGAAAAATCTTAATTGAAGAGCCAGAAGAAGAAAATACTGAAGATGTCACTCTAAGTCAATTTGTAAAAGGTAAGCTGTTGTGATTTCAAACTCATCAAGGTCTTTTGAAGTTTTACTTTATATTTCTCATCTTTGATTACCAATCATATTTCAGAGAAAAAAGTAAAATTCAAGCATGTTGAGGGTTCGAAAATTCATTCAGAACCAATTCAATAGAGTCCCATTGAAACTCAACAACCAATTGGCTCTTCTACTGCTGGAACTACTGCTACAAAGGAAAATATTCATGAATCTTCAGCAAAATCTGTTGCAGAGGCTAAAGTTCTCAAATCTCAATCCCAAGTCATAATTCAAGGCATGTCTCTTCCTGTTATCAGTACAGTAGCAAGAGCTATAGCTTCAGAGAGTTTTAAGAAAAAACATACTGAGACATTCATCTCCATTGTCTCTGATTTTGCTGCAGAGACATCGACTCCTGATATCGAACCTATCACTGAAGGTTCTCTTGATAAAGGAATTCCTCAGGAGCAAGCCCTTTCAACTGAACAATTGTTGGAGTTAAATCAGTCAATCAAAAAGACTGATAAAACCATTTCAAATGATGAGACAGGCAAAACAATTGATGCTGACATTGCTGTTCAACATGCTGACATTCCTGTCTCACAAGATGATAGGAGTTTGTTCCCTGAAATTGCTCCTAGTGCTTTTGCCACACCATCTTTTGATCAAACTCACGTGATGATTAAAGAGACTATTGTTGGTCAAGTTTCAGGAACTGATATCTCAAAAGAACCCACTTCACTTGAACCAATTCCTCCATTTGAGGTACTGTGTTTCACGGTAATTTAAACTCAAAGTTACTATATTTTATTCAGTGAATACTAAAAATATATTTCTGTGTAACTTTTCTTAGCAGGACACAAGTAAATATCCCCTTGATACCAGTATTGGTGGTCTCTCTGAGTTAGAGCAATTTAAGTTGAAGATAAGTGACTTCTGTCATAGAATTACTAATCCAAAAGCTCCAACTCTTTCTCCAGAATCCCCCATTATCCAACTCAAGACTCGACATAGTGCATCTACTTCTGAGTTAATCAAGCCTACTTTTACTCCAGAAGAGATCCAAGAATTTAAAGAACTACTTCAACAGTCTTTGAAGTTAGATTTTGAAATTCTAGCTGAGGGAAATTTGAAGATGCATCTGGATATATGTTATCAAGCTGCTTGGGTGTTAAAACCTTCTAATCAGGACCTCCATAAGCAACTCTTGGTTCAAGCTTCTGAATTTCAAATGAAAGCATGTCAACTCTATGAAGTTCAAGAGAAGCATCTCCAGAGGCAAAATTTGAAAGCGGCATTATTGAATGCAGAAGATGAAGCACAAGGTTTGATTTCTTCTTATGATCAAGATACTATCAGACTAATTCAATTGAGAGAAGAAGAAGCTCAATTAGAAGAAGCCCTGCTTAAGGTTAGAGGGGAAATTGATCATACAACTTCAAAGTTACAAAATTCCATGAACAAAGCTTCCTCAGCAATTACCAATATGAAGGGTATAGAGGATCAACTGCTTCGAACCACTGATCAAGAAGAAATTTATAATTTTGTTTGTACCAGAGGTGCTCTTGTAATGAGTGACCTAAAAGACACCATTGTACAGTTTTTAAGTAATGAATGAAATGTATGTATTATTCCAATCTCATCACTTTTAAACTTATGAGCTTTCACGTTTCATCTTCTACTAAAAGATTCCCAAATAGTTGGGACATATGTCTTTAGATACCTTCCATTAATCTTTCTTCTATGAACATAACCATTTAAATCTTTTAAATGATATGCTCCTCTTTTAAGGACTCTATGTATTTGGAAAGGTCCTTCCCAATTTGGGGCCCATTTCCCAAGTCCTTGTTTTCTTTCTTTGATAAGTAACACCACTTTCCATACTAAATCACCTATATCAAAGCTTCGAACAACCACTTTCTTATTATAACTTCTGGCTACTCTTGATTTTTGTATCAAGATTTGATTTAGAGCTTTAATTCTTTCTTCATCTATCTCTTCAAGCTCCATATACATTGCTTGATGGTAAGTTCCAACATCTAAACCATTTTGAGAAGCAACTCTTTGTGATTTTACCACAATTTCCATTGGTAGAACAGCATCATGTCCATAAGTTAAAGCAAAAGGAGTAGTTCCTATGCTAGTCCTTTTAGTGGTTCGATATGCCCATAACACATTTAAGAGCATACTTGGCCATTCTTCTGGATTTCTATCAACCATTCTTTGAATACCTCTTTTGATAATCTTATTGGTTGATTCTGCTTGGCCATTTGACTGAGAATAATAAGGAGTAGAATTGATTAATGAGACTCCATGAGATGCTGTAATAGCTTTTACTGCTTTACCTTCTAAAATAGATCCATTATCTACTGTTATTGTTTCTGGGGATCCAAACCTATAGATAATATTCTTTATGAATTCAATTACCTGTTCTTGAGATACACTCTCAAAAGCTTGAGCCTCTACCCATTTAGTAAAGTAATCAGTGGCTACTAAAATAAACTTATCTCCATTTCTAGAAGCAGGATAAATCATACCAATCATATCCATTGCCCAACCTCTAAATGGCCAAGGTTTTACTACATATTGTAATTCAGTAATTGGTAATCGTTTGAGAGGTCCTGTCTTTTGACAGGCTTGGCAACCTTTTGCATAATCAATGCAATCTTTAAGGATAGAAGGCCAATAATATTCATATCTTCGAATCAACCATCTCATCTTAACTCCTGCTTGATGAGCACCACAAATGCCTTCATGGACTTCTGCCATAATTTTAAAGGCATCAACTTTGTTTACACATTTGAGCAATAATCCATCTGCTCCTCTCTTGAACAATTCCCCATTATACATAATATAATTGACAGATCTTAGCCTTGTTGCCCTATCTGTTTTAACATCAGGTTTTGTTAAATAATCCATTAATGATTGTCTCCAATCATTCCAACTAGTAGGAGTAGTGATTTCGCATACTTCGAAATCAGTATATCTATCTCTAAGCATTGGTAAGGATTTTCTTAAAGTTAACTGACAAAACTCTCTACTTTCATCAGTAATAAATTTAAATCCTGATGCTTTTTGGGCTACTGCATCCGCTTCTCCATTAAAGAATCTTGGTACATAAGTAAAAGTTATCATATGAAAGTGCTTGATTAATAACTTTACATATTGAAAGTAAGGTTTTAAACCAATATTATGGCAATTAAAATTTCCATTTATTTGGTTTATCACCAATTGAGAATCTCCAAACACTTCGATTATGTCAACCTTTAAAATAATTAAAAGTTCTAATCCCATAATCAAAGCTTCATATTCTGCCTGATTATTGGTACACTCCCCTTCATTTATCTGAAATCCAAATTTAGTTTTCAAACCTTGAGGAGATTCTAAAACAATCCCAATTCCAGCCATTTGGGATGTCTTTGAACCATCGAACCACATTTTCCATGGCTTAATTGTTATTGAATCAACATCTGCAATCTCAGGAGTTTCAATTCTGTTTGGATGATCAGCCAAAAAATTGGCTAAATCTTGTCCTTTAACTGATTTTTGAGGAATATACTCTAAATTAAACTCAATTAAAGATACAATCCATTTCCCAATTCTGCCACTAAGTACAGGCTGAGACAACATATATTTCATTACATCAGTCTGGGAAATTACATAAGTTACTCTAGGCATCATATAGTACCTGAGTTTCTTTGAAGCAAAAAACAAAGTTAAACATAACTTTTCTACTGCAGAGTACCTACTTTCACAATCATTAAGAAACCTACTTAGATAATAGATAGCTTGTTCCTTTCCTTCCTCATTGTCTTGAGCCAACAAAACTCCAATTGAGTCATAATTTGCTGCTAAATACAACTTAACAGGTTTCCCTTCTGAGGGTGGAACGAGAACTGGTGGACTGACCAAGTATTCCTTGATAGCCTTGAAAGCATCATCATGCTCCTTTGTCCATTCGAAATCCTCTCCATCCTTCAGTTTTAACAAAGAAGAAAAGACTTTAGTTTTTCCTGCAGTATTAGATATAAATCTTCGAAGGAAATTTAACTGACCAAGAAACTTTTGAAGCTCTTTCTTATTTGAAGGAGGTTTTGCTTCAATAATAGCTCTAGCTTTATTATTATCAACCTGAATACCTTTGCTGTGTACTAGATATCCTAAAAAATTACCTGCCGTTACACCAAAAGCACATTTAGCAGGGTTCAGTTTGAGTTGATAATGCTTCATCTTTGAAAAAGCTATTTTCAAATGTTCTACATGTTCATCCATAGATTTTGATTTGACAATAATGTCATCTATGTAACATTCTAAAAAACCCCCAACTATCTCATGAAAAATAGTGTTCATAGCTCTCTGATAAGTAGCACCAGCATTCTTGAGTCCAAAAGGCATTTTAACCCATTCGAATGTCCCAAGGTTGCCAGGAGCTCTAAATGCAGTTTTATGAACATCTTCTTTGGCTATACAAATTTGGTTATACCCTGAATGTCCATCCATAATAGACATGATTTTATGACCTGCAGAACTATCTACAAGCATGTCTACTACATGCATTGGGTATTCATCTTTAGGGGTTGCAATGTTTAAATTTCTAAAATCAATGCAAACCCTAATCTTCCCATTTTTCTTAATAACAGGAACGATATTTGATAGCCATTCTACATATCTTGCCGTTCTAATAAAGCCAACATTTAAAAGATTTTGAATTTCCTTTTTCACCAATGAAATGGTTTCAGGAGACATTTTTCTTGGGAGTTGTTTGAAAGGTTTGCAATTAGATTTAATAGGTAATCTATGTTCTACCAAATCTCTACTCAAACCTGTTAATTCTTTGTAACTCCAAGCAAAACAATCTTTGTATTCTTTAAGTACTGTGACCAACCTGGCCTTTGAAGCATCATCAAGTCCTTTGTTGATCTGAACAGTGTTTGGAACAATTCCTTCTCCCAATTCCACTTCCTCTAAAGGATCTTGGGAATCAACATAACCTATAAAGGTTTTTCCACATTCGAATGGCTTCAACCCCCAGTCAGATTTGTCAGCCAATAACTCCTCCCAATCATTTGTTTCTAGTAACTTTTGTTCTAGTTCTAAAGCCATAAACTTCACTAAAGCCGAGGAATTGGCTTCTTCGAATTCTGCCTTAGACTCATATCCAAGCAGTTTCATCTGGTGAGTTGTCTGATTCATAATCAACTGCTTGTTTGAGCTTAGATTTTAACTCTGCCAATTCTCCAATTTCCAATACATTGGATGGAGGGGTGGCAGGCTGTGCAATTTCACTTAGAGGAATGATCTCTGGTTTGTACATTTCAGCTTCTGCACAATTCGCTGAGGTGCTAAAAGGGTGTGGATCTGCTTTCACTTCTTCTACCCCTACTTCTTTTCCATTTTCATACTTCACAATCATTAAAGTTTGATGCATCGAAGATGGAATACAACCATTGACATGAATCCAATCTCTGCCAAGCAAAGCATTATACTTACTTGTGAATGTATCCACAACAAAAAAGGCTGTATCAGTTTCTACTTGGCCAACTTTCAGGCGTATAGAAACAATTCCTTTCGGACTTTTACTTTCACCTGTAAAACCAGCAATGGATGTGCTTGTTGGGATCAATCGAACCCTCTCTTTTCCCAACTTCTTCAAAGTCCTTGATGGAAAAATATTAACTGCTGCACCATTGTCCAAGACTCTGTTCAACATGATTCC
The DNA here is from genome assembly GCA_016920895.1 of Vaccinium myrtillus. Lineage (NCBI taxonomy): Eukaryota > Viridiplantae > Streptophyta > Magnoliopsida > Ericales > Ericaceae > Vaccinium > Vaccinium myrtillus. The sequence continues at coordinate 35,075,090 of CM029277.1, forward strand.
ATCAAATGAAGCAGATATATATAATGGTTTCAAATGATGTCTCATATCATTCGAAGGTGAACTGAAAGGATAAGAAATGTTAGCACAATTTAGATCAACAATCAAAGGATAATCAGAATTTATTTCTGTTTCTGAAATAAATACTGCCTTTTCCTTGGAAGTTACTTCTGGTTCCTCCATTGCATTAACCATGATCATGAGTTCCTCCTCTTCTTCTTCTTTTTGAACCTTCGAAATTAAAGCTCCCCAACCATCATTCCAACCATTATCATATGTAAGGTCATATTCATCATCACTAGACACATCTATGACCTCCATAGGAGTTACTGCTGGTTGTAGTGCCCTTCGAGCTGGTGAACAGTCTGGCCCAAAAGGGCCAAAATTTGCAAATGAAGGAGCAACCATATTAATCTACACCTCAGGTAAAGTTCCAAACTGGATGGTCCTTTTTTCCTGTATTGGTATTCTTGATCCAATTTCTGTTGGATCCCCATTTTCAGGAGATTCTGTTACAGATATTTCCATAGGGGAAAATGTTTTAACAGGAGATGAATTCATACCTCCACTTTCTTCCTGTTCCACTATCATGGCTTCCAATAAACCAGATTGATAGCTTGCCAAGGAATTTGGTGAAGTTGGACTGTTATGAGGTACTTCACTATCCATTCTTGCAGCTAGACTCTCCAGCGTTTCTCTTTCTGATTGAGTAAATTCTCTTCGAAGGGATTCTTCATAATCTTCCCTTCGAAGTCTATTAAACCTCGGATTAGAAGTATCACTTCCAACAAGATTTTCTTTAGATGCATACTCTTCCATTTGAAAACTAGTGTACCTTCTTTGCAATTTCCTTATCTGAGTTCGTGTCAGCATAGGAATCATCTGAGGTGTCTTGGTCTTTGGATCTCGAACCACCATCCATTGTCCAACAGGAGAATTCTGAGGTTTGATCAATTTATTCCCAGTTGTAAAAGGCCTTTTGTATCCCTGGAAGAGTTCTGGCTTGACTTTCTTCAAAAACCAATCAGGAACTCCCTTTACTAAGGAAAATTGTTCATTTTGTCCTTCATTTTCCTGATCCACAGGGGTCTTTCCAGTGTTGACCTTCTTCAAAGGAGGATATTCTCTCTTCGAAGTTGGTGGAACTGGACTAGAAGGTACATTTCTTTTAGAAACCAACCAAGGTTTCTCTTTCTTCTCATAGTTTGTATTTACCCAAGGCTTTCTTTCATTATTCGAATCCAAAGCTTTTCTTTCCATCCTCTTTGGAAAGAAATCAACCCCCTGTCGATCCAAGTCTTTAAAAACCAAATAATTGGCTCTGCATTCCATGCATAGGCATTCTAAAAAAGAAGCCTCGAGCATAGGAAGATGAGACTGCTTGAATCCTTTTTGAGATGAATTCCCTGTAATATACCTTGGCTTATTGTTCTTATAAGTATCATTTCGAAGTTGACCAACATTTGGTCTCCCTCTGCCAAATTGTACAGAGTTCATTTCAACGTGCACTTGTTTGCTCTGCCATACTTCTCAAATAGTCTTAGCCAAAGATGTTGGCACATTGGTGTTGGCAGTTACTTCTTCAATCTTTGGAAATGGATCAGTATCTATTCCCATAGTTTTCTCTGGAAACATGATTCTTCCTTTCTTGATCTGTTCTTGAACCCTATCACGAAAAATATTACAGTTTTTAGTTGAATGAGTCCAAGAAGCATGCCATTTGCAATAATTCTTTCCTTTTATTTCTTCCAACGTTGGAAGTTTAACATTTTCAGGGAGTTTGATAAACTTTTTCTTCAAAAGGTAATCAAAAATTTCATCGGCCTTAGAAATATCAAACGAATACACCTTGTTAAAAGCCCTCTTATTAGTCCTTAATGCTATAGAAGCATCCTTTCGAATCAAACATTCACACACACAAGGTTCATGTTCAACAATTTCAGCAGCATCTATTTCATAAGTAGGATCTTTATAGTAAGTAGAATAAGAAGAATCATTTCTATCAACATCTTCTTCTAATAAAGATTCATATCTGGATGCTTTATAGGTTAAATCAACCAAATCCCTAAATTCAGTAGAATCGAACTTCTTTCTAAGTTCTCTATTTAGGCCATCCTGTGCTATTCTAACAAATTCGACTTCTGGTAATTGAAGTTTGCATTTATTTCTGGCCTTTTTAAACCTAGCAATACATTTAGCAACTTTTTCATCAGGCTTTTGTTTTAACCTTGCTAAGTCGGCCATAGTGACTTCAGGCTCAGTTAAGTAAAACTGTGCATGGAATAATTCTTCCATCCTTTGCCAATTTGGAACTGATTCTGGTGGCAGATTAGAATACCATTCGAAGGCAGTTCCTGTCAAGGAATTGGAAAATAATTTCAATTTAATGAAACCATTATTACCTAACTCTTTACACTGAGCAGTAAATCTAGCAATGTGTTCTGTGGTTGATTGTTTTCCATCCCCATAAAACAGTGTAAAATCAGGAATTTTAAAACCTCTAGGGACTTCAAACTGCCTATCTATCCATTCCGGATAAGGTTTTCTATAAGCTTGAGTCTGTATTCCTCGATTTAGAGGTCCATAAGCTTCTTGCATAAGACCCAATATCTCATCTCTAAGGGTATGGTTTCCTTTGAAATGAACATTCGAGTTAATGTGTGGCTCCCTATTCATATTTCTTGTCATGTGATCTTCTGGAAACCTATCATGAGGATTATCAAAAGGTTGAGGCTGTTTGTAATCACTCTCTTGCCTCACAAAAGGTTCATAAAGGTGATTCGAATGTACTCTTCCCATTTCTGGTATTCCTGGATACTTAGGAACTCTATATTCTACATTAGGCCTCCTTGAACTAGCCTTATCAGTAAAATGATTTCCTATAGAATAACCATATCCTTCAAACCCACCATCCTCATTTTTAAAACTTTTATCCTCATTTATTCCATCAAAATTTGGTTCGAATGGGATATGGGTGGTTTGTTTATATGTTTTTCTAGGCTTAGGAACTTGAGAATCATAAATTTTTGCAGGTTCATAACAAGACTCTGGTATATCATCTACATTGATAGGCTCTTTTCCAGACCTTGACTTAAACTTGCTTGTGCTAGCCTCTCCTTTGTCTTTCTCAGATGAAAGCAAAGGATCATTCTTAAACCCTGATTGCTCTTCCAATTTTTGTAACATAGACTTCTGAGTTTGAGCCAATTCTTTAAATGTAGCAATCATTTCGGCAAATTGGCTAGATAATACAATTCCTCCAATTTCTGGATTTTTTGTATTATCATTTTGCATTGTTTTATTATACCTAGTGTTCATACGAGAATTTTGGCCTACTCCAACATTTATGTCTTGACCAATACGAGTTTCTTGACCTATTTGAGGTCCTTCGAACTGTTCATTCTCTCTAGAATTAGTGTTATTCTCATCTTCTGGCGTTTGGCCAATTTGAGAATCATCTATTTGCTTCCTAAGTTTTGGAGCCATTCAACACTTTCGGGTCCTACCGGGCGTGCCAAAAAATGTTAGTGGTTCTTTTACTTCTTTATAATAAAATGATTGAGTGCGAGCGTGCCAGAGAGAGTTTCAATCTCCTCCCTCAGATTAACTTTGGAAAAACCAAATATAATCAGGCGATTGTGTTTTAATGGTTCAAATACCTCACTTAAGAGGATTTTTCTTTCAAAGTGAAGAAAAGCAAACCAATTTACTTAGGAAATTAAAGAACAACCAAGAAACAAGAAACTTCAATTAACAAATCAAAAGTAAACTTACTTCGAAATTGCCTTCAACTTCAAATACATGATCCTGAGAACTTCGAACAGGTGATTGTTACAAAAACAATCGAAATTAATCCTAACTATTTCCTAATCTACTTCCTATACTACTTCGAACTGGGTTCGAATTCCTAAACTACTTGCCAATGAACAAACCAAGCATCATTTGTTTGATAACTGTTTGTTGAAGATTTGTCCGGGCTTTTTACTCTTCGATTTCTTCTATTTATAGACGCTGCTTGCAGTTTGAACTTCCCGCTCAGATGAATTTGAACTTGGCTTGCTTCGAACTCTAACTTCTTTGAGTTGGCAGTTTATTTCTTTCTCCATGTCTGAATTTGAAATCTTCCAATTCTTCTTCCTGAAGCTTCAATTTTAAATCTGTATGACTGTTCAAACTAACTCAAATGATTACACGTTAAGGGGAAAAACTGCTTTACGAGAAGTACTCCACGTATTTTAACTGCCAACTTTTCTATTTTTACAAATTGACACGTGGAGTTTATACGTTTAGCAGTTAATATCATGGCTTCGAAGTCAATTCTTATTTCATCCTTAACTTGTAACTGCCAATAACTGCTTCTCAATTTAAGAAATAATACGACACCGTATTTATTCAAATATATTCTTTTAATCCAGTGCATCTTCATCAACAAGTAATTGCCAACATTTAGCACTTTTGATTACGTGTCAATTAATCATTGGATTTGTTATTTTTTATATGTAAACAATACCAAGTCCACGTGAGATGCGCCTCTGAACCAAAACCCAATCCATTAAAGGGTATCCGGAATTCACCACAATCCAACCACCCTTCAAAAACCCGTTACTCGCCCACCGCCGAAGCGCAGACTTCTCTAAAATCTCATCATCACTCATTGACCCTGGCAACCCAATACAAACATCCATAAAAACCCCGTTGGAATCAATAACGCCTTCTGGTTCCTCTCTGTATGCCTCTTATTAAAATAAGCCGGTCCATTCACCATAGGTTCCATAATAGGCACATGCGTAGTATACATTGACCCAACCACATTTGGAATATCAGAAACCAACTCAAACGCCAAATGCAAAGGGCGACCCGTTGGCGAAAGGGTATGGTTAATTGGCGAAGGGGTATGGTTAATCGGAGCGTCAGGTCTTTTTCTGTGAGGAACGGGTCAAGTTCGTCGCATATGAAGTCGAAAGTTGATTTGCTCATTCTGAAAGCGCGGCGGAATTCGGCTTCGGGGAAATCCAGGTGGTTGCACTCGTCCCACCACGAGTTCGACCCGGTTCTCACCAACAACCGCCCTGCGACGCTGTCACCGCTAAATTGGTTTGACCCAACGGAAACGATGGTATCGGACCGATTTGGACTTGAAGGCCATCTGGGTAAATCGGGAAAAAATTCGTCAATTGAGCAGTAGTAATCCCCGTTCATTTCGTTGAAGACGAAGGGGGAGAGGATGCCTTTGAACGGCGACGTTTCGGAGGCTTCGGTGTCATCGCTGTGGTCAATATTTGGGCGTTTGTTGAGGGTAGTGCCGTCATGGTGGTATGGGTCTTGGAATGAGATGAAGAAATTGGGGAAGGAGGTGGTTTCGCGGTTGAGATTTGGAGGAGAGGAGGCTTTCATTTTGGGTTTTGTTCTGAGTTGGAGTGTCGAATTGAGTCTTGAAGTTTACAGTGGAATAGAGAAGGAGAGAGTAAAGTCAGTTGATCGGAGGATCAAAAGAAAACAAGACGCCTTTGAATATAATAATAATTAAATTTGGATATCAACACGTATTTTACGAATGTAATATACTTTTACAAATATCAAATATATTTTTCTCGAATATTGATATAGTTTATACACGTTATCATCTACTTTATGGATGGCTTAAGTTTGACATTTTCCATGAATAATTATAGGGCAAGGAAATTGGCAGGAAAGATCGTGCAACTGTAAACAATGAAAGAAATTACTAGCACGCACCTTTGAAAGGCCAATGAAGAAACAACGGACCGTGCTGGGGTACAGAAGTTTTGGTACAGAAAATGTACCGAGCACTCTCGGGGGGGACCCACTTTTGGGTCCCAGACGAGTGATCCGAACCGTTCATTGTTCCTTAGAACATTTTTCCGAGTGACCCCACAAAAAATCAGCTCAATCGGACGGTTAGAAGAGCTTGAACCAAAGTCTCAGCACTCCAATCGGACTCCATTCTGAACATCAGTCGAGGCTCGAGAGCGTCGAAGACCCGTGTGCAAAATTGCAACAGGAGCCACGATCAATGGCGATCAATGGCTCCTTTCCTTTCCATTTTCTTTAGTTCTTCTTTTCTTTAGTATTTCTTTTTGCCTATGTATCAGACATATGAAGGGAGTAGTTAGATTCATTAAATTTTTAGGTAGTCGTAGTCTTTCTCCCTCTCTCTCCACCGAAAATTCTCTCTTTCCTTTGTTTTCTTTTTTGTTTTCATTTCTCAGCCAAAAATCCGTGATCATATTTTCCTTTTCCGATTCAGTTTTCTAGGTACTTTGTTGACACCGGATTTTGCCCCATACCTATTTTTCTAAAAAAAATCAATGACGTCAACGCTCATAGGAAAACAGATGTTGGATCATCAGAAATCAAAAACAGTCTTACCGAGTAGAACACAAGATTCCCAATAAAAGGTAGACTGGCACGGCACAAAGTACCATGCCGCAGTAAGTCAAAAATCAATTTCAAATCACCAAATTATATCTAGCATATGCATGTGAATATCTTGGATGACAAGCATGCCATTTCAGGAGACCATAGCCCTCCCCTTCTATTTTATGACATGAATCAGCTCTCAGAAGCTCATTTCTGGGCCAAACGGCCAACTATATCTTCGGAACATCCAACCGAGTATCAAGACCATTGGATGTACTCATAGTAAATGGTTTAGGCCACGTCAAGATCAGAGGACGTTTGACCATTGAACTATCACCCCACTATACCCTTTACCCGGTAAAAATAGACAAACAGGGCCAGAAGACCCAGATTTTGTTTGTATAGCTCAAAATATTACCAAATTTCATATTTAAGCTTAAAGTGATGAAATTAAGTTCCACGTCAAGTTTCGAGTGATTCCAAGCCCATTTGCTATTCTCGGGACACTGCGTTTCGCGAGACGACCGATTCCATGATCATGGATATTTGGACCCAATTTTTAAGATCTAAACCATTCATAACTAATTTTTAACCATATTGAAGTTCCCTGTAAAATTTCAGGTCAATCGGACTTCGTTTGGTCATTAGATCGCTTACCGCGCTCCAATTCAATCATGAGCCGGACAATCATATTTCTCTATCTTCGGAGCATAATTTGGAAAAACGGACAAACCGAAATCTAAGATTAGTCTTAGTTGTGGATTCGTTTGAGATTGAAAGAAGGACACCTTTGGTCTACCTTCTCATACACATCTCCTTGGTACACACTTAAGACCGATATTCTTTAATCATGTTAAAAAGCCATTAAGTTTAGTGTAATTTTCAGCCTTGCCTTGGCGAGTCCTTCATCAATAAAAGGGTAGTCTTTATAGGCCCGGCCTAGGGTGATAATCACTCTGTGGCCTAAGTGGTTTCACAATTCTCACACCTATGTATCAAAGTAAGTTTGTTTTTAATTCGGACTCAAAACTATTGATTTAAAACTCAATGTTGTTATGTTTTTTATTTCTCATTGATACTAACACTGGCACATGTAATGCTTAAATCAATGTCACCTTGAGGGTTTAACAATTTCCTATCGAGTCGGAGTTAATATTAAGCACTGTTATGGTTTCTAAATTAATTGTGTGTGCATGTGTAATCAAAGTCCTCTTTGGAACTCAAAAGTGTTAAGTCTTTGATTTTGGGTCGACACTAACCCTGGCATGCATAATACTTAGGTCGATATCCTTTTGAGGGTTTGACAAACTCTTTAGAGAATATGGCCGAACTAGGCATTATCTTCCGAGAGGACGCATAATTCCCGTGTGGCTTGATCGTGTAAACTTACGAGAGTCATGGATCTACGTAGGCTATAAGTGATGTGAACCTTGGGCCCGAGCTTTCCGTTTAAATACTTGCAATTTGTAGTTTTAATTTTACATTTGGCTTCATAGTCTTAAAATCCTTAAAAGTCAAACACTGAAAGGGTTGGTTACCTACAACTGCAATCAGCGTGTAGTCCGATAGGCTTTTTCACTACTAAAAATTATTCCCTGTGGATCGATCTCGGTCTTACCAAGTTAAAACTGCAATCGGCTGCATAGCCCCATGCTTGGGTTAGACACTCAAAGATACAACTTGTGGTCGCAAGCACTTTGTTAGATCATCAATATGTGGCTTAACAATTTAACTTTTAAGTTAAAGTAGAGAGAAAATTTCTAAAAAAATCTCAAAAAATCAGTCTCACGAAATGTCTCACCAATTTATAGATTTTTTTAACTTTGCTACAGTAACTGGACAAATTTGGTGCCGCACTGTTCAAGCACCAAAGGCACTATTCACGCATTGTTCACTTTTTTTTTTATTACTTTTGGAGAATAGGAGTAGAAAGAAAGAATAATTTAATATAGTAAAATTAGAATAGAGAGTCTGATTTTGTGAATTTTTTGAAAAGTGACTTGCTAAATTACAAAAGGTGTTTTTGAGGTTAAATTTGATATTTTTTTTTGTGCCTGATAAGGATGCCCTTAAAACGCATGTTGTACAAGCCTTAGCACATTTTAAAGAGCGAAAAAAGGAGATACATCGATCATAAAAGAGTTCTTTTTCAAAACATCCCTCGAACTATGCACCTGTTGTTTACTTAGTGCTCGAACTATCAATTTTGTTTACTTAGTCTTCTTTCTTTTCTTTGTTTATTTTTCTGCTGCTATTTTTATGGGAGGAAAATCAAGTGAAATGACCTTTGTACCCGTAGATGGGGTGGGAAAATGGCATCGGTTAAAATTTCCATCCATGTTCAGTTAGCTTAGGACCACACAAAATTCACTATAATAGTTCGAGGGCTAAATAAACAAAATTGATAGTTCGAAGATTAAGTAAACAACAGGTACATAGTTCGAGGGATGTTTTTGGAAAAAAGCTCATCAAGAAAAAAGGGAACTTTCCTATTGTCTTTGTCTTTTGCCTTCCGCGTAACTTACCCCTTTCTTCACTTTCGAGGTTAACAGAGAAGAGATCAGCAAATCAAGGCCCAAAAAATGGACTCCAATTTGCTGGAAGTCTTGCTAGTTCACCGGAAAAACGCCGTTCAAGAGCTGACTGAAGGCTTTGAATTGGCAAACCAGCTCAGAGCCATCATCAACGAGCCTTTCGGTACCGATAGATCCGTTGAAGCCGACGATCTAATCAGGAAAATTTTGGGATCGTTTATGGATACTATTTCGATGCTGAATTCCGGCGATCCGATCCCGGCAAATCCTGGGGTACTGAATTTGGCTAGCCGAAGGTTTGAAGGTTCCGAGGTGACTGGTTTGGGTACTCCGGCGTTAAAATGCCAGATAGTTAACATGAAAAGGTGATTGATTATCCTTTCTTTCTTATTGACTGATTGATTCTGAGTATTGATTGTCTTTTCTTTCTTCTTGATTAATTATTTCTAAAGATTTCTTCCCCAAATTTGGATTAATTTTTTGGGGGAAACTACTGTTATGTGGAGTACCAAGTAAAAATGAGGCCCTAAATCCTCTCTAGTCCACTTAATGGACTGAGCATTCCATTGTCGAAATTGTTTTGCGTCTGTAGACACAATTTTTGTATTAGGGGTTGTTTCACTAAAGTGACTCATTGGTGTATTTAACTTCTTGCACTTTATGACACTTTATGAGACACGTCATTATCTCACAATACATCAACTCTCATTACTAGTAAGCCAATAACTTACCTTATGCAATAAGCCAATAAGTGAGTGCTAATTAATGGTTAATAACCATTAAACTACTTACATGTTTAATTTTGTGTCATGTCTCCGCAGTATCTATGTCTGTACATAGTTAGTTTTGTTGCTATGACCATGTCTATGTTGGTGTCCGTGTCCATGCTTATTGGGTTTACACGAATCCCTTGAATCCTTCCTATTCACAAATGTACTTGCACCTTTTTGTGTTTTTCATGGTATGGAGTTCCTATTTCCTAACAAGTGATATAACTGTCATATCTCTAAAATGCAGAAGGACCCCCTCATCACGGACAAGCAGCACCCCAAATTTACCCGACGATGGTCATGTATGGAGACAGTGTAGACGGAAAGAAGTCCTCAATCCCCGATACCCAAGGTTTGATTTCAATACTAATCTTCCTCGAATTTTCAGAAGCAAAATCTCATTACGAATTGTGAGTGATCTTTTATGGCTTGTGCCAACTTCATCCAGTGATCTTTTGTGCCCAAAAATTCATGTCTCCCTTCCAAGCACTCTAATATGTTGCTGAGCAAGTCTAGAAATCAGGACTCCGTCCCATTTTTCGACTTAAAGGCAAACTTCTAAGATAAGGTCCTCAGCATATTTTGACGGACAAACATTAAAAAACATAAGCTCAACTTAAAGATTTTTTTTTTCCTGAAGAACTGAATTAGCTAAAATCCGAAAAAGATTAAGAATTTAAGACAAGTAAACAAGTATAGCTTAAACATTATTTTTCTTGGTTAGATTTACCTATCAAATTATTGATTAAGCTTTCATAATCAAGTTCTTCCACAAGCCATTGGGTCTTTAGTTCGGTGGCATCTCCTCAACTCTTCAAAATGGAAGGTTAAGGGTTCATCTCTACCCAGAGGCAAATGTCACGTGGTGTCTTTGATGCCCATGAGGGCTTGCCCCACACTTTGCGGGTTCCCACTCTTAGCATCCCTTCTCCACCCCGTAGGAATAGGCTTAGACATTTATCAGTTTTTCCTGACCTCAGTTTTCCACTCCATCAGTTTTTAAGTGTAACATACTGCGGTTCAATTTTTTTTGGACATGGTTGATCATATGTAAGATGTGATCAACTTAAAATTGGAAAATCTCCTTTGCCCTTCAGCTACTGTAATTGGTATACAGACAACTGTACGTTATAAATAATGCATGCATTTGGAAATGAATAGACATTGCTTTAAAGTGATTGAGGACTTCAATTGGCTGTTTTGTATCAGTCCCGGAAAAATACTAAGGGCAGTAAAACTTTTGGGATCCAAGGCACCTACACGAAATACAAAAGCCTTGAGCCACAATATTGTATAGTGTGTAAGAACATATGGAGCATGAATATCATGAGTTTGTGAGACACTCCTTGTCAAGGTTGTCAAATCGAGAATCACAATGGTCCTTTGAATCGTGAATTGCTCTGATTCAGTCACGATTTCTATAATACATGGAAACATGTGTTTAGTGATTATGATAACAATAATATATATTATAAATGAAAGTTTTAGACTTAAATCAATAAAAAGCTTGTCCTATATGATGATTTGATAATAATAATATGGAGTAATAGGTAAGTTGCTTTTATTACATCTTGCAAGAGATGAGGATTTGTGATTATGGTCCTTTTTGTGAAAAAGAGTTAAAAGTACAAAACAAAAAAAACCCTTAGAAGGTCTTTAAGATGGTTGTGCTCCATTTTTTTGTCATTTTTATTCACTGTCGTAATAAATCTCTTTCTTAGTACCTATAATACTTGATGAGAGAGAAATATATTTTTGAGACTACATAAGTTGAAACATAGACAAAAGATGGGATACCACAATACTAAAGCCCTTAAAAAAAAGTGTGAACCATTGTCCAACAATAAAAAAGATAATAAAAAAAAATTGTAAAAATCGAACGATTCACAGATTCGCTTATAATTCACAGCTATTTTCAATTCACGCAGCCTATTTGTACCAATGACCTACTAAATCGTATCAAATCGTACTAAAGGAATCGTGAATCGTACGATTCTAACAATTAATGCTCCTTGTGATATTAAGACTTCTAAAAGGTGACCGTTAAATCTTCCATCTTTTAGGAACAGTTATGAAACTGTATTTGACTGGTATTTTGATATAAAATACTAACATCTTTTGGGCTTTGGAATCCTAGGAGTTAAAGCCTAGCTAATTCTAGTTTTTTTCTTTCTTTCATTCTTTTTAATGTGCAGGAGCTACTTCTATGAGTGCACTTTCAGGACCTCTCAGGGTTGCCTAGCCAAGAAACTGGTGCAAAGAACCGAGGATAACCCACCAATGTATCAGACCACATACACAAACCACCATACTTGCAACAATCAACTTAAAGCTCCTCCTCGTGGAATCTTTGATTCCACTACTCCTACGGACTCCCTCAAATCAGCTTTTCGCTTGGGTTCAAGCAAGTGCCCTGACAATGAATTCAAAGAACCATCTTACCCTACCTCATTCAAAACACATTATCCTCCCGTGATTATTTCAAGTTATCGGACCTGACAGCGTTTCATTCGTTTTTGTCCACGCCAGTATTGTCCTCTTGTCCTGATCGCAGGAGATGTCCATGAGTACTAGTGTGCAACTGCTGCTGTATTTGTTTCTCTCTGTCTTTTGTCCCTTCCAACTTACTAAGTGTTCTGTCATTTAGCTGGTTTAATTTGGTGTCTCTACTTCGTGTGCGATTAATACTTAAATGGAACGATTAGTGTCATGCTCACTGGCTAATTCTGCTTGGCCGGAGGGCGCTCTAATAGTTAAGTCAATAGAGGATTTTAGTAAAAGTCAGGAGAGGAAAATCGATGGTAAGAACTTGGTAGATCAAACTCAACCAAGTTATTAAAAGGAAACCCGAGGAATTGAATGAGTTTCCTTCTGAGATTCCCCTTTTTTATGAGTGCAAGCGTCTTTGCTCTTCATTTCGGTCTTCTAGGGTAACTTAGCTCAGCATCTATGCTAATTAGTACTTAAAGATTTATTTCACCTCCAATAATCATCTATAGCTTGCATCACATTTTTCCTCCTTCCAAGGACGAACGACTCCATTTACTCGCGAAGCGATTCTCAACTTTGCCATTTGGGCGTGGTTTTTTCCTATGCTGGGGAAGTATGGAATCAAGCTATTAATAGGCTATTTAGTCTCCACACCCTGCTGATTGGTCTACTGGGGTTATATGGGCTTCCCAGCATGTCACGAGGAAATTCCTCGTCTCTGCTTTTTTATAAACAAGCCGTGGCAGACTGTATACCATCTTGGCAAGAAAGGAATATCAGAATTTTCCAGAATAAAAGTAAGAGCATCTCCAAGAGGCTCTCTACTTGAGCTCTCTTGGCTATTATAACCAGCCAAAACCAATTTTTTGTGCTCCAAGAGACTCTCCTATTCCCTCGTCACTTTGCATATGTTCAGTTTCGCTGGCTACTAGAGGCGAGGGGGAAACCCTCGCTACCCACACTTCCCCCCTCCAGCTCAGCTCCTTTCACGCCAAAAATTGCAGGCCCTCTCTCTCTCTCTCCTCCTCCTCCTCCTCTTCTTCTTCTTCTTCTTCTTCTTCTTTTTCTTCAAACCAGATTCGTGATCAAAACCCTAACCGGTGACTGTGTGATGATTTCGATTTGTACGGGAAGGAACCCCAATTTCGTTTTGCGAAGAAACCCAGATTTTGAAGAACTTCAACTCCCCTTCGTGGACGAAGAAATCCAGATTTCGATTTGATCCATGGAGCTTTGCGATTGGTCCTCCTAGTAGGAGCATTGTGTTGTCCGATCCACTCACCAAGAGTGAATCAATTTAAGGTGCATGTGAGATTTAATTTTCAGAATTTTTCTTTGTTTAATATGTAGATCTGGATTACCTGGGTAGTTGATCTTGGTATAGTGACTGAATAGAAGAAACAGAGATCACTTGGAGATGAGGGTTTCAATTTCATTTTTAGTATTTGGTATTGCACTAGATATCAGGGCTTCAATTTCAGGGTTTCATTTGGGAATCTCATTTTTTTTTTTTCAACGAGAGAACTTCAAAAGCAACAGCCAAGTCAGTTTGGTAGAATTTGGTGTTTCTTAAATAGTAAATTGTTTGGTGCTCTTCTGCATGTATGCCACTTTGCTTAATTTGGTAGAATTTCCAGTTCAAAAAAAAAAAATTGGTAGAATTTGATGTTTGTTTATGGCTGGTATGGAAAATCTGTTTTTTTAGTTTGGATAGAGAGCAAGAATAGAGAGTAGTGTTGGAATGGTGGTGTGAAAAAGTGAATAGGCAAAGTAGAATATGTACTTTTGCCTAGTTATTTTGCCTAGTAGTGTTGGAGTTGCTTAAGGATCCCAAGCCAAAGCTACT
>CM029277.1:35090107-35129154 GCA_016920895.1 Vaccinium myrtillus
GAGATGCAGAGATGACCAGATCTTGAAACTGAAGTGTTGCCACTTTTGAAGAAACTTGCTGATATGGCAGATGCTAGTTCAAAGGTTCAGAGGAATAGTATTCATGCACCTAGCCACTACTACTGCCCAATACTTCAGGTAAAAACTTGGAACTCCATGGCAGCATCTTCATTGCAATCACATATAGTCTCTCCTAGTGTCAGATACTAAACTAATAGCAAACTTTCATTAAATTTTGCTCTCATAATGTGTCACCCGATAGCATTTATAATGCGTGCTAGCTAAGAGGCTCTCATCGTTCCTAAATTAGCTGCATCTCACCGATCCAAACACAGACTTACTTTGGCTGCATCTCATTGACTATGTTTCTCCATGTATTATGCTATGGTTAATTCAGGAAGTAATGGAGGATCCATCCATTGCCGCTGATGGTTTTACATACGAGCACAGAGCAATCAAAACATGGCTTGAGAGACACAGTTTATCGCCAGTAACAAAGCTTAGGCTGGAGCATAAAGTGCTTATTCCAAACCATACATTACGTTCTGCCATAGAGGATTGGATGTCAGGCATAACATCCTCGTCCAGTTAATGTTAAGCATTCATAGTTGGTGTGTATAAATTGAAACTAGCATTTTATTCCACAAACCAAGTTTCAGTGGAAAATTTTGTATGTATATAATTGCGACATATGGAATGAAAATCAGAGGAAGAACCTGTTATGACCTCAACAATATAAAAGGGTAACCCCAGTCCCTTCTCCATGTCTACAAGTCTACATGAGTGGTTTTGGAAATAAAATGCTAATTGTAATTTGAGATTAAAGATTTTGGGCATATTTTAGGTTTCAACATGTTATCAACAAAATGGAAGCCCATTAAGGACGTTACCCAAGTTGAGCCATGCTGGTTATTATCCCTCTGGTTCGATCCAGTAGCGGTCCCATCTGGCTTTGAACCGCACTTCCATTGGCTTTGGCTCACTGAGTTCCAGGCCCCCAAACCATACTAGTTTTTTTTTTAACTGCCAAACCATACTAGTTAATCAGCTCAATCGTGACCTGATTTGGTCCACGCGGGTATATGGGCTGTGGCTAAGCCCATTAGCCAAGCCCAGAGCCCTCCCTAGTTCGGCCCACTACAAATGGGGTTTGACGTGTTGATTTGTTTTGTATATGCTAGCAACTTTCACTGGTAATTAATTGGGACTGGTTTTCTGTGTCCAATTAGTCAAGGAACAGGCTAAAGAATTAAGGCAGAGTTTTCCGTTTGATTTTAGCAACTAGCAACCCAGTTGCTAAAATCAGGGTTGATTTTAACAACAATTTCGTTTGTTTGTTTTGGATTATTTTTGTGTTTAGTGAACTTTTTTTAAGATTTTGATCATGATTTTTTTTTTTTTAGATTCCTATCATCAACAAGAACAAATTATCCCAAAAAAAAAAAATCTGCACAAAACTAATAAACGATAAATTTTTTGAACAAAAACAAAAAAAAATAATCTTACTAGATTATAAATCACCCAAAAAAACTGTTGAAGAATCGGAGGAGTCACACGCAAACAACACAGACAAAATAATTTATGGGGTTTGGCTAGGATGCTCACTCCACGGAGGAAACAGAAATATGCATTATATTTGGAGAAGTTACAAATAAACTCACTCTCTCACAATCTCTCTGTTACCGCCTTACACCACCACTCTCTCACGGCGCACAATCTGTCCACAAACACTCCACAACACTTTTATACCACAGAAGAGGTGTGGGCAAGGCCTCAAGTTCCATGAGTTTTTAAAATGGGGCGGGACTCAACAAGCGTTGCAAGTAGTTCAACAATTGAAGACGAGCAATGTATCCTGAAAATTATATCGGAAGTGAAATCAGTGGTTCAAATTCACTTGGGGTGTTTATCTAAACCACTATTTTCACTTTCAGGGTAATTTTCGGGGTTATTTGTCGGGATACTTGGCATTTTCGATGGAAGATGCCTCAAAAAGGCGTAATAGATGGTGAGCGATCTGATCCCTAGCTCGCTTCGCGGCAACAGACCTCACTTCATTTAGAGGCGAAATTTCATCGTCAAAGAGATCAAATCTCGTCTCGCTCGGATCCATTGCTTCATTCCGCATCTCACAAAGATTATGCAACACACAACAAGCCCAAAGAATCGCAGGCATGTCTTCGACTTTCACCTCCATTCTCTTCTGCAAGCAATGCCACCTCCCTTTCAACCGCGAAAACGCCTCTTTCGCCACACTCTCAACCTTCCCAACTTTCTTATTGAACACATGCTGAGTCCACGTGAGATGCTCCTGTGCGTAAGGAACCAAAACCCAATCCATTAAAGGGTATCCAGAATTCCCCACGATCGATCCAAACACCCTTCAAAAGCACGTTCTTAGCTAGATGCGGAAGGTCAGACTTCTCTAAAATCATATCATCACCCATTGACCCCGGCCACCAAAGTTTCGTTGATTGTGGGATGAGAATCTAAAGAAAACAAAACAAGTTGAAATATGGGAAAAAGATTGACACCACTTTTGCACACCACTTCCACAAGAATATGGTTCTGAAATATGGTTCTCGCTAACTTCTGCCGAATATGCGGAGAATAATATACAAATAATGATAAATAAATTTGGATATCAATACATTTTACATATAATTGGCCTTGTTCGTTTGGTAGTTTTAGTTTAGTTTTGATGATGTCAAAAAGTGTAATGAGTAGAGAGAAATAAAGAATGAAATGAGGAAAATGATGATGTCATCAAAACTAAAACTAAACTAGGAACTGAACATGATCAATATGTTTTCACTATATCAATACTCCCTCCGTCAATTTGTTTAAGTGATTCATACTGGAATACGTGCAATTTCAAATCCCTAAAAAACATATTTCTCTATATAATTTTTAAATTTGTTTTATACCAAATTAAAGTGCTCATTGAGTATTTTAATTTGGTGCAAAAAAAATTTAAAACGATATACGAAAGTACATTTTTAAATGTCTGTAAAAAAAATACATGTTTCCCAAGAGGATCACTTAAAAAGGGACGGAGGGAGTACATTTTTTTAGATGTTGATATACTCTACTTTCTGGGAAAAAAAAAATTGGGTACTGAATGGGTACCACGTGGCCATGCCGAGCATGATCTCAGGTGTCTAAAAATGTTTTGGACGGCTGAGATTGATTCCCTATCTCTCCTCTCACTTGAGCAGTCTCTCTCCTCTCACTTGAGCAGTCTCTCTCCTCTTCCAGGCTGTCGAATCACATTTTAGATGGCTGAGATTGCCGAGCGAGTACCACATGGGCAATACCTACCTGGCGTTGAAAAATTTCTCCTACTTTCTGCACATTATTCTTCACGTTGTGGGTTAAGGCCCCGTTTGATACGAGGTTTCATTTTGGAGGGATTCGTAATGAGATGGGATTAGGATTGAGATTGATAATGAGATGGAATTGATAATGAGATGGGATTAATAATTTCAAGTTTGTTTTGCACCGGAATAAGAGATAGAATTGTTGCGTAACATGTTTGTTTTACATGGGATAGGATTGGATTATAAGTCTCAATTTCCATTTTTGCCCTTGTGCAAAATTAATGATATTTCTATTTTTTTTTTCCAAACCCACGTTCCAAATGATCTCTCTCTCTCTCTGATATTTCTCTCTCTCTCTGATTCCTTTCTCACCCAACCCACATCTCCTCCCTCAAATCCATTAATCCAAACCCACGTTCCAAATGAAATTCCAGGGGAAAAAAAAATCCCACGCTTTGCCGACCCACATCTCCTTCCTCAGATCCCAACCCACATCATCTTCCTCAATTCGAAGTGGGTTTTGCCGACCGTGGGGGGTAACTGGGTTTTGCTGTGGAGGTTACAACTGGGTTTTGCCGTGGAGGTTATAACAGGTGCTTCTCAATTTCCTGAAAATTGATAGTTCATTCTAATTGCACAATCCAGTTCGAATTGGACTTTCTGTAAATCTTACTCGTTTGTTGTGTAACTCAAGGTGCAGAGAAGCAATTACAGTGATTTGTTGGTCAAATCGGGAATTCGCGTACGTATTAGATTTGTAGGTCAAATTCCAACAGTGAGATATTCAATTATCAAGAATTCAAGCAGTAGGGCTTTTGACGTTATATACTGCAAGGGAGGAGGGTGAGGTCAAATATGTCATTCACACGATCAATCCCTTGGGACAGGATTGAGAATACCAACCCCCCCATGGGATGGTGAATCCGGGAGATTTGGGGGATTGCTAGTCCCCAGGGATTGTTAGTCCACCCCTCAAAATGCACACCAAACATGAAATTAAATGGACCCACAGGATTACTAATCCAATCCCATACTCTATCTCTCTTATCAAACATGGCCTAAGGTTGCATTTTCCTTATAATTGTATGGTATGGATTATGGAAATTGGGAGGAAAGTTCGTGCAAACAGACTCAACCGAGTGAAAGAAAGAAAATAGTACACCTTTGAAAAGCCGAAGCTGCCCTTAAACTCGATGGAGTCCACAATTGTAACTGTTGATTTGTTCTGTACTCTCCATTTTTTTTAATCTACTTTTTGCGATACTTTTAACTTTTGGATTAATTTACCGTCCGCCCAATAAAGTGTATAGAATTTGAATTCTTACATGTAAGAATTCAAACAGTGAAAACTATTTCATGTAAGAATTATGATTGTTTTATGTTTTACCGTCCGCCCAGTGGGCGGATAATAGAAAGATTCTTAACTTTTTTTAACAAATTTCTAGTATAAAAAATAGATGAAAAGTTTGAGGCAAATGATAATCCCAAAACCCAAATTTTTCATGCCAAAACCCAAATTATTCCTGCCAAAATTATAATTATTCTTTTCATTGAATGACATAATGCCCTCGACATTTGCAGTATAAAACATCGCAGACAAGTAAATCATGTTCACCCAAACTGAAAATAGTTAAGTCTAACAAACACAAACAAATTAACTTTGGAAACCAGGTTACATTTTACAAATCTACAATGTTTGCCCAATTTCCAAGCCATCATTCATGGTAAAATATCTGAATCGTGCTTATACTATTACATTGTTGAAGTTGCATGTCTTTGAATCGTGTTTATACTTTTCTCACCAAAAGACTCGATCCAAATGAATGCTTTTGCAAGGAACCATAACAATTTCTTTTCTTTTCTTTTCTTTTCTTTTTCTTTTTTTTTTTCTTATGAAACCACTCCATCCAAAGGGTCTCTAAAAGTTCAAACCCTAAAAGTTGCAATAAACCATAGGAGAGCAATAAAATTGGGGAACTCAAATAAAGAATAAGTGATACCACATTGAGATAATAAAATATTGTTATTAATTTACCTTGAGTGACTAAAGAATTAAGCAGCACATCTTTTGGGAAAAGGGAATAAGATAAGTAACAAATTCCCCTTCAAAAGGCAATGATCTACTCCCTCCGTCCGGATTTGTTAGTCCGTTTTGGGGATCCGAACTTTTTTTCCATTACATTCCATTACTTTTTGTCTATGTTCATTTCCCATTTTGCCCCTGTCAAATCCGGAATTTTAGGCGCCAAGGAGTAGGCCGAGATTTAAGGCACACACCAAAAAATTTGAAATTGCAGTCCGAAATTTAAGGCAGCAAAAGATTTGAATGGCAGATTTTGAACTTCCACGTGCAGTCCGAAATTTAAGGCGCCAAAAGGACTCCATTTTGGCATTGAAATTGGCATTTACTGCGGGAAAATAAAATCTCAAAAACTTGAACTGATTCCCTCCTTTTTAGCACTTGTTTCCTTCCTCATCTACAACTTCTTTCCCCAAATTTAACTTCCTTCCTTATCTTACCAGACTACACTCTCTCTCTCTCTCTCTCTCTCTCTCTCTTCTCTCCCCACAAGAGTTCTCTCTTAACCCAATTACTCCAACTGTTTGTCCAATCCAACTATTCCCAAAATAACTACATACAAAGTGCCACATATGGGGAAATATCAATTGATGAGACGTGGTGTTCTTCCGTCTCAACTTGAATGTGGTAGTGAAATTGTGGAGAATGCATTGAATTACTTGTAACAGTAAACTTAAATTAAGGTAAGCTTTTATTTATAGTTTTTGAATGATTAATTTCTGATCTTGTTTTTTTTTCTTTCTTTTTTCTGTTGTTATCTTTACAGTTGGAAAAAAATGAATTTTTGTTTGTAGTTTTATTTTTATTTGTATTTTTACGTAGTAGTAATTGGCTTCCATTTTTATTTGTCAGGTCAATCTTTGGGATGGTTCTTCTTAGTGCTGTGTTTTGTTGCTTGGAAGTTAGAACTCTTAAATTTGAAGACCGTTTTGTTTATAACGTGCACTGCTAGTAGCTTTCATGATGTAACTAGTGCTGGGATTTTCTTATTGCTTGATCTGCTATGTATAGAGAACTAAGAGTTCTTTTTGTAACCTTAAGTGATCTCCTATCCTTTCTCATCAAATTGTTTGTTTGATGTTTTTTTAATGTTGATCAGTTAATTTGGTCTTTAGTTTTATGGTTTGTCATGTATCGTAGGGATCTCACCGCTTTACCCGCTCGGTGTACCCATTGTCGAGTTCGTATAAATAAATCTCGTCACCTTTTCAAAAAAAAAAAATTTGTTTTTTTTAAAGTCATTTGAATTGAAGAACTCATTTGGTGAAACTGTTAAGTGAAGTAACAATGGAGCAATACACAAAAAGATTTTTTCAATTGTAAATTTGCTAAGTGTACATTGGTTTTAAATTTCCGGACACCACAAAAAAAGAAAAAAATCGATTATTTTCGGTGCAAATTTGTTGTGGCATGTACTGACTTTTTTTTCTTTGGGTTTAAATTGGTTTTTGATTTGTTATTTTAAAGTTTTGGGAAAGGGGCAAAAAAGTAATTTACTCATACTTTAGCCTTTGACTATTGAAAATGGACAAACATTTTCGGACTGGAAAAAGTATGTTTCTGGACCAACAAATCCGGACAGAGGGAGTAACAGATTCCCATTCAAAAGGGAGTGATTCTTGTAATATGCTGATGGAAAAGGGAATAGGTAATTAATTAGTGTTTATATCAAAACTTTTTTTTATAAATAGGGGCATAAATGTTTGATTATGCATTTTCAGGATGTAATCATAAGTATTCAAACTCTATAGGATGGAATCATAAAGGTATTATTGGTACAAGATGCCTAATTAAAATTCTCAATTGAACTCTCCTTTTCTTTTCTTTTTTTCCTTTGCCTAGATTCCAAACAAACCCTAAGCACGTAGAAAAATTAATGACATGGCTTACTCAAACTAAATTAATGACCTAGATACAAAAGGAAAATCATGTCACTAAGGCTCCATTTGTGTCAACGTAAAATGTTTTCCTGCAAAATGTTTTCACCATTTGTCGTTGTTTGGTTGGTCAAGAATAAGTAAAACATATTTCACTTGAAAAGCCAGTGAACCGTGAATCCGGTCTGAACCGAACCGTATATTTTGGATTTTCTTTTATTAAACTGTGGTAGCCGAGGTCCACAGGGGCCGGAAGGGTCCACAAGGGCTCGGTAGGCCCGGTCCCCTTTGATTCGTGGCGGTGTTGGACCGCTCGGCTAATGAGGCGATCGGACGGGTTGAGCCTTAGTTCCACCGGATGTTGTCCCGGAGGGAATCTCTTCGGGTGGGCTGGGCGTAGCCCCCCGGCTACCCAGAAGCCGCGACCGTTCCTCAATTACCCTTTCGCCAGGGAGCTTTGACCGCACAGATACGCCAGCCAGGCCTGCGAATAGCCGGTTGTTCTCGAAGCCACCCGCCGAGAGGAAGAGGGGTGTGGCGCCAACAACGATCCGGCAGCCAGGTATGCCATCCGAAGGACTGAGATCCCGCCGAAGACCCATGGAGCCATTATGGCAGAGGTACGATGGTGATTTGACAAGTGACAGGGACTGAAACAATGTCGGGAGGCGTCAGGACGTTGCGCTCGAGGCGTCTGGCGGACCGCCCGACGGACCGGTGGGTACTCAGGAGTTGTTGGGTATGCAAAGCACGATGACGTCAGCCGAAGCGGCAAAGCAATCATGACAGACACACGTGCTTAGTCAGGATGGGACGGCGCGTGGGGGAGAGGGGTAACGTAGAGGGGAAGCTTCTCTTCTCCTATAAAAAGAGAGGTTCCACCACCAGGTAAGGTTCGTTCTTTTCTCCACTAAGAAAACTCTCCTTACTTTTCCGTTCAAATTCTTTCACCAGCGACTTACTAGACCGTCGGAGCACCTTCTCGGACCACCACCGTCCGGGCGAGGCGCTAATTCGGTTGTTTCCTGTGCAGATCCCACTTCCTAGCGGGTCTTCTGCATTCCAAGCCCTCTGCCCCCTTTGAGTCCAGTCTACAGGGTCCAAACAGGTACGCCGGAGGAGCTTGCCCCACATAAACCATGAGATACAGTTCGGTCCACGAATTTTCTTTTATTAAACCATAGGTTTACCCGAACCAGACTGTGAGATATTGTAAATAATACATAACAATAATATTTATACATATGTAGTATTTGGTAAATTATAATTTTACCCGTTGTTATAAAAAAAATTTAATTATTTTACCAACTCTATTTTACCTTATGGCATGGAATTTGGTTGCTGGAATCCGATATGTAAAGGTAATACCTTTCGGTTGCTTTTTTTGATTGGAGGGGTAAAGGTTCATGTAATTTGATTGGAGGGGTAAAGGTTCATTTGTACAATTTCTACATCAAAAGTTCAATTTGATATAACATACCTCACAATTCAAGTGCTACACCTTTGTGAGAAGGAGTGGCAATAAAGTTGCTCATAGTGTTGTTGGACAAGATGTGAGAGGAGCGGGATGCTGTACTTGGGAATTCAGCCCTCTTTTGTGGCTTTTATCTTCCCTAGAGGGAGATGGATGTCCGATCTGATGTCATTATTTTCTTGGTATTATTAATAAAATCTAGTCCTATCGTTTGAACCCAAAAAAAAAAAAAAAAAAAAATGCTACACCTTTACAACTCAAAAGGGGTGTGGGTAAGGCCTCAAGTTCCAGGAGCAATCAAATGGGGCGGGACCCACCAAAAGGCTTTAATTTCCAAATAGTGTTTGTATGTCATAAGATTTTACTCTATGTCCCAAATTAATGGTCCATTTTCACTATTTGACACCTCTCAAAGAATTGCTCACAACTTTCAATCTATGGTTTTTTTTATAATCAATATGGATCTTATTTGATAGATCTCGATTTGTTTCATAAAATAAAATTTTTGCAATTATAAAAAAAACATTATAGATTGTGAAATATAGATAATTTGTTGAGTGGCACGACTGCCGAAAATGGACCATTAATTTGGAACGGAGGGAGTATAAAATTTTGAAATGGGATGTTTGTTTTTTATGGACTTTCTCAATGGTCAATACGATGACAAAATCTGGGCGTTTTACAACAATGACAAATGAGATTCCAACCTCACCAACATTAACAAAATATATATACATATATACAAGTTATCTAATCCGGGATCCCGGATTGGAGGTTTTTTGATGTTTTGAAGGTTTTAAAACTCGTTTTTGCATGATCCAAACCGTCAACTGTGTTTAAAAAGTGTTTTCAAGGGTCCCCACGAGAAATCGTCCAAAAAAATACCGGGAAGGGCTTGATTCGAGCAATTTTTCACAAAAACTGCACATATACAGTTTTATGAAAAACTGCTTAGATCAAGCCCTTCCTGGTATTTTTTTGGATGATTTCTCATGGGGACATTTGAAAACACGTTTTAAACACATTGGACAATTCGGATCATGAAAATTTGATCCGGAACTATGAGTCCCGGACCTAGGGATCCCGGACTAGATCCGGATACATATGTGTGAAGGTTACCCTCAACCATAATTTAAAAAAATGAGAGAATTAAACATAAATAGTGGTACCTTCTCAAATACAAACTTTGTAAAAGTAGAAAGGTTCATGGCCTTACAAACTTTAAGAATACATACATAAAGAGCTCAAGCTTACATGCGTCAAGAAGACCAAAATATAAGCTTTAAGGCCCCGTTTGATACGAGGTTTCGTTTTGAGGGGATTGGTAATGAGATGGGATTAGGATTGGGATTGGTTATAAGGTGGGATTATTAATGAGGAGACAAATCTTTTCCCATGTTTGTTTTTACACAGGATTAGATCATGGGATTGTTAATAACATGTTTATTTTGTCTAGGATAGGATTAGATCATGGGGTTTGGTGGTTTGCACATGAGAGAAATCCTTCAATCCCAATCCCGTTGTTAACAATACCAAGTACCCCCAGGTATTACGAATCCGGCCAATTTGGGGGATTGACATGCCCATGGGACTATTAGTCCTTGGCTTATTTCTCAAACCAAACATAGTATTAGAGATCCCACCTCCTTATTAGTCCAATCCCACCCTCCAAACCTTGTATCAAACTTGGCCCAAGTTATCACAAACTCCAAAGAATACAACTTGGAAGGACCCAAGGTCTTACTCCAAAGAGTAAAGTTTCTTTGGTACCGTGTCTTTGGTACCGTGTCGTAAAATATTTTCCTGTAAAACATTTGACCCATTTTCTAGTGTTTGATTGAACAAATTATAGGTAAAAAGTTTTTCTTGTCAAATATTTTCCATCATTTGGTGGAAAATGACTTACCATAGAAAATGGCGTAAGTCATTTTCCAATTCTGTTTCCCGTGATCTGACAATCCCACCACCGCTATATTCTCTCCCTCATCATGGCCCAAATTCAGTTTCCACCTCTCAACTCCCCAATTAGTTCTCTCTGTGTGTGTAATACCATGTATAATGTATGTGTGCATGTATCAACATTGTATGTATGCATTTCTTAAAAACAAAACCCAATTTAAGCCATGCCCCATCCTGTCTTCAGGCCGGTTCCCGATTATCAATCAAACATAATGGATAGAAACTTGAAACAAAAATGTTCCAATTATCAACCAAACAACGGAAAGCAAAAACGAAACTTTTCTTTTTGGCAAAAATATTTTACATCAAAAATATTTTACGTTGAAACAAAAAGAGCCTAACATTTTTATTTGGGTGACAATTTTAGATGAAACTTGGTTATCTCATCAAGCATGTGTTTGCTTTCTGCTGAGTAATTCACCTTCTCTGCCTTAACCACCGTAATCTTCACCCTCTGTTCATCACCACACAATTCCTCTTTGATTTTCAGCCTAAAAAGAAATTCTTTGAAGAGGCTTCCACGGATGATTTCTCTGAACCTAACATCATCCTCCTCTTCATATTTCAACAAGTACAAATCCTTAGCAGAACAACCCAAAATCTCTTCGCCAGATTCCTGAAAAGCCGTTACCCACGTCCACCCAGTGTGGTCCTGAACTTGAGCCTGAATAAGGTACCTGTAATCACACTCCCCGATCTCCTGATTACACCAATCGCATTGCCATCTCG
This sequence comes from Vaccinium myrtillus, assembly GCA_016920895.1. Classification (NCBI taxonomy): domain Eukaryota; kingdom Viridiplantae; phylum Streptophyta; class Magnoliopsida; order Ericales; family Ericaceae; genus Vaccinium; species Vaccinium myrtillus. Next base: position 35,101,547 of record CM029277.1, read on the forward strand.
AGTTTCCAGACTTAGTCACTTTCCTATTACATTGCCTATGTCCGATCATCAACGGACAAGCCGTGTAGCAAAATGCATCCGTTTTGATGAAAGATATGGTTGCTTTCACAGTAATCCAGTCTGGTTTATCCGATCTTCCCAACCCTTCGTCCTTGATTTGGGACAAAGTTTTGCGTATCTCATTCTTTAGGCCTCCTGGAATCATGTCTCTAGAGATGGATTGAGATGTGGTGCTCTTCCCGCCTCCATCAAACCAATTTCTCAAGCTATGGGCCTCTGGGTAATCTGGGTTTATGAAGAGCTTGGTTGACGAAACTGTCCCTATAGATTTCCCACTGAAGTCATTAACTTTCCCTGCTTTTACGGCTAATACTGGGAAAATTCCAGAGTCGATAATTTCTTTCAGATTTTGACCTTCCCTGTTGCAGAAATCACCCCATAGAGTTAATCCCACACTCCACCCAGATTGATCCTTCAGAGTAAGAGTTCTTCTCTGAGTTTCCAGACCGTTTTTTCGCAGGATAGGGACTAAAGGGTTAACAGATGTTACGACACCAATAACATCCAGAAACGTATTATTTTCTGCAATCTCGATTTCACTGATGGGTCGGAAAGAGAATTGTTGGATTGGGATTGAACCATCTTCATTCGGGCACAAATCGACTGTTGAAAATGCTTCCAAAAACATCTCCCATTCATTTTTCAGATGGTTGAAGTTCTTCTGCGCAGGTTTCAATCTACCCTTTGATATCAGATAAACTTTTCCAACCTCAATTGTTTCATAGAAGCGGTCAACAACAGCATTGAAACAAGTGGCTCGAATTTCACCTCCATGAGAGTCAAGAAGGTCAAAGGAGAACACCTTACCATCTCCACGGGCATTGTTGTACCTGTGGATGTCTCCTTTGGCAGTTACTCTTGCCTTGATCGCCCATCGACCTTGATAAGGATTCAAAGCAGAAATTGGGATTCTGCGTGCTGGTGTCTCGTGGCCGGTAAATTGGTTTGACCCCACGGAACTCGTGTCGTCGCCGAGGTCAACTTTTGGGCTCTCTTCGATAGTGGTTTCGTCGTGGCCTGGTTGTTCAAGTAAGGTGAAGAAATTGGTGTAGGAGGTGGTTTCACGGTTGAGATTTGGACAAGAGGAGGCTTTCATTTTGGAGTTTTGGAAGTGTGATTTTTTATTGAAAAGGAAGAAGTGAATTGTAGAGTGAAAACAGGAGCAGAATCTGAAGTCTGAACTTGTTGTATTTGAAAGATCAAAAGAAAAGCTAGTTGAATTTGGAGAAACAAGCAAATAAAAATGGAGTATAAGAGAGAGAGAGTAAAATTTCTTGGGACAGTCGGCTCCGCTGATCTAAGAGAGGTAGAGAGAAAGTAAAGTTTCGTAGATTGGGTGATCTAAAGGAAGGACATTTTTGTAATAATCTTTCTGCCCTCCGCTCAATAGATTAGGAACAACGAATGATAAAAAATAAAAATAAAATAAAAAATCCTCCACTTAATAGGTGGAGGATAATATGCATATAGTAACAAAAAAGTTCGGATATTAATATACATTTTACTTATATCAAATTTTTACAGTCATCAATATACATTTCTCAGATATCGATATATTTTTTACACATTATCCTCCACATTGTAGGTTAAGGTTAGCATTTTCCTTCAATAATTGTATGGAATGGAAATTGGCGGGAAAGTTCGCGCAAACAAAGTGAAAGAAAATAGGACAACTTTGATAAAGCCAAAGCTACCCTGAAACTCGGTTGAGTACACAATTGTAAACTGTTTTCTTTTGGACTCCATTTTTCTTTTCTTTTTTGGGAACTGAAAAAAAGTTGGGCTAGGGCAACCAATGTAGCAACTTTACTTGGACGTGACCATGAAGCTCCTGACTCGCGAGGAGAATGTTCAGTTCGAGTCATAGCTGTTGTTCGTGAGGACAGATAGTCACCATAGCACCACTTAGATACAAGCGAGTATAAATGCGTACCCCACAATCCCTTGCCACTGACAAGACTTGAAACTAAGCCTCCCTTGGGAATGTGAGGCATCTTACCCACCAGGCTAGCTATTACCATCGGTGGTCTTCAAAGACATGAACCCAAAAGTAAAAACAACAAAAAAAATTGCAGCAAATTGATGTGAGAAAATACTTAAATAACTATGCTCACACTTACCAAATTACAACAAAACTGAAAATTTTACTCCACATGAAAAACCCTTCCGTCACCAGAGAAACCCACAATAAAACTGTAGAGTAATTTTGTCAGTCTATGTCAGATACAAAATGGAGTCTATTTAACAGCCCATATGGATTTGTTATAAAGGATAATTTTTCTCGTGTGCGAAAGCATCCAATCGAGAAATTATTACCTCCATCAAATCCGAATACATTCGCCCGCGCCCTGCGGTGTACGGTGCTCGGCAGTAAAGGGCACAAGCTGGAGGCATCTAATGATGCTGGATGAGATTTTCTGAAATTGCAAGCCTCGTGAAAATGCAAACAGGGACGACATGCCTCCACTTCGCAACAGGGGCAATTAGGTAAAAGGTAACGGACTTATAACTCTGTTTCTGACAAGGGAGGTTGATGTAATTTCAGAAAATATAAGGGAGGGTAGTATTTTTGTCAGATTCTAGGGGGGAGGTAAGTGTAATTGATCAAAAGTTTAAATTTGATATTGAGGCCTCCAATAACTCTCATTAAAATTTTCACCAAATCATTTATGAAATTCCCACCATATCTCAAAACTCTATCAATGAACACACCTATAATATGTTTCGATTTTAAAAGTCCAAGAAATTAAAATTGCTATCGTTATATTTGTAGAAAGATGATACAAATGATATTTAGAATTTATGGACTGTTATCAGTGAAAATTTGGTGAAAAAATTGACATTGGCTCATCGATCCTCTCTTAATTTGATAAAACATTTAGTTCTCTTTTGATTTAGTATTAATTTGATTTGAGGGGTGAAGTTTCAATTTTAACTTTTTTATTTTTTTTTGGTGCTTCGGGAAATTGATGTAACATACACAACCTCACACTTCACATACTACACTTCTACAACACAAAATGGGTGCGGGTATGACACTAAGACCTCAAGTTCCATGAGCCATCAAAATGGGGCGGGGCCCAACGTAAACTTAGTAGTTCAACAACTGAGGACCTGTGCCTAAAAAATTTGGTGTACTAGGTGGTGAGCAATCCGATCCCTAACTCGTATCGCAAGAATAGACTTCACTTTATTTTCAGGCACACTTAGGGATGGCAATGGGGCGGATCGGTTCGGGTTTTGGCCGATCCGCACCCAAACCCAAAGGGTTTCGGTTCGGTTTGGGTTCGGTTCGGAAAAGGGAGAGGATGAACCATAACCTAACCATTCGGGGTTCGGGTAATTTCGGGTAACCGAATTGTACCCATCCCGCCCCGCCCCGCCCCAAACCGTACTAAAACATGAATAAATTGAGTTTAGGATATTTTATTATCTCAAAAAAATTGAAAAAACATGAAAAAAATAACAAAAGGAGGCTACAAATATCAGTCAAGAGACTCAAGACTATGATATATAAAATATCAGTCGAGAGAGTCTCAAAATGTACAGAATGTGAGACCAAAACCTAACCTGTGAATATCTTACATATATATACGAGAGGTAAAGTGTAATTTTAAAATATACCTAAGGGGTTTATGTAATATGTATATATAAAATAAGGGTATATATATAGCCAGGGGTACATACACAATTACTATAAATTTTAGGGGTAAATATGTAATTTCATATTTCGGTTCGTTTCGGGTCACGGTTCGGTTCGGGTCACGGTTCGGTTATGACCTCAAACCATACCCGAACCATACCCATTCGGTTCGGCCATATCCCATACCATACCCATACCCACGGGAAATATTTCGGTTATGGTTCGGGTAAAAATAGCGGTTTCGGTTCGGGTACCCATCGGTTCGGTTGCGATTGTCATCCCCACTCTGATCATGAAAGATATCAAATCTTGTATCCGCCGGATCCATTGCTTCATTGCCCATCTCACAAATGTTGGCAACACACAAGCACCAATAACCGCAGGAAAGTCTCGTACTGTCAACTCACAGTCCTATTCTTCAAGCAACTCCACCTCCCTTTCAACCACGAAAATGTATCTTTTGTTAAGTTTTTTTCCTAATTAGGGTGGCCAACTAGCCTTGACGTTTTACATAAGTTTGTTACAGTTGGAACTCCATTAACAGATAAGCCAATTAATAATAAAGTTCATTGTGATAACTAATTAGAATTATAAATAGAGGAAAACTTTGATAATAAAAAGAGTCATTGATGGATTAGGAGTCTTTTATAATTGTCTCTAAGGCCCTCTTCTCTCCTCTATAAAAGGTATAATATTCACCCCTTCTACATACAATTTCCATCAATTAAAGTATTCGGGTATTCTGTAAGGTTAGAGACAGAGAGAAGAAGATGAGCCAAGAATTAAGGTGTTTCTAATTAAGGGGTTTGTTCCTTCTAATCTCGATGATCGTCACAGGTATGTTTATTTTATTTTTCTTGAGATGTGTTGAATTCAAGATCCTAATTATATTTGTTTTCCGCATAATAGTTTAAACACAGATATAGATTTTAAAGTTGGTATCAAAGCCACAGGTTTTTTGAATCAAACATCTTGGAATAAAATCATATCGAACACACTGCCACGTTAGATTAATTGCCTGACCCAAATCATTGGACCCAGTAAGTGCGCATGATCTTATGTGGCTATAATGTTCAATACTAGCATGAACACATGATATGCACGGAGACATGAACCATAGGTCCTTCTTATAGTTGTGATCCTCATATCTTCGATCGGCTGCTCTAACTCCTGCTCCTTGAAATAATGGGAAAAGTCAAATTAATTTCATTCTACAAAGACAAACGTGAAAGGGTGTAAAGCAATGAAATTATCGTTTAATTTTTAATGCATTGTTAGTGTTCGTAGAAGAAAAGGAAAGGAAGAAATGACATTAAAACCCGTGCTATGCACTTGGACGAATTCAATTACATTGGGTTAATGCAAATGCAAAAGCGAAAGATATATACGTTTGATTTAATTGTCAAAAACAAAAATACTCACTCCGTCTCCCAAGTGTTGGTCTTTTTTTGTTTTATTTTATTTTTTGTTTTTTTATAAATATGGCATTCTTATTTCTTAGTTTAAAAAATAAAGCACTTTCGTATTTAAAAAAATTTGTCATTTTTAGAATAAAATGTAAAGTGCACAATCTGAAAATATTTGTAGAAATGGTTGTACGTGTTTCCCAGGAAGCCTGTACTATTCAAAAGATAGTTTGAACTATCAATGGCTTAATACTAATGAACTCTTAAGGGTACCCATGATCCTCTTGACAAAATCTACATTTTCTTGTCTACATATATCATAGCAGTAGCAGTAATTAAATTTCTCTCGTCAAACAATTTTCTATGCCAACTTCACCCAACCGTTAGCTTTCCGTCATTTACTAAACAGAGACTGTTGAAGTCAGCATCAATTCTTTTAACATAATTCCCATTCTGCCCCCCATCTACAACCTCCAGCCATGATTCCAATACCCAGCACTAGCCAACTCCACTTACCAAAGATGGCCACTCCAATGCTTGAACTAAGATAAATTATTTTATGAGATGAATAATTATTATTAATGTTAAAGAACTTTGTTTTTGTTTTTTATAACAAAATTTAACTTCTTGAATTTTCTTAAGGGAAGAAATCTAAAATAATAGAAATAGAGACCAAACTTGGAAAAAAGTTTGCAAAAAACAAAAATAATCTAAAAAATATCTTCTTTAAATTATTTCAGTCTTGAATGAATTTTTTTTTTAACTATAATCGTATTCCTTTTTGCTTTCTAGTCCCCTATCGTTTATACGAATTAGAAAAGTGAAAAAAAAAAAATAGAGGATTAATTTCCGCACTACCATTTTTACCGTTCACACTCTTTCTTTCTTTTTTTTATATTTATATATGTCAGTTTGCTACATTATCTCTTGATAGGTGAAGAAGTGAACTAATGAAAGGGCAAATTGAGAATAAAATAATAATGGAGTCCAAAGTACTAATGGTTAATATCTTGATCTCTTTCAGCCGTTTGGTTCTCAGAAACAATTATTTTCTGCATAATTGGTTTTCCTGGAAAATGTTTTAAATTGTAGTGGCCTTGTTCGTTTCTCTGTTTAGTTTTAGTTTTAGTTTTGATGACATCATCATTTTTCTCATTTCTCTCTCTATCTCTCTCCACTCATTACACCTGCTGACATCATCAAAACTAAACTAAACTATTAACCAAACATAACCAGTATATTTTACACTGAAACAAATAGGCCTAGAGTTGTGTTTAGATCGCGAACCTGTTAGAAGTTTACAGACGAATAAAGAAACCAAATAGTACCTTTTCTTCACACACAAATAACTCTACAGATTGATAGCCCAAAGACTCCAAACACAGCTTAAAGAAGAAAACAGTTGTTCTATAAATTGGAGGAAACAGAAATATGCATTATATATGGAGAAGTTACAAATAACTCAGTTCTCTCTCTCTCTCTCTCTCTCTCTCTCTCTCTCTCTCTCTCTCTTGCTCTGGTTCTCACAATCTCTGTTACAGCCTTACACTACCACTCTCTCACACCACACAACCTTTTTATAACACAGAAGAGGTGTGGGCAAGGCCTCAAGTTCCATGAGTCAATCAAATGGACAGGACCCCCCACAAACGCTACTAGTAGTTCAACAATCGAAGATTTAGACCATTGACATTGCCAGATGGTGAGCAATCTGATCCCTAGCTCGCATCGCGGCAATAGACCTCACTCCATTTTTAGGCAACATCTCATCGTCAAAGCGATCGAAACTCGTCTTGCTCGGATCCATTACTTCATTCCTCATCTCACAAATATTATGCAAGACACAAGCAGCACAAACAATCACAGGCAAGTCTCGTAGACTCATGATGCAGAACAAGTAGCGGCCCAATTCTATGATCAATTGGACCGGTCAAAGCCTAAGAGGCCCAAACAACTTCTAATTGAAAATTGCCAAATTCGGCAATTTATCGACGAGCCCGGAATAGGCCCAAACTTGGTGGGCTGAAGCAGAATCGCGCTGCGATCAAGACTCACCACCCTAATCGTGACTGATGGTGGATTTCGGCCAAATTCATTCGTTTAGGCCTTCAATTTAGTAATTTTGCTATTTTAGGTAATAATTAGATTACGAATTACTCTTAGTGTGTAATTCCGTTTACGTTGTTTCCAATTGGGAATATCTTATTTTTCTTTCTAGTTTTCAATTTTGGGAGTTTCCCCAATTTTCAGGATACTTTAATTTTTAGGTAAGTTTTGCTAGGGTTTGCTAGTTTTCCCTATAAAAAGGGCATGTAACCTCTATTATTAAGCAACTTTTAATCAATTATAAATTAGAGTTATTCTCTCTCTCTTGTGGATTCAAGAACACTCGTGGATTCGAGACTTATCATCGTTTGGAATAGTACGCTAACTATTCTCTCGTGAATTCCGCTGCGTCAACTCAACACAGTCATATCCATCAAGAAACTCCACCTCCCTTTCAACCGCGAAAATGCTTCTTTTGCCACCCTCTGAACCTCCCCAACTTTCTCATTAAACAACTTTTCACTCCACAAATTCTGCTGTGCATAAGGAACCAAAACCCAATCCATTAACGTGTACACCGAATTCCCCACAATCCAAACATCCTTCAAAACCCCGCAATTTGCCCGTTGCCTAAGCACAGACTTCTCCAAAATCGTGTCATCACTCATAGACCCCGAACACTCAATACGAACATCCGTAAACAACCCGTTCGAATCAACAAAGCCTTGTACCGTGATTGGAAAGTATATTTTTTTTAGCCAAAGATGTCTAGTGTACATTGATCCACCAAAATTTGGAATCCCAGAAAGCAAATCAAATTCCCTTTTTACCCCCTTCATTCTCTCCTCATCAGGCCAATTCATAAACTTGTTCATCAAAACAGTCTTGATAGCAGAGCAAACTTCCAGCACGAGTATATGATAGATGAAGATTTCGAGCCCGAATTTCTTGGACACGAGGCGGAGGGGTTCGCCGGTGGCCAGGTGCCAGATACAGACGGCGACGCGTTGGCAGATGGGAATGGCGAGGCAGAGCTTGTTGTGATTGCTGTCCTTTTTGGTCAGGATTGGGTCCAGCTCATTGCAGATGAAGTCGAAAGTCGATTTGCTCATCTTGAAAGCGCGCTGGAATTCGTGGTCGGAGAAACCCGGGCGGTTAACCTGGTCCCACCACGTCGTCGACCGGCTTTTCACCCCCAAACGCCGGGCTATGCCGCTGCCACTAAATTGGTTTGACCCAACGGAAACGTTGGTGTCGGACCCATTTGGACTTGGAGGCCATCTGGGTAGGGTTTGGTCCATCTCATCCCATTCGTAAAAAGATCCGCCCACTGGGCAGTAAAACACGTTCATTTCCTTAAACGAGACGAATGGGGAGAGGATTTCTTTGAAGGGCGACGTTCCGGAGGCTTCGTTGTCCTCGCTGTGGTCAACTTTTCGGCGCTTGTGGAGGGTGGTGTCGTCATCGTGGTCTGAGTCTAGGTATAAGGTGAAGAAATTGGGGAAGGAGGTAGTTTCGCGGTTGAGATTTGGACAAGAGGAGGCTTTTTTCATGTTTGGGTTTGGTTTTGAACTGGATCAGTGTAGTTGACTCTGAAGTTTACTCAGAGAGAGAGAGAGAGAGAGAGAGAGGAGGAGGAGGAGGAGAGTATTGTTTTCGTAACTTCGTTGTATGGTAAGGAGATTGGCAGGAAAGATCGTACAAACAGAATGAAGTCTGAACTTGTTGAATTTGGAGAAACGGCCAAATAAAGAGAGAGAGAGAGAGAGAGAGAGAGAGAGAGAGAGAGGTTTCGTTGATTAGGGGATCTAAGAAAATAAAGATACCTTTGAATTATCGCCGGGAAATTGGCAGGAAAGTTGGTAAAAACAGAGCGAAAGAAAATGAAACACCATTGAAAAGCCGGGTGACCCACCACCCAAAACTACCCCCGAAACTCGGTGGACCACTGTTGAAGCTTTGGCCGGTGGAGTCCACATGAGGAAATGAAATAAAAAAAAAAGCGGTTTTGGCACAATCAAAAGCGGTTTTGGCATTATCACTATCCATAAAAAATTCGTAATGGAAAAAAATTTATGTCATCTTTTGTAACGATTATACTATGGGGGATTCGTAGTGGGGGAGAATTAAGATTGGTATTAACCATTAAGAGCTCGATTGAATGTCGGATTAGTTTTTCGTGGCTAAAATAGTGAAGGGAGATAAAATAATAAGGGTAATAATTATGGAGGGAATAAGGTTAAGTAGATGATGCAAAAACAATCAAATGACAAATTGCCCTTGTGTATGCCCATATATTGCATTATGTATTAAATCAATTGTATAATTCACAATTTAATTTTCTAACAATTTAACAACTAACTATAATGTTATATATATTTATAATTTCATATATTAATTTTTTGTCATTACCATTAAATAATTTCCTTTGGGGAAAAAATTGGGAGAAAAAAAAAATCAAGCAAAGAAACAAACACAATTTTTTTAAATCGAAGACTGTCTCTTCTAACTTCACTCTCTCTGTCACTCTCTCTCTCTCTCTCTCTCTCTCTCTCTCTCTCTCTCTCTCTCTTCAACCACCCCAAAACCAGGGCTCCCAACACTGGCCAAACCCCCTTCTGATATCACCCTCTCTCACAAACTCCGGTCACTCTCTCCTCTCCCCTTCCCGATCTGAACTTCGATGACTCTCCCTCTCTCCCTCCAACTTAGATTCTGTTAGAGCTTGTCCCATATTGGTTAATCAATACAACCAAAACTAGTATATGAGCCTAGGCTGCCTCTCCACTTGTTACTAATTGGCTTTGAGTTGGATGCTTTAACATGATATACATGCGGGCATGTGCGGCGAAATGTTAGAGCTTATTCCACATTGGTTAATCAATACCTCTAAAAGTAGTATTTGAGCCTAGCCAACCTCTACACTCATTGCCAATTGATTTTGAATTGGATGCTTTTAACAGATTCAACTGAAAGCCCGATTAATGAAGGTCTGGCAAGGCCCGATTGATGGAGGTCCGGTGACCAAAAATCAGATCCTTTTTCGATCTATACATCCTTTGATAGTTGAAATCATATATGTACTTTTTAGGTTCTTGAATTTTTTCTATGTATTTTTAGGTTTTCAAATCAGATATGAAAATTTTGGAGTGAAAATTTCCAGCCTATATCAGTTGGGGTGCTTTTTTTGAAAATCTACACAAAACTAACAAATGATAAATTTTTTGAAGAAAAACAAAAAAATGATCTTACTCGATTATAGAACACCCACAAAAAACTGTTGAAGAAAGGAAACAACACAGACAAAAATTTACGGGGTTTGGCTAGGATGCCCACTCCACGGAGGAAACAGAAATATGCATTTTGGAGTAGTTACAAATAACTCACTTTCTCTCACAATCTCTCTTATTTGGAGTAGCGCACAATCTGTCCACACACACTTATATATTATTAACTCAAGGAAATTCAACACTTGGTCAATCTGGTCAAAGTCACTTAATGGCTGCTAACAAGACCAATACCAAATCTGTTACAACTGTCTCTCCACGTCAGCAAGCTTAGTCGGTTAAGAAAGTTGTTAAGTTGTTAAGAAAGTTGTTATGATGTGTATCGTGGAGTGATTTGTTGTTAAGTTGAGCTGTATCTTGCTTTGTATAAAAGGAGTTAATCTCCTCTTCATTTGTATCGACTGAATATCAATGAAAACATTTTCCCATACTTTCTCTCTCTAAGTAGTTAGGTTTATATTTTTGTCATGGTATCAGAGCTTCACAGAGACGAAAGTCTTCGAAGAGATCGATCCTGATCCTCGTGCTTGAGCACAAACAAATTCCAGAATTCTACAATGGCATCACAATCCGCTGCAACTACTGCATCTAGTTCATCAACGAGTTCGTCAAATCTACCTCCCTCGCTATCGTTCTTGATTACTAATTTTCAGTCTTTTATCACTATTAAACTCGAATCCTCAAATTACTTCGCATGGAAAACACAAGTAGAAAATGCTTTGAAGGCCAATGATTTGTTCGATTTTGTTGAGAATTCTATGATTCCTCCACCGCCACAGATTTTAGATGTATCAGGAACCAGAATTCCCAATCCAGAGTTTACCAGGTGGATAACAATTGATCGCATGCTTCTCTCTTGCTTAATTGCAACCCTAACTCCGTCTGTACTTCCTCATATTGTTGGATCCAACCACACTTATCAGTTTTGGAGCAAATTAGAGGAAAAGTTTAGTCCGTTATCGAGGTCTCATGTTCATGACCTAAAACGAAGGTTGTACAGTTTGAACAAGGTCGGTACAATGGATCAGTATCTGGATTCAATCAAAGAAATAGTACAAAAATTGGCTGCATCTGGGCACTACATAGATGATGAAGACCTAATCTTTCATTCTCTTAATGGTCTGAAGACAAGCTATGATCCATTTAAGCAAGCCATCCGTACTCGTACAGAAATGATTTCTTTTGGTACATTTTCATCTATGCTCATGGCAGAAGATATGCACATTGAAAATGATATTGCCTCTGCAAACACCACATCCATCTTAGTTACTCAAACTCCTGTCTCACAGACCTCTGGTGCCCCTCATCCAAGTACTGGTCCAATCTTACCTACACCACAACCCTATCAATTTCCTTTTCCACCACAGCAATGTTATCCTTCCTTTGGTGGCAATAACAGATCCAACAGGAATAACCCAAGGTACAACAACAGAAATCAATCCTCAAACCAGTATCAAACTCCACAATATCCATCTCAATACCCATCCCAACTTTCTGGTGGTTGTCAAATATGTGGGAAGAGCAATCATCTAGCCTATGGTTGTTATCACAGGCAAAACCTTGCCTACAGACCTAATTTTGGGAATCAAACTGGTGGATTTGGTACAAATTCTGGGTCTAATCCTCATGCTAGACCTCCTGGGTATACTAACAACAGTTCTGGGAATAATAACAACTCAGGATATGGTGGGAATGTTGGTTTTGGCACTACTGGACAGTCAGGGTATAACTCAGGGCATAACTCCGGCTATGGTGGTAATGCTCAAGCTATGTTTGCCTCTCCTGATGTTATGGGCTATTATGGACAGGTGCCAAGTGGTTATAATGTGTCAGATGTTTCTCCTTCAGTTACTTTTCCACAACAACAACAACAACAACCACAAATCAATGCAAGTTTTGGAGGCTATAGTGACTTCTCTGCAGTAAATTCAGCTACACCATGGTTTTTTGACTCAGGGGCCACTTCACATGTCACCCATGATTCATCTCAAATTCAGGTTCCCAATGGTGGCCTAGGAACTAGTGTTGTTACTGTTGGGAATGGCCAGTCCATTCCTGTTGCAAACTCAGGTAAAGGCCTACTCTCTACACCATTTCACTATTTTCACTTGACCAACATTCTTCATGTTCCCCAAATTTCACATAATCTTTTATCAGTATACCAATTTGCTACAGATAACAATTGCATAATAACCTTTGACTCCTGTGGCTATGTCATTCAGGACAAAGCCACACTCAAGATTCTACACCAAGGGGACTGCCACAATGGCCTCTACCCCCTGCATCCTTCTTCTAATCAAGCTACTGCACTTTTGAGCATGCATTCCTCAGCTTCTTTGTGGCATAACAGACTTGGACATCCACATGTTAGTCTGCTTCCTATTCTGTCTAAAGCATATAATCTTTCTATACCTACTGTTAGTTCATTTGATTGCTATTCTTGTAATAAGGCTAAAAGCCACAAGTTACCATTTCATGCTTCTACTTCTCACACTAGTACTCCTTTTGAGATTATCCATATGGATGTTTGGGGTCCATCTCATATTGTTTCATTCTCAGGTTTCAAATACTATCTTCTATTAGTGGATGATTACACTAAGTACTGCTGGCTGTTCCCCTTACGTGCTAAATCTGAAGTTACTGCTTGTATTCAGGCTTTTAAAGTCTTTGTCTCTAATCATTTCTCTCATTCTATTAAGACCTTTAGGTCAGACAATGGTGGAGAATTTCTTAGTAAATTGATGGCTTCTTTCTTTACTTTGTTTGGTATTGTTCATGAGACAACTTTCCCTCATACCCCAGAACAAAATGGGGTAGCTGAGAGGAAGCATGGTCATATCATTGAGACTGCCATAACACTCCTCCAGCAGGCTAATCTACCCATTCAGTTCTGGTTGGAGGCTATCACCACTGCCATCTATCTCATCAATAGGTTACCAAATTCTTCTCTTACCTTTAAAGTTCCCTTTCATGTTCTGTATGACAAGGCACCAGATTATTCCCTTCTCAAACCCTTTGGCTGCTGTTGCTTTCCTTGGCTAAGGCCTTATGCATCTCACAAATTGGTCCCCAGGTCTACACCCTGCATCTTCTTAGGCTATTGTGCATCCACTAAGGGTTTTAGGTGCTTGGACCCTGTCACTAATAGAGTATACATCTCTAGGCATGTCAAGTTTCTTGAATTTGATTTTCCCTATTCCAAACTAAAGTTGTCCTCATCTATTTCTGATCCTTCTGTATTTGCTCAGTCTCCCTCTATTCCTCATTTTAAATCTGTTTCTTCTAGTTCTGATTCTTCACTATTTCCTTCCTCATCTTCTCATACTACCTCATCCCCACTTGCTTCTCCCTCTGCACTTAATCCTCCAACATCTTCTCATTCTCCAACTTCCCCTTCTCCATTACCTGCTCCTGTCATTTCAGTACCTGCTCCTTCTGCTGTTACTGTTATTCCATCTTCTGTTTCCCTTACTCCCTCATCTCTTTCTATTCATCCTATGGTCACTCGCTCTAAAAGTGGTATTTCTCTTCCTAAACATCTATTTTCTCTTCTGGTTAACACCCTTCCTCTGACTGAACCTGTTTCTTTCAAAGAGGCCATGGCCTTTCCTGAGTGGCAACAAGCCATGTCTGAGGAATTCTCAGCTCTGGTTCAACAAAACACATGGACATTGGTTCCTTTGCCACCACAGGCCCCTGTCATTGGGTGCAAATGGATTTACAGAATTAAAAAGCATTCTGATGGTAGTGTGGCACGCTACAAAGCTAGGTTGGTTGCTCAGGGTTACCAACAGACAGCAGGGATAGACTACACAGAAACATTTAGTCCAGTTGTGAAGCAGCAAACAGTTAGACTTGTTTTGTCCTTAGCTGTTACTTTTGGTTGGCCTGTCAAACAATTGGATGTATCAAATGCTTTTCTCCATGGTACAATACAAGAGCAGGTTTATTTGAAACAGCCTCAGGGGTATGTGAACTCTCAGTTTCCACATTATGTTTGCAAGTTGCACAAAGCACTCTATGGGCTTAAACAAGCTCCTAGAGCTTGGTATGACATGCTCTCTAAGAGCTTGTTTGATCAAGGGTTTTCCAACAGTTTATCTGATTCCTCATTGTTTGTCTTAGCTAAAGGTCTTGATCTGATCTATGTTTTAGTATATGTTGATGACATTTTGATCACTGGCAATAACTCCACTCTTCTGAATACTATTATTCAACAAATGGGTTCTGATTTTGCTCTAAAAGATCTGGGTTCTCTACATTTCTTTCTTGGGATAGAGATTGTCAAGACCTCTGCTGGCTTAGCTCTGACCCAGGCTAAGTATGCCTCTGAACTATTAGCTAAAGCAGGCATGGAGACTTGTACACCTTGTGCCACCCCAGCTTCCCTCAAAACCTATGACTCCTCTCCTGATTCCCCCTTTCCAAATCCTGAATTCTATAGGACAATTGTGGGGTCTCTTCAATATCTCACCATTACTAGACCTGACTTAGCTTATGCTGTGAATGCTGTGTGTCAACACATGCATAATCCTCTTGAAAGCCACTTCACTGCTGTTAAAAGGATCTTGAGGTATATTAAGGGAACCATGGATCAAGGTCTCCACTTTACACCAGGGTCTTTGCAAATTACAGCCTTCTCTGATGCAGATTGGGCTGGGGATGCCCTGAACAGACGTTCCACTGGTGGTCACTGTGTGTTTTTTGGCTCCAATTTGGTTTCTTGGTCCGCGAAGAAGCAGCATACTGTAGCTAGGTCATCAACTGAAGCAGAGTATAAAGCCCTTGCTAACACCACAGCTGAAGTTATGTGGCTGGTTCATCTACTTCAGGATCTGCACTTTCCAGTTTCTTCTAGTCATTCACCTATTCTTTGGTGTGACAATTTGTCTGCGATTTCATTGGCTTCGAATCCAGTCTTCCATGCTCGTACTAAGCATGTTGAGGTTGATTTCCACTTTGTCAGGGAAAAGGTATCCAAGAAACAGCTGGTTGTTAAATTTGTTCCTTCTGAATATCAAGTTGCTGACATTTTCACAAAACCTCTCACTACCTCCAGGTTCCAGTTTCTGAAGCACAAACTGGAGATGTGTTTCACCCCAGCTTCAGTTTGCCGGGGTGTATTAACTCAAGGAAATTCAACACTTGGTCAATCTGGTCAAAGTCACTTAATGGCTGCTAACAAGACCAATACCAAATCTGTTACAACTGTCTCTCCACGTCAGCAAGCTTAGTCGGTTAAGAAAGTTGTTAAGTTGTTAAGAAAGTTGTTATGATGTGTATCGTGGAGTGATTTGTTGTTAAGCTGAGTTGTATCTTGCTTTGTATAAAAGTAGTTAATCTCCTCTTCATTTGTATCGACTGAATATCAATGAAAACATTTTCCCATACTTTCTCTCTCTAAGTAGTTAGGTTTATATTTCTGTCATATATATCATAGAAGACTGAGTATGTGTGGGCAAGGCCTCAAGTTCCATGAGTCGATCAAATGGGGTAGGACCCAACAAGCGTTACTAGTAGTTCAACAATTTGAGACAAGCAATGTATTCCAAAATTTTTCTCGGAAGTGAAATCGGTGGTTCAGATTCACTTGGGTGTTTATCTAAACTATTATTTTCACTTTCAGAGTTATTTGTCGGGATACTTGGCATTTTCGATGGAAGATGCCTCAAAAAGGTGTAATAGATGGTGAGCAATCTGATCCCTAGCTTGCATCGCCGCAACAGAACTCACTCCATTTTGAGGCGAAATCTCATCGTCTAAGAGATCGAATCTCATCTCGCTCGGATCCATTGCTTCATTCCGCATCTCACAAATATTATGCAACACACAACAAGCCCAAAGAATCGCATGCATGTCTTCGAGTTTCACCTCCATTCTCTTCTGCAAGCAATGCCACCTCCCTTTCCACCGCGAAAACGCCTCTTTCGCCACCCTCTGAACCTTCCCAACTTTATTATTCAATAGATACCGAGTCCACGTGAGATGCGCCTCTGCGTAAGGAACCAAAAGCCAATCCATTAAAGGGTATCCAGAATTCCC
This sequence comes from Vaccinium myrtillus, assembly GCA_016920895.1. Lineage (NCBI taxonomy): Eukaryota > Viridiplantae > Streptophyta > Magnoliopsida > Ericales > Ericaceae > Vaccinium > Vaccinium myrtillus. The sequence continues at coordinate 35,118,031 of CM029277.1, forward strand.
CACGAACCAAACACCCTTCCAAAACCCGTTATTCGCATACTGCCAAAGCGCAGACTTCTCTAAAATCTCATTATCACTCATAGACCCTGGCAACCCAATACAAACACACGTAAAAACCCCTTTCGAATCAACAACGCCTTGTACCGTCGTCGAATAGGAAGCCTTCTGGTTCCTCTCTGTATGCCTTTTATTAAAATAAGCAAGTCCATTCACCATAGGTTCCATAATAGGCACATGCGTAGTATACATTGACCCAAGCACATTTGGAATATCAGAAACCAACTCAAAATCCCTCTTCATTTTCTCCTCGTCAGGCCAAAACGAATACTTTTTCATCAAAACAGTCTTGATGATAGCAGAGCAAACTTCTAGCACGAGTGTATGACACGCGGAAATGCCTAATTCGAACCTTTTCGCTACGAGGCCGAATGGTTCCCCTGTTGCCAAACACCAAATGCAAACGGCGACCTGTTGGCGAACGGGTATGGTTAATTGGCGAACGGGTATGGTTAATCGGAGCGTCAGGTCTTTTTCTGTAAGGAACGGGTCAAGTTCGTCGCATATGAAGTCGAAAGTTGATTTGCTCATTCTGAAAGCGCGGCGGAATTCGGCTTCGGGGAAATCCGGGTGGTTGCACTCGTCCCACCACGAGTTCGACCCGGTTCTCACCAACAACCGCCCTGCGACGCTGTCACCGCTAAATTGGTTTGACCCAACGGAAATGATGGTATCGGACCGATTTGGACTTGAAGGCCATCTGGGTAAATCGGGAAAAAATTCGTCAATTGAGCAGTAGTAATCCTCGTTCATTTCGTTGAAGACGAAGGGGGAGAGGATGCCTTTGAACGGCGACGTTTCGGAGGCTTCGGTGTCATCGCTGTGGTCAATATTTGGGCGTTTGTTGAGGGTAGTGCCGTCATGGTGGTATGGGTCTTGGAATGAGATGAAGAAATTGGGGAAGGAGGTGGTTTCGCGGTTCAGATTTGGAAGAGAGGAGGCTTTCATTTTGGGTTTTGTTCTGAGTTGGGAGTGTCAAATTGAGTCTTGAAGTTTATAGTGGAATAGAGACGGAGAGAGTAAAGTCAGTTGATCGGAGGATCAAAAGAAAACAACACGGCTTTGAATATAATAATAATTAAATTTGGATATCAACACGTATTTTTCGAATGTAATATACTTTTACAAATATCGAATATATTTTTCTCGAATATTGATATAGTTTATACACATTATCATCTACTTTGTGGCTTAAGTTTGACATTTTCCATGAATAATTATAAGGCAAGGAAATTGGCAGGAAAGATCGTGCAACTGTAAACAATGAAAGAAATTACTAGCACGCACCTTTGAAAAGGCCAATGAGGAAACAACCGTTGCCACAAGGCAGTTTTTCGGTACTGATACCGTAAGATCTGATACGTAAGAATCTCAGACATTGAATTTTCTCAAATGATCTGGACCGTCAATAAAGAGAGAACCGGTTAAGCAAGTAAACGGTGAAGGAAATAAAATCACCTGTTGAGTCGTTGACTATGTAAGTGGTATCTTCCACGCAAGTTCTGTGATAAACACACAAATATATAAATATTAGTGAGCTTAAATTCTCGAATTTGATTATAAAATATGTTTATTGTTAATTTTTATAAGATATTGTGCATGAGATTTGTTTCGAGTGTTTCATAAGATAACGGGATAAATATAGTGCATCCAATGTTGTGAAGAATGTGATGGGCCACACTAGATAATTTTCCAGCCAACTTCAACAAAAGTGGAAAATTAGTGGATGAACAGGTGGTGTCAGCGGGGGAAGGAAAAAGAGACAAATATCGCGGAGTCCTGTTGATAATTTATATGAGCCATACCATTTTATTCATGGTACAAAAAATAAGAAATTCGAATGTCCTAGCACTCCAATCGGACTCCGTTCTGAACATCAGTCGAGGCTCGAGAGCGTCGAAGACCCGTGTGCAAAATTGCAACAGGAGCCACGATCAATGGCTCCTTTCCTTTCCATTTTCTTTACTTCTTCTTTTCTTTAGTATTTCTTTTTGCCTATGTATCAGGAGAGAACATTCTTTACACCGGCGGTGTAAACTAAAGGTTCCTCCAAATCTATTACATTGCATCATGTGTCCAAACAGTGGTCCCAAAAGGTAGAACATGGACACATGACACAATGTAATCTATTTGGAGGAAACTTTGGTTTAACCGCCAGTGTAAAGAATGTTTTCTCATGTATCAGACATATGAAGGGAGTAGTTACATTCATTAAATTTTTAGGTAGTCGTAGTCTTTCTCCCTCTCTCTCCACCGAAAATTCTCTCTCTTTCCTTTGTTTTCTTTTTTGTTTTCATTTCTCAGCCAAAAAACCGTGATCATATTTTCCTTTTCCGATTCAGTTTTCTAGGTACTTTGTTGACACCAGATTTTGCCCCACGCCTATTTTTCTAAAAAAAATCAATGACGTCGACGCTCATAGGAAAACAGATGTCGGATCATCAGAAATCAAAAACAGTCTTACCGAGTAGAACACGGGATTCCCAATAAAAGGTAGACGGGCATGGTACAAAGTACCATGCCGCAGTAAGTCAAAAATCAATTTCAAATCACCAAATTATATCTAACATATGCATGTGAATATCTTGGATGACAAGCATGCCATTTTAGGAGACCATAGCCCTCCCCTTCTATTTTATGACATGAATCAACTCTCGGAAGCTCGTTTCTGGGCCAAACGGCCAACTATATATATCTTCGGAACATCCAATCGAGTATCAAGACCATTGGATGTACTCATAGTAAATGGTTTACGCCACGTCAAGATCAGAGGACGTTTGACCGTTGAACTATCACCCCATTATACCTTTTACCCGATAAAAATAGACGAACAGGGCCAGAAAACCCATATTTTGTTTTTATAGCTCAAAATATTACCAAATTTCATATTTAAGCTTAACGTGATGAAATTAAGTTCCAAATCAAGTTTCGAGTGATTCCGAGCCCATTTGCTATTCTCGGGACACTGCATTTCGCGAGACGACTGATTCTATGATCATGGATATTTGGACCCAATTTTTAAGATCTAAACCATTCATAACTAATTTCTAACCATATTGAAGTTCCCTGTAAAATTTCAGGTCAATCGGACTTCGTTTGGTCATCAGTTCGCTTACCGCGCTCCAATTCAATCATGAGCTGGACAATCATATTTCTCTATCTTCGGAGCATAATTTGGAAAAACGGACATTTCCACAATGCTCATAACACCTCAAAATCCTAGGGATACCTCAAAATCGAGCCGGGATTGCACCGCGCAAAGTGGTGCAAATCCTTAGGATGTTGCCATGTGGCAGGCGGCCATTCTATGCGGGCCTTAAGCTCCCCAATTTCTGAAAAAATATGTGAAGCCCACCCCCCATTTTCACACACATAGTTTTCACACGGCTTCTGAGTTCGATTTTCGCAAAGAGCTGAGCTTTTCCCATCGCGATCAACTCAGATATCACTAGCTTAGGCAGTAGCTCTGTTGGGTTTCGTAAAAAGGAATCTCGGTAGCCAGAGTTGCATGCCGAAGCTCTGCTGGATTCCCCAGGAGGAATCTCGGGATATATATACTACACGGAAGCTCTACCGGTTTTTCTCCAAGAAGAACTACTAGTGGTCAGGGCTACGCAGAAGTGCTACTAGATTTTCGAAGTTTCTCTAGTCATAATAGACCAAAACACCCTAGTTTCCTTGGTCATAATAGACCGTAACACCTAGGCTATCATTACTCTGTCCGAGTGTCGGATCAGATCTCCAGTCATGTCGTTACTCTATTCGAGTACCGGTCCAGATCCCCAATCGTGCTGTTACTCTGTCCGAGTATCGACGCGAAATCAACCAGTCCTACCGTTACTCTGTTCCAACGTTAAGTCAAAATCAACCATTTTCTGCCGAAGGCTATAACTGATTTTTTCGGATGATATTATTCGATATCCAAGCGAAAACTCTATCCGACTCTCTACCCAGGGTTCGAACAAGGGTCTGTAAGTAAATGAATTTCAAATACCAATTACTACCTGCTTACTTTCAATATGTAGTAGAAATATTTTAGAACCATGTCGGCCTGGCCACTAATCATAAGTCGGGCCAGCGTCCAACATCGAACGCCGTAATATTGCATATTTATGTTTAAATATTTTGTGTGTCAATAGAATTCTCCATAAAATAGACGTACACTATCGCAGTGCATCACGTCAGTCTCGTCGAGGTTTGAGGTGAGGAATATCAAAAGATTGTCAAAACGGCATATGCACTGAAAGGGTGTGGTACTTCAAATGAGTCTATTGCGAGGCTCTACCATTATCTCTAGGTCTTTTCCGTATCTTCTAAGATTGCTTACCTTGACTTGACTAGCCGTCTGGATAGTTCGTACAAAACCCCCAAAATTAAAATATCAAGATTAATCCAATGAATATTAGGGATGCTCAAAAAAACCGGTGAACCGTGAATCCGGTCCGGACCGAACTGATCCGTACCTTTTAGATTTTAACCGTGGATTAATGGTCCGGACACGGATTCAAAAAATAAAAAACCGTGACCTTTGGATCGGACACGGATTTTGATTTTGAAACCGTGGATTAACCGATCCGGACCGTGAGATTTTTATTATATATAATTTTATCACATTTATAATTATAGTTATATAGATATTGTTAATTTAGCAGACTTACGGTTTGGTTGTATTGTTGTAGGAGTTATGGTGCGAATATTGTTATCTCTATAAAATCTAGGGGGTAAAGTATTATAAGTGCTACTATATTTACTCTCTGTTTGTGAGTGAACTGGAAGTAACTATTTGCTATTGCCTTTGCGAGTGAACCGGAAGTAATTATCTGCTATCCTTTGTGGTAATATAAGTTTGTGCCTTTGTTTGTTCAATTATATAACTATCTGCCTAACTGCCTTTGTTGTTGTTTTTACTAATTTTGGCGCTTAATGGTTCCTTAAAGGCTTCTGAATATGATAATAAAGGAGACAGCCTTGAGTTGCTTGCTAGGAATTGTGGCCAGCATAGGAGTGGTAGGAAGGTGGAGGCCTCCTTCCAGTTTGTGAGGGGCTCGGTTGGCAGAGTCTGTGCAAAAACCTATGCCTAGGTTTTGCTGGCCATTGTCTTCTTTCTTTTCTTTGTTTTTTTTGTGCTGCTGCTATTTTTATGGGAGGAAAATCAAGTGAAATGACCTTTGTACCCTTATATGGGGTGGGAAAATGGCATCCGTTAAAATTGCCATCCATGTTCAGTTAGCCTAGGACCGCATAAAATTCACTATAATAGTTCGAACGCTAAATAAACAAAATTGATAGTTTGAGGACTAAGGCTATGTTTGATAAAGCTGAAAGCTGAAAACTGAAAACTGAAAATTAAGTACTGAAAACTGAATGCTGAATTTATTAAGTTAATAAGCTGTTTGATATGTACTGAATTTTAAGCACTGAAATAAATAAGTTGTTTATCTATACAAGGAGCTGAGTATTAAATTCAGTAATTTTTTTTATTTTTACTTTGGGTTGATATTTTCATACTAAAATGTATAAATGAAAAAAATGTACATTTATCAAAATAATAAAAATATACAGAATATTGGCAAGATGTGGTATAGCGATGGTGATGGTTGTGATTGTGGTATTGCAGTGGTCGTGGTCGTGATAGCGGAGTGGTGGCATTGTGGTAGTGGGAGACTGATGCTAGGAATAGTGGTAGTTTCGTGGTGGTGTAGTGGCGGCAGTGGAGGTGGGGGACTGATGCTAGGAATAGTGGTAGTTTCGTGGTGGTGTAGTGGCGGCAGTGGTGGTGGGAATGGTGATCATGGTGGTGGTGGTGGTAGTTGTGGTGGAAGTAGCTGAGTTTTGGTGGTGGTGTACTGGTGGCAGTAGTAATGGGGGGAGTGGTGGTGTAATGGCGGTAGGAATGACTGAGTGGTGGTGGCAGAGTGGTGTGGGGGTGGTGGCAGCAGTGGTGGTGGGAGTGGTGAAGTGGTGTTTATGGTGGTATGAGTAGTGGTGGTGTAGTGGTAGCATTGGTAGAGTGGTGGTGTCAGTGGTAGTGGTAGTATTGGTGAAAGTGGCAGAGTGGTGGTGGTGGTGGTGGTGGTGGTGTGGTGGTATAGTGGCAGCGAGAATGGCAAAGTTGAAGTGGTGGTGGTGGTGGTGGTGGTGGTGTGGTGGCGGCTAGAGTGGCGGAGTGGTGGCGGTAGTGGTGGTGGTGGTGGTGTGGTGGCGGCTAGAGTGGCAGAGTGGTGGCGGTGGCGGTAGTGGCGGAGTGGCGGTTTTGGTGGTGGTGGTGGTGGTGGTGGTGGTGGTGGCGGAGTGGCGGTTATGGTGGTGGGAGTTATGGTGGCGGTGGTGGTATGGTGGCGGCAGTGGTGGTGGTGGGAGTGACAGAGTGGTGGTGATGGTGATGTGAGTGGTTGTGGTGATGTAGCAGCGGCAGTGGTGATGATGGTGGTGGTGAATTAAAACAACTGTAAATTTAGCAAAAATTAAGAGCTCAAAGCTACTTAATTTTTTTCAACATTTTAGCTTACATTTTAAGAGCCACTTAATCTTTTAAGTAAAATAAAATGTGATTATCAAACCTACTTAATTACTTATTACTTAATTCATTCAGTATTAAGTGCTGAATCTGGGTTATCAAACAAGACCTAAGTAAACAACAGGTACGAGGGATGTTTTGGAAAAAAAATTCATCAAGAAAAAAGGGAAGTTTCCTATTGTCTTTGTCTTTTGCCTTCCGCGTAACTTACCCCTTTCTTCACTTTCGAGGTTAACAGAGAAGAGATCAGCAAATCAAGGCCCAAAAAATGGACTCCAATTTGCTGGAAGTCTTGCTAGTTCACCGGAAAAACGCCGTTCAAGAGCTGACTGAAGGCTTTGAATTGGCAAACCAGCTCAGAGCCATCATCAACGAGCCTTTCGGTACCGATAGATCCGTTGAAGCCGACGATCTAATCAGAAAAATTTTGGGATCGTTTATGGATACTATTTCGATGCTGAATTCCGGCGATCCGATCCCGGAAAATCCTGGGGTACTGAATTTGGCTAGCCGAAGGTTTGAAGGTTCCGAGGTGACTGGTTTGGGTACTCCGGCGTTAAAATGCCAGATAGTTAACATGAAAAGGTGATTGATTATCCTTTCTTTCTTATTGACTGATTGATTCTGAGTATTGATTGTCTTTTCTTTCTTCTTGATTAATTATTTCTAAAGATTTCTTCCCCAAATTTGGATTAATTTTTTGGGGGAAACTACTGTTATGTGGAGTACCAAGTCAAAATGAGGCCCTAAATCCTCTCTAGTCCACTTAATGGACTGAGCATTCCATTGTCGAAATTGTTTTGCGTCTGTAGACACAATTTTTGTATTAGGGGTTGTTTCACTAAAGTGACTCATTGGTGTATTTAACTTATTGCACGTTATGAGACACGTCATTATCTCACAATACATCAACTCATTATTAGTAAGCCAATAACTTACCTTACGCAATAAGCCAATAAGTGAGTGCTAATTAATGGTTAATAACCATTAAACTACTTACATGTTTAATTTTGTGTCATGTCTCCACAGTATCTATGTCCGTACATAGTTAGTGTTGTTGCTATGACCATGTCTATGTTGGTGTCCGTGTCCATGCTTATTGGGTTTACACGAATCCCTTGAATCGTTCCTATTCACAAATGTACTTGCACCTGTTTGTGTTTTTCATGGTATGGAGTTCCTATTTCCTAACAAGTGATATAACTGTCATATCTCTAAAATGCAGAAGGACTCCCTCATCACGGACAAGCAGCACCCCAAATTTACCCGACGATGGTCATGTATGGAGACAGTGTAGACGGAAAGAAGTCCTCAATCCCCGATACCCAAGGTTTGATTTCAATACTAATCTTCCTCGAATTTTGAGAAGCAAAATCTCATTACGAATTGTGAGTGACCTTTTATGGCTTGTGCCAACTTCATCCAGTGATCTTTTGTGCCCAAAAACTCATGTCTCCCTTCCAAGCACTCTAATATGTTGCTGAGCAAGTCTAGAAATCAGGACTCCGTCCCAGTTTTTGACTTAAAGGCAAACTTCTAAGATAAGGTCCTCAGCATATTTTGACGGACAAACATTAAAAAACATAAGCTCAACTTAAAGATTTTTTTTTTCCTGAAGAATTGAATTAGCTAAAATCCGAAAAAGATTTAAGAATTTAAGACAAGTAAACAAGTATAGCTTAAACATTATTTTTCTTGGTTAGATTTACCTATCAAATTATTGATTAAGCTTTCATAATCAAGTTCTTCCACAAGCCATTGGGTCTTTAGTTCGGTGGCATCTCCTCAACTCTTCAAAATGGAAGGTTAAGGGTTCATCTCTACCCAGAGGCAAATGTCACGTGGTGTCTTTGATGCCCATGAGGGCTTGCCCCACACTTTGCGGGTTCCCACTCTTTGCATCCCTTCTCCACCCCGTAGGAATAGGCTATAGACATTTATCAGTTTTTCCTGACCTCAGTTTTCCACTCCATCAGTTTTTAAGTGTAACATACTGCGGTTCAATTTTTTTTGGACATGGTTGATCATATGTAAGATGTGATCAACTTAAAATTGGAAAATCTCCTTTGCCCTTCAGCTACTGTAATTGGTATACAGACAACTGTACGTTATAAATAATGCATGCATTTGGAAATGAATAGACATTGCTTTAAAGTGATTGAGGACTTCAATTGGCTGTTTTGTATCAGACCCGGAAAAATACTAAGGGCAGTAAAACTTTTGGGATCCAAGGCACCTACACGAAATACAAAAGCCTTGAGCCACAATATTGTATAGTGTGTAAGAACATATGGAGCATGAATATCATGAGTTTGTGAGACACTCCTTGTCAAGGTTGTCAAATCGAGAATCACAATGGTCCTTTGAATCGTGAATTGCTCTGATTCAGTCACGATTTCTATAATACATGGAAACATGTGTTTAGTGATTATGGTAACAATAATATACTCCCTCCGTCCCTTTTTAAGTGTTGACATTTCCATTTTGGGCTGTCCCTTAATAAGTGTGTGTTTTGAAAAGTTAATGGGTAAAAGTTTGTAGAATTATCATTTTGCCCTTTTGAAAAGTTAGTGGGTAAAAAGTTAATGGGTAAGGGTGAATGATAATTTTGGAAAGTGGAGGTAAAAGTTGATGTGGAAAGTGAAAAAGTTGATGTGAAATGTGTAATGATGATGTTTTTTTAATAAGTTGGATTTACGAAGCAACACATTTAAAAAGGGACGGAGGGAGTATATTATAAATGAAAGTTTTAGACTTAAATCAATAAAAAGCTTGTCCTATATGATGATTTGATAATAATAATATGGAGTAATAGGTAAGTTGCTTTTATTACATCTTGCAAGAGATGAGGATTTGTGATTATGGTCCTTTTTGTGAAAAAGAGTTAAAAGTACAAAACAAAAAAACCCTTAGAAGGTCTTTAAGATGGTTGTGCTCCATTTTTTTGTCATTTTTATTCACTGTCGTAATAAATCTCTTTCTTAGTACCTATAATACATAATGAGAGAGAAATATATTTTTGAGACTACATAAGTTGAAACATAGACAAAAGATGGGATACAACAATACTAAAGCCCTTAAAAAAAAGTGTGAACCATTGTCCAACAATAAAAAAGATAATAAAAAAAAATTGTAAAAATCGAACGATTCACAGATTCGCTTATAATTCACTGCTATTTTCAATTCACGCAGCCTATTTGTACCAATGACCTACTAAATCGTATCAAATCGTACTAAAGGAATCGTGAATCGTACGATTCTAACAATTAATGCTCCTTGTGATATTAAGACTTCTAAAAGGTGACCATTAAATCTTCCATCTTTTAGGAACAGTTATGAAACTGTATTTGACTGGTATTTTAATATAAAATACTAACATCTTTTGGCTTTGGAATCCTAGGAGTTAAAGCCTAGCTAATTCTAGTTTTTTTTCTTTCTTTCTTTCTTTTTAATGTGCAGGAGCTACTTCTATGAGTGCACTTTCAGGACCTCTCAGGGTTGCCTAGCCAAGAAACTGGTGCAAAGAACCGAGGATAACCCACCAATGTATCAGACCACATACACAAACCACCATACTTGCAACAATCAACTTAAAGCTCCTCCTCGTGGAATCTTTGATTCCACTACTCCTACGGACTCCCTCAAATCAGCTTTTCGCTTGGGTTCAAGCAAGTGCCCTGACAATGAATTCAAAGAACCATCTTACCCTACCTCATTCAAAACACATTATCCTCCCGTGATTATTTCAAGTTATCGGACCTGACAGCGTTTCATTCGTTTTTGTCCACGCCAGTATTGTCCTCTTGTCCTGATCGCAGGAGATGTCCATGAGTACTAGTGTGCAACTGCTGCTGTATTTGTTTCTCTCTGTTTTTTGTCCCTTCCAACTTACTAAGTGTTCTGTCATTTAGCTGGTTTAATTTGGTGTCTCTACTTTGTGTGCGATTAATACTTAAATGGAACGATTAGTGTCATGCTCACTGGCTAATTCTGCTTGGCCGGAGGGCGCTCTAATAGTTAAGTCAATAGAGGATTTTAGTAAAAGTCAGGAGAGGAAAATCGATGGTAAGAACTTGGTAGATCAAACTCAACCAAGTTATTAAAAGGAAACCCGAGGAATTGAATGAGTTTCCTTCTGAGATTCCCCTTTTTTATGAGTGCAAGCGTCTTTGCTCTTCATTTCGGTCTTCTAGGGTAACTTAGCTCAGCATCTATGCTAATTAGTACTTAAAGATTTATTTCACCTCCAATAATCATCTATAGCTTGCACCACATTTTTCCTCCTTCCAAGGACGAACGACTCCATTTACTCGCGAAGCGATTCTCAACTTTGCCATTTGGGCGTGGTTTTTTCCTATGCTGGGGAAGTATGGAATCAAGCTATTAATAGGCTATTTAGTCTCCACACCCTGCTGATTGGTCTACTGGGGTTATATGGGCTTCCCAGCATGTCACGAGGAAATTCCTCGTCTCTGCTTTTTTATAAACAAGCCGTGGCAGACTATCAGAATTTTCCAGAATAAAAGTAAGGATCCCAAAGCTACTAGCAG
>CM029277.1:35730154-36116956 GCA_016920895.1 Vaccinium myrtillus
AAATCGTTGACTAGAAAAAAATTGCACGATTACAATTAATAAAATGCCCCCACTGGGTTGGATTTCTGGATCCGTCCCTGCTTACAAACCTCTCAAACGCGGAGAAGAGTTCCTGTAAGTCACTACAGGGTTGTAGTGCATAATCTGAGCTGTCTATCTCGTCAATCAATAGACCAAGCAATTGACGTATGAAATTTGTAGGAGATCAGATGAAATTTGGATCATTGATTTCCGAATGGACACTTAGATTGTGCGTGTATAATGCACCTCCTTTTTTTTTTGTGATTGGCTATAATGCACCTCCTACACATGAATTCTCAAACGCACCATCAAATTGTGTGAGTTTGACTACACATTTTTTACAGTCTAAATCGTTCGTTTGATACTTCTTGACATTAACATTATCCATGCCAAATATCATGTTGACAGGATTTTCATAGCTATCTTAAAATTTTACATTTTCCTTAAGAAAAATGGAACATTGAAATTCTTCTTATTGTTCGATTAATTTAAATCAAATACTTATCGATATTCGACCAGTTAGGTTTTTAGCATGAGTAATTTAGACGTCTAAAGCTATAAAATAAATGACTCAAATTGTCAAAATATGTTCTGGTGACTCCCAAATGGAGCGTTTGAAAGGTGTGTTCAAAATAATGTCTATGTAACAAAACTCTTTATTTTTTGATCGGATATTTGATCAATAATTTGTTTTCCATGAGTAATTTAGACGTATAGACCTACAAAATGAATAACTTGAATTGTCAAAATATACTGTGCGACCTCGCATTACTCGGTGGTGCGTTCGAAACATTGTCTACTAAAAAAGCTATTTCTGTTTTGTTCAACTGTCTTGGCGTAGGGGGTCGGATATTAGATGTCTTGGCATAAAAGACTTGTATGATGTTGAAGCATAAACTAGATTTAGTAATTTGATACAAGAAAAAGCAAAGTCCAAACAAGCCCAATTTACAAAGCCCAAAAAATGAAATATATCAATGTAGGAGATATAAAAATTTTGTTTATAGAAGCTCTAGAATACCTAGATTCTAGAAACTCTATAACATCCTCGTGAAATATCTAGATTTTTGTTAGAATTAGTCACATGTGTAATTCTAAAATCTACATGAAAGTTTATTTTATATGAAAATATCCTTTGACTAGAGCCTTCCATGGGGTAGTATAAATAGAGATGGATTCTAGCTATTTTGTACCAAGACCAAAAAAAGTTTTAAGTTCAAGTGTAATACAAATTAAGGAAAAATACATTCATGTACCAAATCATTTACATACACTAAGTTCAATGATCTTAATGTGGCTGAGGAAGGCTCTAGCTATTCTGATCATCTTAAGGTTTGCGAGAATGACACTCCTAAGGTTGTACAGATTAAGGGTCTAAATAAGGAGATTAGGGCTTTACGATCTGAAATAGATGAGAAGAACAAATTGATTAAGGGTCTGAATAATGAGATTAGGGCTTTACGATCTGAAATAGATTCTAGCTATTTATTCAGTTTGAAGATTAGGTTTCAAACCACAAGTGTGATAAAATTCATCCAAAGTTTCCTTGAGAACCCCAATAGAAGAAGAATCGGCCCCAGATAGCAGAAAAAGGTCATCGACAATTTTTGGTTTATGAAGTCTCCTCATGATTGCTCTTGGACTATCAGGAAATTACTGAAGTTGAGAGAATTGGGCCAGAGCTTTATCAAACATGTTATTGGTAATGGGCATGGAACCTTTCTATGGTTAGATAACTGGCATCCCAAAGGTCCCTTATACAAAATCCTTGGTGATCAGCTCATTTCCTTACTCGGAAGATCTGTTTTTGCAAAGGTTAGTTCTGGTTGGCATGTTTAAATCGTTTAGCCACTAAAGAGAGACTCAGAAGATGGGGTATGGAGGTTGATCCAGTTTGTGTTTTATGTACCCAGAGTGATGAGACTGTGCAACATCTGTTTTTTTATTGTTGTTTCTCCAGACACATTTGGGAATATAAGCTTTCCAGATTTCAGATTCAGAGGAGAGCTGAATCTTGGGATTCAGAGATCACCAGGGCCATTCGGTCGTGCAAGGAGAAAAATTTGAGATCATTGCTTTACAATTTGGCTTTGGCTACCAGGGTTTATCATATTTGGCTAGAACGAAACTCAAGAGTCTTTGGAGGAAGAAGTAAAAGTTCTGAAGCCGTTTTAACTAATATAGAAGAAAATATTAGGCTTAGAGTATGAACTTGGAAGCAATTCCCAGATTTTGTTGAGAACCAAAGACTATGTAGTCAATGGAATATCTCAACTAGAGTTCTTGGGTTTGCTACACCTTAGTTGTGTTTCTTTTTTCTTTGCCGTAGTACCTATTGTTAGGGCTTGTTTTTCATTGTACAAGTCCCCTAATTGTGGGCTCCTTTCCTGTGTTTATTTTTAGTTGGTTGGTTTATAAATATTCTTCCCCCCCCCCCCCCCCCCAAAAAAAAAAAAAGTGTAATACAAATATTCTCCTTCCCTACTCTTGTCTTAAGTATTTCCCCTTGTCCAATTATGAGAAAAGAAAATAACCAAATTCCTTCTCGTTGCGTTGGATTTCGTTGGCGTGCTACTCGATCAATTTCCTAAGCAAATCTAGTTCTCGGTTGCTCTCTTCCACTGATTCTTGAATCGATTCCAAGTTCTCTCTACAGTCGAGTTAATTGATGCATTCGACGACGCACTTGTCGGTGGAGCCCAATTGCTCTTCCAATCTTTCCATTTGAGTGCGAGATTCAGAATTGCGTGCTGGAGGCTATTCTTCTTCAAATCGTTTAGCTTCATATTTGCTCTGATAAAGCCATCTGTGTCTTTTTCATACGCAACGGTCATATAAATATAGGTACACACACCAGAAGTAGGGGTAGAAAGATATTTTCAAAGCCAAGGGAGACAACCCAACTTCTTTCCCCAAAGATCTGAAAGCTTCCCGTCCTTTCTACTCCTACTTCTTTCCTAAAGTTCCAATCATGTCCTAGTAACAGTAGTATCGTACAAATATGTATGTATATACCTATATTTATATGATTGCTAGGTATGGAAAAGACAGAGATGGCTTTATGATAGAGGATATTAGTGAATATGAAGTTAAACGATTTGAGGAAGAACAACCTCTGGCACACAATTCTAAAACTGGCGCTCAAATAGAAGGATTTGGATGAGCAATGGGCTCCACCAACAAGTGCAGCGTCGAATTCATCAACGAACTCGACTGCAGAGAGAAGAACTTGGAATCGATTCGAGAATCAATGGAAGAGAGCAACTGAGAGCTTGATTTGGTTAGGAAATCGATCAAGTAACGCGCCGATGAACTCCAACATAAGGAGAAAGAATTTGGTTCTTTTCATGAAGTTCATAGACCGGTCTCAACCAACTTTCTCATATGATCAAGTATCTCTTGACCCCACAATTTTTTATGGGCTCCCTACAGGACCCAAGGACCCACTCACTGTTGGCCCTAGCAATTGGACTTCTGGGGCCTCTCAACCCCTTTTGATCAAGTATCTGCTGACCCCATATTTTTGCTCCTTGAAGGCTGCAGCCCTCAACTTTGATGGGACCTCTCAATACTCTGCCTTCCAGGGCTAGTTGATGGATCAACACTCTGATCAAGACTGATTAGAGGACCTTGCTGCCTAGATGCTACAATGAATGAAACGATATGTTTCCAATTTTTCATCTTTGTTGTTGTTTCCAATTTTCCGTCTTTGTAATCGGGTCCAGGCCCAGTCCGTAGCAATTTATGCATGGAGAATATGAAACTGCTCCTTTAAGCTTAATGAGCAATCCTCCATATATAAACTATCCTTAGAAACTTCAATTACAAATTGATGTGACAAATGAGTTGGACGTGAGCTAGCTCACACCTGAGACAAGTGAGTTGTTTGTCTTCACTGATTTCTGCAGGTGTCTTTGAGACTCAAGACTATTCCACCACCATAACAGGGCAATTTATACAAAAAGTTCGTAAAACATAATTAGTGCAACAAAGGTAACATCACAAGGCAATGAGCACTTGCGTATCATTTGAATTTGATTACCAAAAATCATCCAAACTAGCAACTAAAAGTCCTGTTCCACTAGCCTCTACCCTTCTCAGGGCATATAAGAATACATCTAGTCTCTCCAACAGATAGTTCATCAAAACTGAATTCACTAGGTTACAATTGTTTCCGAAAAACTTCTAGAAAAGAAATGACCGAGAAAACAGTTGGTCTATGTCCCACGACCTACCCCGGATTTGCCATACCAACAACAGATGAAGAATGCATAAAACTCGATCAAAAAGATCCAGAAAGTATTGGTAGTTGAATGGTTGCCCCTCGCCCCATAAAGGAAGGATTGTAATGTAAAAGATACTACAGTAGGCGGCGGCTCCTAGTAAGAACAAAAAAAATGGGCATCCTCAACTTTTGGCCACCAGTCGGACGTATTTGCCATCAACAGTGAACCTGGAGCTTGAATTAATCTGCATAAGACACAGATATCATAAACAGAACAAAAACTCTCATTATTTCTTGCAAGAAGGCGAAAACAAACCCAGTCCGTCAGATTGGTTTACCTTCTCCTCAAGCATATCTGTGAGTTGGCTTTCATCCTCTGTAAAACCAGACTCTCTTAGAGAGCCCAGAACAAGTTTTTTCAGTTTCCTCAATTTAAGAACTTTATCTGGATCCTGTTCCACATACAAAAGCAATAAAAGGTAAAACAGTAGAAAACCTTGAAAATATCAGCACGCATAATCAAGTGTTTGTTACTTCAAATTCATAGAATATTGGCAGAAAAGAAAACTTGTTTGCAATGGCCACGATTCTTTACACCTTTTGGACCAATCGAACAGTAGTGCTAGAGTAACAACTAATACATGGGTAGTACATACCGATTTCAAGGCTGATTTGATCAATTTCTTCCACTTAATTTTCTTCTTTGCATCTTCTTTGGTAGAGCTATCCTCCACTACTTTATGCTCTTCTGTCGCACCATGTTTAGCTTTCTTATCTTGATGCTTGCTTTTTTGTTTCACTGCTCTTTCAACCTGAATCACCTCCCCATTGCCTAATTCGCCTGACACACCACCTCCAGCCACATCCCTGTTGTTATCATTTCCAGTTGCTTCAAATTTTCTTTTTTTACTTGATTGCAGACTTCCATTTTCTACTTCAGAGCTGTTATGCATAGTGGCATCTTTAGGAGGATTTCTTTCCTTTGGTTGCTCTATGTTCCCAGTACCCATCAATTCATCCTTTTGAGTACTTTCCAGCGATGCCCCTGCATTTGGAGTGGATTTCTCTGCATCTTCAGGCTGTTTGTTAGCTGCATGGAAAGCCCGGGCTTTTGCTCTGTGTTTTTTACCGTCAGCATGGAGAAGCAGTGTTTGCTTACTAGTAGCCTTAGTGTTACAGAGACTGCAAATGACGACAGGTACACAAACAATAAAAACTAACTCAGACGCCATAACAGAATATAAAACTAAACCAAAAATTTCAACGGTTCAACCTAAGCTTGCATCATCTAAGAGCATGACTCATTACAAGATTGGACCATCATACATTCAGTTTGAAAGAACTACTTTGCACCAATGATTCCAGGGCCTAGAGAGGTCATGCGATGTCTATACGCAATCAACTCCTTCCAGCACCACACATGGTCGAACTCGAACAGAATGAAGAATTACCTCTTGGAACAGTGAGGCAAGCTATAGAGTATGCCTTGGGGAGTACCACAAAACTACTCATGCTTGGGGACCTAGAATATGCTAATCACTCGATACAACCTAACAAGTCAATTTCTAGTTAAATGTTTATATCTAGTAATTACCTGAAAACTCGACAGCTCAAGTGACAACTTACAACCAATAATAGACTCATGCAATCATGCATTAACTGCTGGAAAAATCATGGCGCTCTGAGCTAGACAAGAGGACAAATACAATTCTACGATTTGAAACATAACACGATCAATTGAAATTGTCTGTAAGCCTTGAATCATTAGTAATTTAGTCACTGGACATTTTTTCATCCTTTATCAAGCCAAGAAACAAAAGAGCCTAGAATTATTCTCTCTCTTTCGGTGTCTGATATATTTGCTGTCGCAAGCAAAGAACAGAGTGCGGACTGAAACGAGGAGCAAAAAGTTCAAAAATGCAAGCATACCTACAAAACCATGGAGGCCGTTCAGATAATCCAACATTTACATCAATTTCAGGTTTCTGCTTTGCCTCATTCTTTGGCATCGCAGCCGTTCCATTTGGAGCTTTCCCTTGGCCCTTAGGACCGTATTTTTCCTGAAAATAAGAATAAATTAAACTATTCAGCAAAATTCTTATATAAATTATCCCATTCAGGTAAGTTGGCGACATGGCCAACCAAACTATTCATAACGATAATTACATCGAATTTATTCCTGACTCTGCCTTTGATTAGTTATTGGACAACTGCAATATAGGAATTGCCATCACACACAAATGCCTTCCCTTGCAAAAGTATTTCATGTATACTTATTCCTTCCCTTTCAGACCAACAAATGTGTGTATGTTGCCACTATTCAGCAGAAAAAAGAAAAATGGAAATGATGCCAGGAACGCAACGATGTGTCATTATTTCCCATGACTGTCATGTTAGTCTCCTGTCTAGAAGCATTTGCCTAGGAGAAGATAAATGAAAAATAACCAGCCCATTCCCTAGGTAACCACATCCTGTAATCTAAGAGTTGGGTGCCCACATCCGCCATAGTTGAGCATTTCTTCTAGATCAGTGAAAACAAAGTAGACAACTCTGTGAAGTGAAATCCGTTTCAATAGAGTTAAACAAGAAGGCCACTGCTGAAAATTAGAATATCCTCCAAAATCAATTAAAGCCCCAGTAACAAACTTCCAGAAATATGGCAGTAATGTTCAAATAAACCCAAAACTCACAAGGCAATGGTTGATTAACTTGAATGGAATGCCAACCAACGATAATGCTCGCTCGACTGTTTGATTCGGAAAAAAATGAAAGAACATACAGTACAAATACAATCATCATTCACCAATTTGGGTGAATTGCCATTCCATTGAGAAGCCAAGATTTCTATACCTTTCCAAAATCATTCCAGCTAGTAAAAAACTACCAAAATTCAGAAACTTATACATAAAAATCAAAACAAATAGAATGACTATAATCTATTAATTAGAATTGGATGTCGAAAGGATAGAAAGACGAAGAAGGCAAACAAAATACCGCTTCTGTGATGCACTGAGTGTGGCCTTGAACGCTTTGCTGCCCAAATACCTCTCCGCAATCAATGCACGACAACTACGCAACACCAACAAACAAGAAAAAGTAAGAAAACGATTCAAATTGTCAAAGCATAAGATTAGAGTTTGAGAAACAAAGCACAGACCCTGGTTGCATAGCAACTTCGGAAGTGATTCGCCAGCTTGGGCTTCTTCAAGTTCTCCCCGCAGTCCTCGCACTGGAACCACACCATCTCAGAGAGAGAGAGAGAGAGATGCGAATATTTTGGGGGGTTTTGCTGTTTAGGGTTTAATTTGGAGGGGACGGACTGAAATGTAAATATGTGTGGAAATTATCAGAGAAATGTGGGCCTTTTTGGAAGGTCCATAGTTTTATTTGTGGGTTTGGTGACAATATATGAATATATTGTTGGGTTAGGCCTGTGGTTTAGCCCCACCAGGATTCAGGTGGATCAGTGGATCACAGGTGTCCGGGGATCCCATAGTGCTTGCAAACACTATAGTACGGCATCCGAGCCGTTGATTCCGGTAATCAACGGCTCGGATTTCATCTCGGCAATGGACAGCTCGGCTCATGCAAGTGCCGAGATGAAATCAGGACTATTGATTGCATGATCAACACCTTGGATGTCGCACTACAATCTTGTAGTGCAAATCCCCAATCCCGGATCACAGTAGCCCGCGTCTCTATATTTCCCGTGTAAACCCGGATAGTGAGCCTAGCGGTTGTAGCTAAGTATTGTGAGGTTGCGGGTTCAAATCCTATGGAGAGGAATTTGATAGTACTCCTATTTTAGTTGGTCGGTGTAAAAATAAGTTATTCTATTGTATGACAAAAAAAAAAAACATAAAGTACATAGGGGTGGCCAAACAAGAATGGTCCATCTTTAAGATGTCTTCCCAATAGAAACTAGGAGGTCAAAAAATGTTGCCAAAATTAGGTTTGTAGTATAGAACTCAAAACATGTGACATGCAAATTAAAATCACTTATGATAACTCCATCAAACTTGTAGAATCATGTACATCTACTTCCAATTTTGATGAATATTTGGAGTTCAAGTTATTTTGGGCAGGTTGCGGTAAGAAGTTAGACGACTTGCTATGAATAATAAAAATTACAAAACAAATGTATGATGGTTTTTTTAAGGTTCTCATCATATAAGAAAAAAATGGCCTGTGCCCAACTAGGAGCCCCTACCTAAATTCACATTATCTTGTCATGCGCCATCATAGAATGTATCAGGTTATAGCTAAGAAAAAAATTATTCGAAAAACGTATAGGTTTGTTGTTACTTGTACTGTCATGCGCCGTCATAGAATGTGTCACGTTATAACTAAGAAATATTAGTTCGAAAAACGTATAGGTTTGTTATTACTTGTACCGTCTTGTGCCGTCATAGAATGTGTCAAGTTATAACTAAGAAAAATTAGATCGAAAAAAGTATAGGTTAGTTGTTACTTGTACTATCATGCGCCGTCATAGAATGTGTCAAGTTATAACTAAGAAATATTCAAAAAACGTATAAGTTTGTTGTTACTTGTACTATCGAGAGACTGAACAACACCATCCGTGCAGATTATCGCTCATTCCCGTTGATTTAGACTTCTTTTTCTACGAGTATTAGGCCACACTTCATGGGATGAGAGCAAGACTTTTTTTGGCCAAGTTGTGCTACCAGCTGGTGATTTGACTTGATATTTAGTTGGCAACTGATTTGATCTTAGAAGTCTTGCTTGCCCCAGAAACTCAGCATGAAAATTGGCTTCTGAAAATTACATAAAACCATCTTGTCAACCTAAATGATTTGCCATAATTAGATCATGACATACATTTTTTGCTTTTTGCTTGTTGCTTACATGCATACCAAAATTACACTGGTTGTGTTTGGTTAGATAGTTTAGTTTAGTTTTGATGATGTCAGCAGGTGTAATGAGTGAAGAGAGATAGAGAGAGAAATGAGGAAAATGATGATATCATCAAAACTAAAACTAAAACTAAATAGAGAACCGAACAAGGCCAGTTCCTTCCCAAAATGCTTTTGTCACTATGCAAACAATGTATAAATTTAACCAAGATCTCCAAAGATTCAACATGAACTAAAAGTGGAAAGATTATTGATTGTTACTACATAAGATGTTGACACCTTAAATAGTTAAATGACAAGCAAAATAATGCTCTAGATGAAGCCTAGTGTCCCGCGGACCGGTTTAATGAGATTTCAAAAGTGAAAGAAAAATTGCAAAATTGTCAGACATACGAGAGCATTTTTGCTCAAGACGCCCTTAGCGAGGATAACTTTAACCACATTTAGTGAGATGTGTTGTGGGTTCGTTTTGGTACTCGAACCGGATACATGAATGGGCTCATCTAACATATGAAATGTGAAATAATTGTCGAATAGCTTACATATAGCTGTAATTGGTAGGCCAGACCTTTGCTTTGTGGACACAACTCTAGAGAAAATGAAATAAACAAGAATAATACAAAAAAATCTTGCCTAGCCCCAAGAAGTTCGGTTGGTTGGTGGGTTTGTTCCTCACATAATTGATCAGAGTTTCATTCTTTAGGCCGCAAAAAAGAAAATTCTTGTGAATTCCATAGTTCTGGCATTGATGACTTGTCTTTGACCGGACCAAACAGAGAATGCGCGTAACCAGTCTTAAAAAAAAAAAAAAAACTGCCTATATTTCTCTCAAATAAATGATGCTTAAAGCATGCAGTGATTTGTGACAGGTTGGTGGGGCTTCCCAAAAGAAATTAAACCCTGAATTCAGAAAAGAAAGAACACTCTGAACTCAACCTCCAAAAGTTTTTGATGTTTTTGTGGTCCAAGAAAAATAAGGTGCTATACAATATTAATTGGTACTCATTTCCTTGTTTTAATTTATACTTCAAATCTTACAAAAAGGGAAAAGAAATTGATCATCCAGCCAACTTGAAAATGCTTTTAGTAAAAAGCTAGGGTTGCATACCAAAGATGGGCTTCACCAATTACAGTACTAATATGCCAAATGGGTCATTCATCCCTCATGCTCTTTTTAGTTTGCTCCAAGAAACATAAGAAAAAGACTGTGTAAAACTACTATAGAAATCAAATTTTAACACCAAGTTTTTGTTTACTTAAAGGATCTCCAGCCCTATGTACATCAGTTTAGTCAAATTGAGTAAAAACTTCATTCGAGATTAAGCACGCTAATAAACAAACTCAAATCTGAGCATAAATTTGGATAAAAGTTCCATTAATGACAGCTGTAAATTTGAGGAAGAGAAAATAACCCTCAATTTTTTGAATAAAATTGGTGTCTCTCTTTTTTTGAATAAAATTGGTGTCTCTCTTTATTTGAGTAAAACTCGATCTAATTTAAGTTTGAGCCAAAATACTGGAGTGAGTTTAGGTGGTTTTACGCAGATCCTGATTCTAGGTTAAAGAAAAAGAAAAAGGTAAGGACTAGAGATGCTAACTCATGTCATTTTACGTGGCATGGTCGTAGCAGTTGACCATCAATGGAATTTATGTGGACTCATTTAGCAACCATTAGAAGTTAGTCACAGAAGATGTTAAATAAAAATTGGTGTAAAAATATTGATCACTATAGCATTGTTAGTCTTGATAATCTATGATATCTTGCAGCTTCACAAAAAAATGGTCAATTAACCTGTTATTTGTGAACATGTGGGATCTAGGCTCAAGTGGTAAAGAGCGTTAATGACTTGGTTCATGTCTCGAGTTTGATCTCTGTTGGAACTCCTTCTATAAAACTATAACTTACTATGATGTTGTTGGCTGAAAAAAAAAAACACTTTTATTTAATTTGTCATTTGCAAGATTTTATAAGTTGAACTGACATAGGCACTAATTTTTTAATCAGGATGCATGACTCATGTACAGCATTCTCCAGCATTCAATTTCTACACTAAACTTTAGTTAAATTCTAAGTCCACCAATTTGAACTACAAACTCTCTTTGTTTAATTAGTAGTATTTTTTTTTTAAGACATGGAAGTGGGCCCAACAAATGCATGCCACCACTTAATAGTTTGTGCTGTGAGATTCTAGGTACGACTAATAAAGCAGTATTACGCCCTGACTAATAACCTGTGTTGGAAAAATTACAATGGCAATACAGAATTCAAGAGAATAATTTCATTGATGTAACTTTAAATACAATCACATGAACAGAAACAAAATGAAAATAACAGAAACGGGAAAAGAGATACAAACAGTAGAGCCAAGTCCCTTGATACCACAGTTTCTTCAACAAAGATTCGCCGCCTAAGGTGAGTGTTATAGGATTCACCGACGTCTTCATCCCAGGATAAAACGGCTAGAACCACTAGCTACCAGAACACCTCCGTTGACAGCCTTGGTGAACTGACTTGTGTCTGCCTCTCTCTCTCTCAAAGAACTATGAACTGGTAGTTTATGTAGGAGCACGAAGTTCTGATGATGAAAACAAAGGCTGATGCTACCTTTATATTGGTGAAGGAGGAGCCTCCTCCATCCATATGAAATTCAATTTTAGCAATTGAATTCTGCAAGTAAAAACTCCCAACCATGAAGCTGCATTTGAATTGTGGATGTAACTCTCACAATAATGTTCAAAATTTGAGTTGCCATTCAATCTCCATCATGGGGTGTGCTGACAAGCTTTAATGACGTTTATTAACCAGCCATAAGTACGTGTAACATCTACTTCGTGAGTCATTTCAGTTGCCTTGGAGATAGATTCTTGGCATTTTCGAAGCAACGGTGGTGGCCACTAGCAATGTATAGTGGGGCAGCAATGGACTTCAAATTGCTGCAAATGATCATTTTTCTACCAACCAGCTCCACGAGAGATCCGAGGAGCTTGTAGTGAGCTGCTCGCTAGTCGCTACAGGCGTGTAGCGAGCAACTGAGCCGTTTATTTCGACAATTAACGGTTCAAATATGTTTTTATATTTTGACGGGTAAAACTTCTTAGCGAATTTGAACCATCGATTACGAAGATCAACTCTATTTTTTTATTATTTTTTTTTGCATCATCTCTTTTTTAAAGTTTTTTTCGATTTCTTGTACTTGCTCGGATCTTTGGTTCCTTCTTACTATTAGTTAATTTTATAAGTACTGTTGTTTGATGTGTCCTCAAAAGACATTCTATCTTGATGAAAAACACTCCAACTCCAATCTCACCCATAACACATAAGATATCCATATTTTGAGTTGGAAAAAGTTGAATTCTCAAGTGAGGGAAACAAGGGACAGGGCCAGTTGGAGAAACTTAGAGAACACTTCGCAGCAATAGGGATGGGGGTTTGTCATTTTGCAAAAGTTGGCATTAACACTACAACAAGAAGAATGACCCTACAAATTAAAGTAATCCCAATATTTTTTGGGGATAATTACTTAAGTAATCCCAATATTTGTATACACAGTACCAATAAATTAATCTTATAAAAAAAATAAAGTAATAAATTAATGGTCTTTCTATTAGCAGCCCACTGAGCTGACTATAAGTAAGAAGAAGACAAAAAAATACAGTCTTTAGTACAGTATATTTTTTTCACTTTTTTATGCACTTTTATAAATTTTTCTACACATTTAGATACACTTTTTAGATTTTAACGATAGCCCAGTGAATTTATTTTAGAACTTTTTATAAATTAATCATCAATTTATTAATCCCTCGATTGAACAAGCGCGTAAAGTCACGTGTCCAATCAAAGAATGCAAGGTGTTTTTCGTGTTTTAATAGTTTAAGATGATGGTGAATTGGATTGATGGGGTTTTTGAGAGGGACACTTTCTCCTTAAATTACTCATTAATGCTAAGTGCGCACAGAAGATGCACGAAATTTACCCAGAAAACCTAATGAGTGGCTCGATTCACTTGTTGTTTTCTGAGTAAATTGATCTGGACATCTTTTCTGGGTATATAGCATTGCTGTTACAATAATGGGACTTTTACTTTATAAAACATGTACTTCCTTCGTCCATATTTGTTGGTCATTTTTAAGAAATTGTGCAACTTTTCAATTGATCATATCTTTTAATACGGATCTTGAAAATATGGAATATAGATTTTATTTGACAGATCTCAATTATTTCTTTTAGTCAAAGTTTTCAAAATAATGAAAAATGTTGGCTTTGTTCTCTTCACATTTCTAAAAAAATTTCCAAAAAAGATTTTTTCCCCATCTCTCATATCTCCAATCATTAATCACATTTGTCTCTCTACTCATACCCTCTCTCCAATCATTATTCTCATTTCTCTCTTTATCTCTCTCCAATTACTACAGTTAAAATTGAACTATATAAACGTTTGAAAAGTAGCACAAACTCCAAAAATGACTAACAAGCCCGGACGGCGGGAGTAATGTATAAGTAACGACAGCCTAAGGGTATTTGACTAACGGGTAATATAGCCAACGTTGTGAATTCAACTCCTACATAGGGTTGCAAATGAGCTAAGATTTGATGATGTCCGAGTTCGAGCTCAAATTATTTACTAAACAAACTTAAAACTCGAACTCAAATTCGTCTCGGTTGTAAACAAGTCAAGTTCCGTTCAATTAATAAACGAGTTGCGCCGAGTTTTGAAGTGTTACCCTTAGCTCATTTACTAATTGAGCCAAAAACTTGAGCTTGAGTCTGACTCGAGCTGAAAATAAAGGCCTGATCATTTTACCACTATGGCTAATATTTATACAACGAAAATTGGTCCTATCCGATTGACATGAGAAGGATAAGTTCGAGAATTTTTTACAAAATTGATAGGTACACACCCTTTGTGTCACTCCCCACCACACCCTCACTCACATGGGGTGTGGTCCCCACATGCGGGCGCCGTGTGGGCCATATGCAAAAGATTTTGTATCCTCCAATGGCGAGGGAAATTATTTGAAGCTGTACCCGGACTTTGGCATATTCGGCCCACCACATATCACAAGAAACAAAGTCGTTGTTTCATTGAAGTGCCTTCGAAGATATTTCAAGGGATTTAAATTATTCCAGTTGTTGCAGAAATTAGGTATGTTTTGAACATATCTGTTATTATATAGTATCCATACCGAAGAAGACATATATGATATATGTGAGAGGGTTTTTCTCAATTTGGCTTGGTCATTTGCCAATTTGGGACGATTTTGCCCTTCAATTCGAAATCTCAGCTGTTAAATTGGCTGTAATTTTGTGTTTTGAACATATCTGTTATTATATAGTACATCTATAGAGAAAGGTGCATGTATTGGAGATTATGGGAACCAACACAATTTAGCACCTAGTAGTAAATTTTTGTAAAGCTACATGCATACGGTGAAATGGGTTGTAAATATATGCATGGACAGTGAAAGGCAAAAAGGGGGTCCTTTTCCTTTCTTCTTTTGACAAAGTGGTTGATTTTAAAGATGTGGTTTTAGTGACTTGGTTGTAAAGAGTTTGCCTTTCAATCATTATCACCACGCTCCAATTATAGAAATGGTGGAATTTGTGTTGTTTAGGACTCTACTTTGTTTTGTAAAGGCAATGCATGGCTCTTCCTACTGGGAGAGACAAGAGACTGCTCCAATCTCGGTCGTTTATCTCGGCAATAATAGTTCAGATTGTAAAAAGTATTCTAACATGTATAATATTTTCCAATTTAGACTATTAAAGACACTTTTTGGAAAATTGTGATTATGCGAGTTATCATTTGTAGTCCACAGCAATTTACAATAAAAGTTATGTACCAAAAAAACACCAAATAAAAGGATGTATTTTTTTGGTATTGAGATTCTTGTGTATCCTTTTATTAGCTTGTCAGAATTATGCATTTGTTGGAATCGAACTAAAGACTTATATTCATTTTTTTGGTTTGACAGTCAGGGTGTTCGAGCTAGTTTATCGCACTTCGATTATTCTATTCTCCGGTCCAGACAGAGACATGTCATTTGCGCTGGGACGAATTGAGCGCTCGAGCAACTCTCGGCTCGACTCGACCTGGCTTGACTCGTTTAGTACTCGAGCCGAACTCGAGTTTTAGGCTAGTTTAGTAAATAAGCTGGCTAAAGTTCGGCTAGACTATATAGGCTCATCTCGTTAAGTTAATTATATTGGCAGTCGGGGTGTTCGAGCTAGTTTATCGCACTTAGATTATTTTATTCTCCGGTCCAGACAGAGACATGTCATTTGCGCTGGGACGAATTGAGCGCTCGAGCAACTCTCGGCTCAACTCGACCTGGCTTGGCTCGTTTAGTAATCGAGTTGAACTCGAGTTTTAGGCTCGTTTAGTAAATAAGCTCGCTAAAGTTCGGTTAGACTATATAGGCTCATCTCGTTAAGTTAATTATATTGGCTCTGCTCGTTAAGAGAGCTCAACTCGTTTACGAATGCGTTGACCTCAAGCTCGATTTTTGGCTCGTTTTCTAAACAATCTGAGCTTCAGCACTACAAAACTCAGTTTGACTTGGCTCGTTTGTACATCTATCTAAGACTAGAAAATTCAAGAGAATCTTATATAGCATACTTCTCCCCCCTCTTGTTACCATTTGAACTATCATAAGAAATCATATTTTTAAAAGAGCAATCAAGTTAGGTTGGGTTTGTCATAAGATTTTATGGGAAATTTCATACAATCAACAGAATAATTTTATGGGATTTCCCATTTTAGCACGTTGATTTTATGAAAAATCTCATAAAATCAACATGCTAAAATGAAAAATCCCATAAAATCATCCATGAGGTGTTTCCCAAATGATAAAACGAAAGTTTGATAAAATCAAACACTTCATTGATAAAAACAACACTTCCTCATTTGATCATTTGAGAGAGAATTTTAATAAAATCTATAAGAATTTTGTCTCATAAAATCTTCCTCAATTTTTTTTGAATAAAGCCAAAATAAGTGGATTATTGGCCAATAATCCACCTATTTTGGTTTTATTCAAAAAAATATTTGGTTTGACCATAAATTTATACTTGTTAGATTCGTCTCGTCGAGAAGAATCCAGAAACCACAAAATTTTCATGCAAAACTAACGAATGCAAAAAATAATTGAATAAGAACAAATGAAAAAACCAAAAAACCAAAAACCGGTTTTTTACCCAAAGGAGGACTTTATCATTTGAGAAGCATGTGATTTTGATTTCTTGTAGTAAAATCTTAGGGGGAAAGTAGATTAAAAAACCTCCGTATGAGCTCCGTACGAGTTGTTCCTTTGGTAATAAAAACCTCGTCCACATGTGCCATATACTTACTTTATTTTCATCCCTCTCCTCAAACGTACACCTCTGTCTTCCAGTAGTCTTTTGAATCACATCTTTAAAACACCTCTTCTTCTTTCTCCAAAATCAAAAACCATAACCACTCATGGAGGGGGACTCACCACCCACCTGGCCCCAACCCTCCTCCACCCTCCTCCGCCCTCGCCGCCGATCATCACCACCAATTCTCGACCCAGTCATTCTCATCATATTCGTACCCATCCTCCTACTGTGCATTATTTTCTTCCTAGTCCCTTCAGTTTTCTCACACTCCTCTCACGTCCTCCCCCGACCCATTTCGGTCAGAAAAGGCTGGGACTCGCTAACCGTCCTGCTCGTGGTGTTCGCGATTCTCTGTGGCGTTTTAGCCCGGAAAAACGACGACGAATCGACCACTGCCACCGCCACCGCCACCGCCGAAGAAACCCTTACCAGCGTGGCTTCGCCGGTTAGATCTCAGCCGACGGATTCGAATCAGTGGTATGGGTATTCTAATTCTAATCAAACGGTGGATGGTTTCCCGATGGTTGGGGTGCAGGAAACCGGCGGTGGCCGGTTGAGGAGGAACAGCAGCTCGTACCCGGATCTGAGGCAGGTGCCCGTGTACGAATCCGACGGTGACCGGTTCAGGTTTAACGATGATTTCGAAGTGAACATGTACAGATCGCCACCGCAATCGGAGTACATCCGCCACCGTACGTGGCTGAGCGAGGTGGAGAGGGACGGTTTTGGAATCAAAACGATTCCGGTGGATACTTATGTGGTTCGTCCAGCGTCGCCGCCACCGGCGAGGTCTACGGCGCCACCTCCCCCACCGCCTCCGCCACCGGTGGATTTGAAACCTAGACGATCGTTTCGAAGTGTTGCGCATGAAAAACGGAGCGAGAGAAAGAGCGAGAGCGACTTCATAAAAAGCCGATCGTCATACACTACTCCGCCTCCTCCTCCTCCTCCTCCGCCGCCGCCGATGATGACGGTGCATCGGAGCAAAAGTGATAAGAAGAAGAGTGGCTCTGCGAAGGAAATAGCTACGGCGATTGCTAATTCATTTTATAGCCAAGGAAAAAGGAAGAGGAAACAGAGGGTTAGGAACATTTACGATGAATCACATCACTCTCACTCTCCACCCAATTCTTCTATGCATTTTTCAGTTCCACCACCGACACCGCCGCCGCTTCCGCCTCCACCGTCAGTTTTCAAAAACCTGTTTAAGATAGGAACGAAATCTAAGCGAGTTCATTCCATTTCTGTTCCTCCACCACCACCGCCGCCGCCTCCTCCTCGTTCATTGTTCAGCAATGTCTTCAAAACTGGAAGCAAAAGTAATCGATCCGAAAACTGGAATCAGGCAGGGTCTACGACACCCCCACCACCGCCGCCGCCGCCGCCTCCTCGTTCCGTGCTTACTAGTATGTTCAACAGTGGAAGCAAAAGCAATCAATTCCAAAACTGGAATAAGCCTGCGTCTTCGGTCTTTGATGATTCATATAGAACTGGTGAGCGATTACAATCAATTTCTACTCAACCGCCGCCTCCACCACCGCCACCGCAGCCGTCGATCTTCAATAACATGTTCAAAACCGGCGGCAAGAGTAAGCGTTCTCCCTCAGTTTACACTCCTCCTCCTTCGCCGCCTCCTCCGGCCCCAGAACCTCCGTCGTTTAGACGGACGAGCCAGATTCGATATCCATCGCCACCACCGGTAACAGACTCTTCGCGGCGGCGAAACTCTACCAACTCCGGCAAGCCGCCGTTGCCGACTAAGCTGAGAAGTTACTACGAAGCGGAAGATTATTTGAGCAGCGGCGCCCAGTCGCCATTGCATCTGGTTCCATTGCCTCTGCCCATTAGAAGGGCAGCTACCACAGCTGTGGGCCACGGCGAGTTATTGAAGGATCATGTGACTAAGGCACGGAGCACTATATCTCGAGGTAGTTCTTTGGAATCAGAAGAAAGCGGCGACTTATTGAAGGGTTATGTGGCCAAGGCATGGAGCACTATATCTCGAGGTAGTTCTTTGGAACCAGAAGAAAGCGGTGCCTTATTGAAGGATTATGTGGCTAAGGCACAGAGCCCTATATCTCGAGGTAGTTCTTTTGAATCAGAAGAAAGCGGCGCCTTATTGAAGGATTATGTGGCTAAGGCACGGAGCACTATATCTCAAGGTAGTTCTTTGGAATCAGAAGAAAGCGGTGCCTTATTGAAGGATTATGTGGCTAAGGCACAGAGCCCTATATCTCGAGGTAGTTCTTTGGAATCAGAAGAAAGCGGCGCCTTATTGAAGGATTATGTGGCTAAGGCACGGAGCACTATATCTCGAGGTAGTTCTTTGGAATCAGAAGAAGACGGCAACTTATTGAAAGATTTTGTGACCAAGGCACGGGGCACTATATATCGCGGTAATTCGCCGGAATCCGAAGAAGGTGACATGTCATCAGTGATTGAGTCATTAGACGAGATCGACGATGGAGATTCAGTGGGTGCACGAGTGATGTGCCCAAGCCCTGATGTGAATATGAAGGCTGATTCGTTCATTGCTAGGCTCAAGGATGAATGGAGATTGGAGAAGATGAACTCCATGAGGGAGAAATGGAATTTGGACACAGGCCCATGAGCAAGAACTGGCACAATGGTTTACAAGATTCGAAATTTTAGGGTTGGGAATTTCTTTCACAAAAACGCTACGGTTACACATAAGGAAGTGTTCAGATTCGGTAACAGATGTGTTCGGAACCGTTCAATGTGTATGGGCTTCACATCTATCCTGTGAGATCCACGTGCATTTCATGATTGCAGACACGTCTGTGTTTGAATCTATACGAGTTTGCTTTTTCATCACACGCTCTTCGCTACGGTAATAGTATATACACATATATAGGTAGATGTTAAAAAATGAATGGGAATGGACTCCAAGTGTGTTTTTGATCCCCATTGGAGCCCCTTTCTTTTGCTTTTCTTGTAGAGGATCTGAGTTTGGAAGTTTGGGAGTTCAGGAAATTGATCTGCTTTGTTTGGTGCCAATACATTGGGGTATTAGATATAAAGGCACAAATTGATATCAGCTATGTAAATGAGATCAGACTCCAATTAGGTTTTTTGTTCCTCTTTTGGAGTCTTTTCTACATATGAAAAACAAAGTTTGATTTCGAGTTGAATGGTTTGATATTAGACTCAAGAAACTAGTATGTTAAAAGTGTTACGATTCGGATTTTCAGATACATCATTCTCTTTATTTGTTGACTTTTTTTGTTGCATTTCGTGCTAGATCGATGTCCGACAAGGTAGTGTTGTGTTTGGACCTTAGGTTTGAGGAAGAAATGAAGCAAAAGTGAAATTCACTTCGAATGGACATGTTACATATCTTTCCTTTCGTCTCAATAGAAATTTAATGACGGACGGACACTGATTCGAACACTAAATAGATCATAAAAACTAGTCCCTCCTACTAATACACAATAAGAATCTACTTATTTTTTTTTATTCTTGTTCTCACCTTACCTACTACTGTTCTAACTAACCAGTAGTAGCTCGGGCAATTTGCTCCGGCGTTCTTTATTTTTTGTACTTTTTAATTTTTTCGTTGTTTGTTTTGTAGGTGGTTTTTTGCTGGCAGTTTTGAGGGCCGGTGGTTTTGGTTAATAATATTCTTCTACTTCTTTACACAAATAAATAGTGAAATCTTACCATATCTAAGCACTTCATAGTATTTGACAAAAATAGTATTTGACAAAAAAGATATTATTTGTTTGGTGGTTGCCTACCAGAGTAGGGTTCAATGCTTCATATCCAGTTAAGCAACAGCTAACTTTGGAGAGTATTAGGTGGACCTAGACAACCACCAAAAAGAGAAACAAGCTTTTCCAAATGAATCAACTATCTACTTTTCATTGCATGCTAATCCATGTAAATTAGTGGATAATTATTGATTCTGTAATTCTGGACAAATTGGATTACTATATGAGATAATTGAAGCACATTAGCATGTTCAAAGGTTTTCTCCAATCACATCTCAGATTTGCTAGTATTGAAACTTAGAGACACCTCATAACCATACCATACTCCTAATGGTGGTTTCCAATCCACACTTACAATCCATGTATTGTGGACCCTTTGTTCCTTTTTTCCCCCTTTTTTTTTTTGAGAAGGAAGAGGGAGGAATTCATTAATAATAATGGGCATTACAACTGTGTTATCACCATTACATAAATAAAAAAACGCTGGTGATAGGCGAAGACCAAACGAAAATAATCAGTCACTAATTATCTTCTGGCCTAAGGAATAGAGCGCAGTGCTACAGATCCGCTACACACTAACTATGTTATCGCTAGAAGAACCCATTGTTCTTGTGAGTTTAAAATGTTGTTTGGTTATCCTAATTGGCCATAACATTTTTCAGGTCTAACTTCGAATCTCAAGAGTGGACTAATGGTGCAATGCAATTTTCTTTCCATTATCTCTCTAAGATATTGAAATGACTTCCCCGTTCTACAAATTGACTTAAACTGAATAAGTCAATGGAACTAGCCTATTGAGTGAAATTGGATTGATGTGTTGTGAGAGAGTGACTTATCTTGTAAAGTGCAATATTTCAGTTTTGACTTTTGAATTCAAGTCGGTTTTATGGGATAACCCCAAGCTTGGTAACCACTCAAAGTGACGGAAAGATAACTTGTACTCCCTCTGTCCCAAATTGCTCGTCCTTTTTGGGGAATCCAATTTTTTAAGGAGACAAAACTATTGTCTTAGATTTCCAAAATTATTCTGGATATCAAAAAATATGCAATATAGATCTTGTTTAATAGATCTCAATTAGTTGTTTTATACAAAGTTTTAAAAATCATGAAAAACATTATAAACTAAAAGATATAAAACGATTTAGAAATGACACAAATTTCAAAAACTGTGAAATAAATGGAGAGAGAGAGAGAGAGAGAGAGAGAGAGAGAGAGAGAGAGAGAGAGAGAGAGAGAGAGAGAGAGAGAGAGTACTTTTAAGGGTAATGTTGGAAGTTTGACATATTTTTATTGTTGTTTTTAGAAATAGGACTAACATTTTGGGACATTCCAAAATAGAAAGAAGGACCAGTAATTTGGAACGGAGGGAGTATCTTGGGATTGGTCATGACAATTCCCTAAACACAAGTACTAGCAATATAAATAGGGAAGTGATTTTAGTACTCTCCAAATTAATTTTGATTGGATACGGACTTGATTTTGGTACTCTCCAAATTGATTGTGCCAAAATCAATTTCCAATAAATAGTACTAGTGCCATTTCATGTGGTGTATGAAGTGTATTAGCACCACTAGTATTTTAATGCGATGGGAATCACATCCATTAAAAGATGAGATTACAAAGTAACTATCACTAATACGGTACTTCTTTCGTCCCAAATTGCTCATTCCTTCTTGAATACACTACATTTTGTACGCAAAAAATGATGTATTAACATGATTCTTTTACCCAAAAACTTGAAAACCAATTTAAAAAATCATTGAGAAGAAAAAATTTGGGTAGATTTTTTTCAAAAAAAAAATACTTTCATTTTTTCATGTAAAAAGCATGGTTGTAAAACAGGACGAGCAATTTGAGACAGAGGGATAAGTGAGACTGTACGTTATCCAAATTCACAGTTCCTTGATCTTGAATGACTCAGCAACTCTGTTGTCAACCCTCTTGGGGTTTAGCGTATTCTAGTTATGGAAAGTGACTA
The DNA here is from genome assembly GCA_016920895.1 of Vaccinium myrtillus. NCBI lineage: Eukaryota > Viridiplantae > Streptophyta > Magnoliopsida > Ericales > Ericaceae > Vaccinium > Vaccinium myrtillus. Next base: position 35,752,344 of record CM029277.1, read on the forward strand.
ATTATCTTGGCCATAACTCATAAACTACCACAACCACAAAGTGGCAACCAACAAAAAGCATCTTTTCCAGAGGCATGCATGCATTCCACAATTATTGAGACCAAAAGATTAGAAAATACTACACCAGTAGGCAATGAAATGCCAAGGCACCAAACCCAATCCATTTTTATGCACAAAATCAGGCAACTCTTAATGTTTTTTTATTGCCTCAGCTTGCGCGCACCTCATTTAAATATGTTAACCGAATCCGGGGGTTTTGCTTAGCGCAACGCTCGATAGGCCCTGTCGAGCACATATCGGCCGTCCAAACGTGTTTTGGACGGCCCAGATTTGAGGGGGGTTAAAATACCCAAAACACCCTTCGGCAACTATCAAATCTGGACCGTCCAAAACACATTTGGACGGCCGAGATGTGCTCGGCAGGGCCTGCCCAGCATTACGCTAAGCAGAGTCCCTCAGTTCATGTTAACCAGTTTAACTACCAAACCAGTGATTCAAGGATGCCAAACGAGACTCGGCCGGGTATCTCATGTTCGAAATCTCTCTTGAATAATTTGCTAAACGTTACACAGCGGCTAAGAAAATGGTTGAAAACAAGCTGAGAGAATACGGATCCCCAACAAAAAGAGGCAAAAATGATGGTGCAATAATATATAAACTAGCGAAAAACCCGTGCTATGCACGGGACAAATGTTTGTGCATATGATTAAATACGAATCTAAGTACACGCGGTTAAGTTATATGTGCTATGCACAAAAAGAAAATTGTAATTGTAATTAGATCTCTTTACGTACCCGCTTAATCCAAGACACATGCAAATTTCAATCCGTGAACATCGGCTTAAATTCGTAGATGAACTGATGAACTCCTGGGTACCCATGATCTCCCGTATAATACAAAATTTACTACCTACATATAGTAGCGGAGCTAGAAGTGTAGACCGAAGGGGGCCAACATAAGAAAAGTATTTTTCAACCAAAAATATATTCAGAGTATTGTGTATTTGGTCGACAATTACAACAACTATGTGCAATCATCCATCAAAGAAACGAAGAAAAATTTACATGACGCTGGAATTATTTTAATTTTAACTATATAAAAATTAAAAGTCAAGAATTACATTCAAAATTAGAGAGAGAATGTTTACTTACCAATCACTTTGCCAACCATGTTATCGCTAAAATTCTAATCTTGTTCTGTAACAGAGTAACAAAACAAATTCATAAGAAAATTCGAACATAGATTAAAAGGAACACAAACTATAAAAAAAAAAAGATAGGCTTATTTGAATATCTTTCACAGAGAATAATCGAATAGTTGAGACTTGATCCGAATGATTTCTTTAGTAAATCCAATCTTTTTATACTTCCCCAATATTAGGAGAGCATCAGAAGGAAAACTCCTTCAAATTTATTTCCTTAGGATACCATATCTCGAAAATCTTGGGAAATCATGTTGTGTGTTAGCCAATTAAACTTTTAATTTTTGATAATTATCTCCTTCACATAATTATCTAAACGGAATTAATTGATTACCAAATTAAATTATTAAATGATTTTCTTTTGAAAACAAAACAATCCCACAAATAATGGGATAAAGAAATCATGCAATCGGTTAATTAACATGATTAGTACACAAATCAAGAAAACCATAGGATACGAAATTTATCACCTGAAATTACTTTTATAACTGTAATTGAGCGAGTCTTAAAGATTTCCTTTTGAAGAAATCCCACATTTAAGGTAACTTAGCATTTTTTATTTTAATTTTAATTTTATTTATTTTATTTTACTTGTGGGGAAAAGGTTAGGAGATGTAGGAGTCCTGGTCAACTAAGCTAGTCCTAGTTGGTCATCCAATAAATTTTCCGCTTGAGTGAACTCCTAACCCTGGTCAACTAAGCTAGTCCTAGTTGGTCATCCAATAAATTTTCCGCTTGAGTGAACTCCTAACCCCTAGTGAGATGTAGGACTCCTGAACTGAGCTAGCACTAGTTGGTTGTTTTGAGTTTTTTTTTTTTTTTTTTTTTCTCTAGACTCGAGGTTTACTTTGAAAATGTAATGAAGATGATTTTATTTTTTATTTAACAAATTTAAAATTCCCTCAAGTCGTAGGATCACTTTTATATTGACATTGCCTACAAAATCTTGTAGAAGCCGACACTTTAATTTAAATGGCAGTAAATACTAAGAGCCAATTTAGATTTCCATTTACATTTTATGAGATCAAGTACGAATGAATTACAGTTAGATGGTTGTGATCACTTTTTCGTTTTCCTCTCTCTCTCTCTCTCTCTTCTCTGAAAACCCTAGCCACCACTAATATTATTCTTCCTCCTTCCCCTCCCCCCTAGGGTTTCAATACCCATGGTGGTGGGAGGGGAGGCCCATGAAACTATTTATTTTCTTCGTTCGTTCTTTGTTTTTCTTTTGTCTCTCCAGATCAACGACTCGTCGTCTGATCTGAGAGGGTTATGTCTCTCGCTTTGTGAGAGTTGTTAGTTTCGTCTTCGGACGAATTGTCGTCTACAGATCGGGTACTTTCAGGCGTGGTTGCTTTACAATGGTATCTGTGCCAACAGTGTTCTTACCCGACATGATATCGCTGACAAAGCAACTCGTGGTGACTTTGAAGATCTGTAGTTTTGGGAGTTCATTGGTGCGAGAATGTTTGGTTGGAGTCCATCCGATCGTATGAGTATTCTTTGTCTTTTATCTTTAACTAGCACTAAGTCTCTTCAGAGATGTTGATTCTAGGTATGAATCTTGTAAGTGCCGCTGTTTGCGTCAGACCATGTCTGGGTTAGAGTGAAACACATCGATTACCTTGTGCGTTTCTTGTTCTCTATTAAGATGATTAGTTTGGCTTTGTCCAAGATCTTTGTAATGAATTTCGTTTTTGTAAGTGCCGTTGGGCGTTCATTAATATAATCTTCTCATTTCCGTGTCAAAAAAAAAAAGTACGAATGAATTTAATAATCTCAATCTCCTAAGGTAAACTTTTTGGGTATGGAAGGAAAGAATTAAGGTAAAATTTTGAATTACATAACTTAAGCATGGATAAATTTTAGGAGTGCTAATGACACATGTGCTACTACAAATTCCAATGACAATCCAATCAATTCATGCCACTTGTCGCGTCCACGTTCTTTCTCACGAAAAGTCATTCTGCTATACTATATAAGAAGCCGTGACATCTAAACTATGCTCAAAATGGAATTTGCACAGAATATTTGTACTTCAACATTCATGTTCATCTATTCCAGCATACTTTTAATCGCGGGATGAGCTCAAAATTTTGGGTATTCCGTCGATTCCAGCACATTTACCAGGGCATTTAGATATACGGCAGTATGTTTGAGAATAGAGATCCCAATTCCCAACCAGTAAGATCTCCCCTGGAAAGGAGAATGCCAGTGCAAAAAACATATGAACAAGATAATAGAGCAATATATGCAAAAGCCCTGACATCTAAACAAGGCTCAAAATAAAATTTGCACAAAATTTTCCGTACTTCGAAATTAATGTTCATCTATTCCAGTATACTTCTAGTCGCACGATGAGATCGAAAAGGTAGGTATTCCGGCATTCCTGCACGTTTAGAATGCCATTTAGACATATGGTAGTATGTTTGGGAATAGAGATCCCAAGTCAGAAAGAGCATCTCCAATCCGATTCTCACCTCGAAAATCGGATTGGAGATGCTCAAAACATTGCTTCCCCCTCCCTACTTCGAACCGGTGTTCAAGTACCTGCTCAAAACATCCATCACCCTCCCAAAATCGGCTTCCACTTCCACCGGCCCATTAGCATACCGACAAGCCATGCCCTCGATCCCTCTGGAGTGATAATCTATTTTTGACTGTGTAAACTTCAACCCATGCGCAGTGCTCACCACCACTGTCCTGTCCGTCTTTCCAATAACTCCCCTCTCCCTCAGCTTCATCAATGCCGTGAGTGCAACCCCAGTGTGAGGACAAATAAACATCCCAGTTGAATCCGCCAATGCCATGGCATCCATCAATTCCTCCTCAGTCGCTTCCTCAACTATTCCGTTTGAGTTTTTCAGAGCAAAGACTGCTCTATCTATAGATACAGGATCTCCAATCTGTATAGCCGAGGCAAATGTAGTGTTTGCCTTCATCGGGTTGAAATCAGTCCAACCTGACTTGTAATACAAGTAAAGTGGATTGGCATTCGCGGCTTGAGCACAAACAAGCCGCGGAATCCGGTCCACTAGCCCCAATTCATGACACATTTTGAAACCTTTGTAGAAAGCATAGATATTTCCCAAATTACCACCAGGGACTATTACCCAATCCGGCACTTCCCAATCAAATTGCTGCAAGATCTCAATGGCCGCGGTTTTTTGCCCCTCGAGTCTTAAACTGTTGAGTGAATTCGCCAAGTAAATGGGAAGTTCAGTTGTGACTTCTCGAATCAATTTCATGCATCCATCAAAATCTGTATCTATGCTCAAAACGAAAGCTCCGTTTGCTATTGGTTGGACTAATTGAGCAATGGAGATTTTGTTGGCGGGAAGAAAGACGATAGATGGGATTCCTGCAGCTGCACAGTAGGCAGAGAGGGCAGCGGAGGTGTCTCCGGTGGAAGCGCAGCCGACGCCTACTACCGGACGGTTCATTTTGCGGAGGCGGTTCACTTGGCTGACCAAAACAGTCATGCCTAGGTCCTTGAAACTGCCTGTGTGGCTAATGCCACAGTGCTTTACCTGTTGGGGATATAGACATTGAAGGTATAAATCAACTACTCCAACAAAAGCTTCAAAAGCCTAAAGATTATTACATGGCATTGGGTAACCAAAATGCTACAGACACAACACTCATATGGGAGAGGAACCCACATGTGGGGCCGACCCGTGGGTCCTAGCCTTGTGTGAGTGTTATGTCCGGATGTTGTAAATTTTAATCGAGCTGATCAATAAGTTTAAAAATTTTCTACACATCATAATCTGAATGAGCTGAATAATACTTTGAACTTGATTTAAAATCTTAATAAGCATAAAAAAAAAAATTCAAATTTGGTTACTGAAATAACAAACCAATCTCGCACAAATTCTCAATGGGTTGAACACGAATTCGAACTCTTATTACACAAGTTCTTTTATCATCCTATCTCCATGTGCAATTTGGTGGTGGAGGAGGAGTAAGAGTCTCAAATTCTTTTTCAGGTTGTCCCAAATAAATAATAGAATAATGATTTTCATACTCCCCTGAATCATATCCTTGCTCCTTTCTCTTCTTTTTTGTTATCAATCCATTTAAATTATTTAATTTTTAATATATCAAAATACATTGTTATCAATTAACATGAATGGAAAAGAAAAACACCAACGCAAATGATGAAAAAGATCTAAGCTTCATTTTCAACTTACCCACAAGTCATTCATGCCCAGAAACTGTTTGCCAAAACGCTCAGCCCAAAACAAGTTCGAATTCCCTTCGAACGCACTCACTATATCATCGCTGTCGATCTCTGGCAACACCCATTCCTTTTTAGACCACACGCCAGAGCCGTATGGCCACGTGGTCTTCCCCACGCGCGAGTCGAACAGGGATTTCCAGTACTTGCCGTCGAAGCGTTTTAAGGCCGTCATGTCATGCTGTACGTCGAGGAGGCCGCCGGAGCGGCTCCGGTAAACGATGTCGTCGAGAGAGTAGGACTCGTCTGCGGGTGGTGCATTGGTAGGGTCGGAGATGAATGGGACATATCTGCATGGATGGAAGGAATGAAAGATCAGAGTAATGCAATGAAAGAAATTTTAAACCGCAGTGTTCAATGCCCATCTATATAATAAGGAAGAGTAAATTTGAATCCCATGTATGAGTCCAAGAGTCAAGACTTGTCCCCCGGATTCCGAATTTTGGTAGTGGGGGGATTGCATCAGAGGAACCAGACAATGATGGGAGTGATGTATAGTTGGTTAAAGGTGTTGATTGAATCTTGTCAATAAGTGTTTCCAGACACGGGCAAAGCGCTATTTTTTTTGCTAACTCCCTCTCTTTAATTTATTCAGACACGGGCAAATCATTCCAAAAACAAAAGCATAGAATTTTATTACTACTACTATCTCATAGCTGTGTTTGGATGACCAGAATCTTGAGTAGAAATAAGAACATAATTACCGGAAATCAAATTCCTGAGAATTTCCTTGGGTAGAAATAGGAATATAATTATTGGGGATCAAATTCCTCTCTGAAGTAATTTCATTTCAGTTTTTGGATTAATTTAGTAATCTTATGCGGGAAATAATTATTTTGGAAATTTCTTGAAGTCAACATTTTCTTTTTTTATTGAATGAATCAGGAATCTGAGATTTCCATGGGATAAGAGAGGAATTAGATTCCCACCCAATTTGGAAATGTGATTCCTGATTTCTGTTCCTTCCAAACATAAGAATCAAAAAAGCATGACAAATCTCAATTTGAAAATGTGATTCCTGTCTGAATCTCTTTCTTCCAAACGTAGGACTCCGAAAAAGTATGCTATGAAAGGCCCGACATAGAACAAGTACAACTATGTTTTTTGCAAAGGAATTTTTAAAATAAATTAATTCAAAGTAAATCCATAATTTGAATATAGTAAAAAAAGTACTAGAAGAAACTTTTTGCTTCTGAAAATGGTAGATTGACTTGCTTCGCTGCTTATCCCTACATGTCTACATACCTGGCGGAGAAGTTGTCAGTAGAGCTGCGGCGGCGGGCTTCATCGCGTATGTTCTCTTCCGCCAGGCGCCGTAGATTCACCGACGGTATCTCCGGCGACGATGATGTGATCACTGGAGTGTGGTTGGTGGCCAGCGACGAGGTGGGTGATTGGGATGCGGCGCAGTTCACGATGCTGAGCGTGCGGTGGAATTGGAGTTTGGCTGTTTGGCGGTGGGGTTGGGTGGGTTTGGGGAGGAGAGAGGAGGGATAGCGGTAGTATAACGGCGGCGAAGCCATGTTGTACGGTGATGTGAGAGAGGGAGAGAGAGAGAGGTGAGAATTCTGTGAATTATTTATTGGGGCGTGGGGTTGCGTAACAAATGGGTTAGTACTTTTTGGTCTTTTATCCACTACAAACACGTGTGCCATGTGTCGTCTGGTTGTTTGCTTGCCACGTGTTGCCTGATAAGAGCTCGAAATGGATGCTTCAAATAAAGAGCTCAAAATGGACGGTCGGATCCAAGGCAATATAATCTCAAATCTCTGCCTTGTTCGTTTTGGTTTTTAAGAACCGGTTTTCTCAATTATTATTACCCTTATTTTTTAATATTATTTTTATTTTTCTCTCTATCTCTCTCCAATTATTAATACCTATTTTTTTAATTATTATCTCTATTTCTCCCTCTAATCATTACAAAAACCAAAACTCAGGGGGTGTTCCGCTAACTCAGTTTTTTGAATAAACTGGTTTTTCACGGTTTTTTATGTGATGTGTTGTGAGAGAATGATCTGTCTCGGTGTTTGGAAAAAACAGTTTTTTGTTAGTGGAACACCCCCTTAAAACCCAAACCAAACACAACCTTATTTTGGATCCACGATTCCGATAAAAATGGAATTTCTATCGCACCAGTGAGAACCTGTTTGGGAGCCTAATTGTGGATTGCATTTTTTAGTTTAATTCTAAATTGTAGGGTTTTGGATTATGATCAGAATAGATTATGAATTCATATATTGTTCGGCAAATGCGTGCAGAAAAGATTTTGCAACAGAGTAGCGTTTGAGAGTAATCACGAAAGGAGATTATGATGAGTCTTTTTCATTACTGATAAAGCAAAATGAGAATGCAAAAGTACCTCTAAAACTGATTAAATTGTGGCTTCGCAAAAATGATTTCTAATATGAGGCTCTCAAGTCTCAAGCACCAAAAATAAAAAAATGTTCCAATGCATAATGGAGAATGTGGCTGCCAATTGCCAAACAAGCTCTGGACCAAGTACCGTAGAGGCATGAATAATGCTTGAAAATTACTAACATAATAGATTCATCTCAATCTTCATCGAGTTTGACATTCAACCCACCATGTCAGCAAATTCTACCCTCCAATTAGCTGTAAGAAGACAATAGCCCGCATTAATTTTATTTCAGTTGATAAAACCATTCTCCTAAACCTTTTTTTATTTTTTTTTATTTTTCCGTGTTTTATGAATTTTTTATGAATTTTTGTTACATTCGCGTTATATTGTTTGTATTAATCATTCGTTAGGAGTCTAAAGATAAAAAATTATGACAGAGAAAAAAAAATCATTAAAGACGAAAAAATATCAAAGAACTGTCTTTCTTTTTTTTTATATCGAAAGTGTGGTCTTATATGAATTTTTTTTTAACTTCAATCCATATGTTTATACTTTTATGATTCCTCTCATCGATATAAGTGATTAATCTTAAAAAATGACAAAAAACTAAACAAAAACTTATAAATAGTAGTAAAAAATACAGAAGAAAGTTTATAAGACAAAAAGTGGAACCTGGGGGTGTGGTGCATCCCCATGCACAGCACCGTGCTGTGTAGGCCCACGGCGTAGCCGCGCCAGATTTTTCTGACGATCGGAGACGTTTACCGAGTAGACCTCGTCGAGTAGTGCAAATGTGCCAAAAATCAACTCGATCAGATATCTTTAAGTACCTCACCGGAACACAAATAACATGAAAAAATGTTTTTCATCCAGTGTTTTGTGTCTATTTGTTTCCATTTCTTTTCAAAGTATTTGTGTTCCGATGACATAGTTAAAATATCCGATCAAATTGGTTTTTGTTACATTGGTAGTACTCGACGAGGTTTACGTGGTGAAAATCTCCAATTGTCGAAAAGGTGTCGGCACAGTCACGCCATGACTGCACAACACGGTGCTATGCATGAGAAATGAAACGAAATATGTCATACCTGAATAGTATCTAATTGGGGTCCTAACCTTTAGACAAATCACAAGTACATCTGCAGTCTTAAACGTTTTTCGCCCCCTCAAAATTTGAACATCAAGCCCAAAATGGAGTAACAGCCAATTGATAGATAGTTTTTTTTTATTCAACAAGTCAATTCCATTCAAATAAAGCCCGAGGGCAGTACATGTTTCATCACAAAATACAGGAATGACCAAAACTAACAAATCTAGACGAGAGCACGTACACTAGTACACTCAATGGCACCCCTGCCAGAGGCAGGCCAACAACTTCGTGCTGGGGAAAGAACCAGTCTTCGATTTGAAAGTAGAAATCCCAAAGGATAACAGCCCAAACCTTACCACTAAGCACAAGATGAAACCTCAATGGAAAATACAATCCGATAGCAATCGCCAGCCGACTACAAAAGCAAACTAGTAAACCAATAAGCTTCCACAGCCAATGGGTGCTTACCCCAAGGCGAGTCCCTGCTGACACTCGGGACTCCGTGCGCAAGTTAGCGGTGACGACAAAGTCGACATCCCACCAACCATGACGATCTACGGAAAGCACACCCAAACCAGACCACAAAACTAAGAAATTCAACAACAAATAAAACAATAAACTAACAAAATAAAAAAACAGACTGATCAAAGCCAGAAAACTGAAAACCCGATTTACCCATCGTTGAGTCACCAAGTCATCCAAGTTACACCGAGCAAAGACGAGTCGCTACTCCGGGAGAGAACCACTAAAGACACCATAACCGCCGTCTGCGATATTTGGAATCTTATTCGCCGGAGGGGCTCGGACCACCCTAGTTCACCACGGCGTTGACCAAAACCCAACCGGAGCAGTGGAGGCGGAAAGGGGCGGTAGGGGCTGAAGATGTGGTGAGGCGGAGGAGATCGGTAGAGGCAAGGATGTAGTGAGGCGGATGATGAAGGGAGGGATTTTGGAAGAGGAGAGGCGGACGTGGCATGGTGGTGAGGGTGGGTTTCAATAGTCGGGGAGGTGAAAGAGGGCGGTGGGGCGGTGGGGATGGGGGGAGGTAGGGCCGAGAGGCGGCCGCCCTACCTCCCTATGGGATCGATCAGAAGAGGGCTAGGTGAGAGAGGAGAAAGTGAGAGGGATGGAGTGAAAGAAAACGGCGGTGGTGGCAAGGGGAAGAGGGCGGCGGTGGGAAAGAGGGATATGGATGAAAACCCTAGGTAGCTCTCATTTAGAGAGAGAAGTTCCCGAAGGAGGTAGAAAATACAATTATACTTAATTGATAGGTAGTTGGTACTACACATTTCCATGTATTTGATGGGGTTCAAATCTCATTATGCAATTAACAATGTTTACTTTCGTTGAGAATAAAATATTTTTTTTACCATTAATTGCATACCATCTCATTACACTATTTAAACCTTAAAAAGTGCGTTGAAATGTGTGAGAAATATATAGAAGTATATATAAATGTATTGAAAAGTGTAAAAGGTGCACTGAAATATGTGTTTTTATTGTTGTTTTTTCTGTGCTTAATGTGAGTTCAATAGCAAGACCCTTTCCTATTTGATAAGTGGAAGAAGTTTAGTGAAAACTTTTATAGATGGAGGACTTCTACTGTAATTTATAGAACGTGGCGTGTGTGGAGCCCAACGACATGTACCACCTTGTTCGGTTTTAGTCCCAAGATCCACCTGCACGGTCCCCAATAAAAATTTCTTCCCAACTCCTTCTACTCATTACCTCCAAAACCCAAACCGAACAAACCAGACTCCATCAACCGTTCCCAGCTGACGGGACAGACAGAGAGACGGCTTTATAGAGAGAGAGAGGGAAAAAAACGGAAATATAGGGAGAGAAACAGACGCAAGCGCTTTTTGAATATACACCCTACACCTCATTTAGAGAGAAACGTATAAAGAACACCACCTCATTTCTCTACTTTCCGTCACCGTCTTGTCTGAATTTCCGAGGCCGCCAGTTCGTATTCAATCGATCTGACTCACTGAGTTTCAGTCCCTCGTCGTCTCTTTCACCGTTGTTGATGAGTTGAAGTGGAGGAGATTGAAATTCAAAACTCATCAATGGTATAAGCTAAATTCTTCTTTCTCTGTTGATTGGTTGATTTTTCATTAGCTGATTGATTTGCTCCAGTCCAATTTGTTCAATTCAGAGTCCATTTTTTCAAATTTCTGTCAGAATTTTTTTTGTACCCTTATTGACGTCATAAAGATGATTTTTTACGAATTACTGAAGGCCTTCGAATGACGTTCATTTTTGTTATTTTTTGGATATTATGCGTGGAAACGTAAAATGGAACGAATTTTAGATGTGAAGTTGATCCATTATGTTAGTTATGATGTGCATTCTAGAGAAAAATTGAGTAATTTTATTAGCTATAGAAATATGTATGTGTAGCAGCTGTTACCTAAAACAGTTCCTTGAAAGTTATGTGCAACGCGTATTATATAAGCAGGAGTGCATACTCTGTGGAAACTTTATATTCAACTCTGGGCAATGAGTGGAGAGGTCTCAATTTTTTTTAAGTGATCTCACATTCCAAACCCAAGTAATGTGGGACAATTCCTCTAACATTCCCCTCGTGTGCAGCCGCATTTAGGTCCGTCACGTGTGGCCACTTTTTGGGTCCTATTATTGTGCAGCCTTTTTTGGGTCTGTCATCATGGGGTGTGGTCATAATTTTATTTTTGTTATAAAATTTGGGATGACATGGAGTATGGACCCATTATGATACCCTGTGGAATTTTATATCCAACTCAAAACCAATTGGCAATGAGTAGAGAGGTCCCAAATGTTATTAAGTGATGTCACATTCCAACCCGAAGCAATGTGGGACAATTACTCTAACACTATAGCTAGCTTTTGGTCTTGAGTTCCGCCTAAGATCACGTATTTTGTCATCAAGTACTTAGGTGTGCAGTACTATTTTGAATTTCGAAGCTTCACTAATTTGTGTTCATTACATGTCCAATGCCTTTATGTCTTTGCAGGCGGCACCCGTCAATATAATTGTAGGTTTACACGTATGGGTGGAGGATACAGTATTAGCATGGATTGATGGTAAAGTTAGCCGGATCAATGGTCAAGAGGTCCATGTCCAGACAACAAATGGTAAAATGGTGAGCACTACTACCCTAATTAATGTTATGTAGTCAGCAGTCCAACAACTCAACATGCCTGTACCTCATGTACCTAATTAGATACATGGCTCCTTTTGTAACAGTTTATTCGGTTATATCACTTATTAAGGTTATGGCAATCATGTTCTATTTTATCACCTCATCTCTTTTTCATCCTGGTCTTTCGATATTTCTTTTACCACCCTACAAGGATCATTAATTGGGTTATGATTCACAGGTCTACGTCCATATCATTTTAAAGGGTTTTCCTCATTTAATCTTCATGGCTGCTTCTCTTAGTTGTAGCTCAAATACATTACTGAAGTTTTGTAGAGAAATGTGGATTTATATGTGCTATAAAGTATAACCCTAGGTCCCTCCATCTCTAAGAATTCCATTTCGTGTAGTGACTTCAGGAATTAAACCAAATAGAAACCTGATTGCAGGTAGTCAAAGAAATCTCAAAGGTTTTTCCGAAGGACACAGAAGCTCCTCCTGGAGGTTTGGATGACATGACAAAGCTTTCATATTTGCACGAACCCGGGGTTCTGCAAAATTTGGCTACAAGATACGAGCTTAATGAAATTTATGTGAGATTCTAATTCTCTCGTAATGCCATGCAAGTAGATATTTTGTGATGGAACTGAAACTTATCTGATATTCTGTTTCTATTTATATGTTTTTGGCAGACATATACTGGAAATATCTTGATTGCGGTAAACCCGTTTCAAAGATTACCTCATCTGTATGATACTCACATGATGGAACAATACAAAGGAGCAGCATTGGGAGAGCTAAGTCCTCATGTTTTTGCAGTTGCAGACGTTGCATACAGGTAATTTTAATCTTCTTTCTCAGATGCCATTAATCAATTTTGTTTGCGATGTTGTGATGTGGATGTTCTCATTTGTTGCATAGGGCAATGATTAATGAGGGAAAGAGCAACTCTATTTTAGTTAGTGGAGAAAGTGGTGCTGGTAAGACAGAGACAACAAAGATGCTAATGAGATATCTTGCATATCTGGGTGGACGGTCTGGAGTTGAAGGGCGGACGGTAGAACAACAAGTTTTGGAAGTAAGATGAAGCTTCATTTTGTGACTTAATTACCGGATAATATACGTTTTCTCGATATGAGTGGGAATTGCTGCCTGAATTGGTGTTGTTACTGGTATTTTACAGTCAAATCCAGTTCTGGAAGCATTTGGCAATGCCAAAACAGTTCGGAACAACAACTCAAGGTCAGTAATTGTTGTGGAACTGTTCTAATTTGAACTGCCATATGTGGATCAGTTCTACCATATTTGTGTTGCTGTCTTTTGTTTTTTCCAACCAATGTTGCTGGACTTGTAGATCTTCTTCAAAGACCTGACCATATTTGTATTGATCATGGTACCATACTGTAGTCGTTTTGGTAAATTTGTTGAGATACAATTTGACAAGAGTCGGAGAATTTCTGGGGCAGCTATACGAACTTACCTGCTCGAGAGGTCTCGTGTTTGCCAGATTTCAGACCCTGAAAGGAACTACCATTGCTTTTATCTTCTGTGTTCAGCACCACCTGAGGTAACCATTTAGTACCGAAAATTCATATAGACAAGAAGGATAAAGTTGATATTTACCTACTAATTTCAGGTACGAGAGAAGTATAAGTTGGCAGATCCAAAATCGTTTCATTACTTAAACCAGTCCAAATGTTATGAACTTGATGGTGTGGATGATTCCCATGAATATCTTGCAATCAGAAGAGCTATGGATATAGTTGGAATAAATGAGGAAGAGCAGGTTAGTCTTCTCAGAAGATCTCGTGAAATATACTTGCCCTCTAAGCTAACTAACAGGAAAATAAATTTTTCTAGGAGGCAATATTTAGAGTTGTGGCTGCAATACTTCATCTTGGTAATATCGAATTTGCAAAGGGAAAGGAGATAGACTCTTCTGTCATCAAGGATGAAAAGTCTAGGTTCCATCTTAATATGACAGCTGAACTCCTCATGTAAGTCTTTTCTTCTTCTGAATTCTACTTGCATTTAATGATTAATCCAGAACCTTGAATGTCCATTTGCCAATGTGATGTCATAGATGTAATGCCAAGAGCTTGGAGGATGCACTGATTCAGCGTGTTATGGTGACTCCTGAGGAAGTTATTACAATGACTCTTGATCCTGACTCTGCTCTTGGTAGCAGGGATGCTTTAGCTAAAACTATATATTCTCGCTTATTCGACTGGTGAGGTTTTTTTTTTTTTTTCCTTTTTTTTTCCCCACGCCTGTGATGTTAAATTTCTGTGGAGAGATGCAAACAGAATTTTAGAATGTCTATATGCTATGCCTTACACTTTATTGTTTACTGTTCATAGGATTGTGGAGAATATAAACATTTCTATTGGGCAGGATCCAAACTCCAAATCGATCATTGGGGTTCTTGATATATATGGGTTTGAAAGTTTCAAGCATAACAGGTAAGATGATTCACAGAGATCTCGTAAGACATACCTTATTGGTATGATACTGACAGAATCATAAAATACAGCTTTGAGCAGTTCTGTATCAATTTCACAAATGAAAAACTACAACAACATTTCAACCAGGTTAAGTACTAGTTTGCATGAGTTCTTATTCACTGTTCGTCTACTTTGCCTGGCCTTTCTTAACTCAATTGGTGTCTTTTTGTATGGTTGCAGCATGTTTTCAAGATGGAGCAGGAAGAGTATACAAAAGAAGAAATAAACTGGAGCTACATAGAGTTTGTTGATAACCAAGATGTCCTGGATCTTATTGAGAAGGTATTTAAATGTTGTTTACCTAAAGAGTTTTGTAACCAAAGATTTGTATGGTCATATTTCTTTTAATCAAATACTGGGGCCAATGTTCAGTTTACCACAGCTTTAAGTTGTGTGATGTGTCATTTTGGATTGTGAAAGCTGATAAATTTAAGTTTTTGCAGAAACCTGGAGGAATTATAGCACTTCTCGATGAAGCCTGGTTAGCATGTTTTCCGTTATTGATTCACACATCAGTTATCCTAGTTCTTTTGAATTCTCGATGATTACTATGTAGTTTGTGTAACTATTACTCAGTTGTCAGTATCTTTTATTACATGATATTATGGACTGTCCTGAATGGAAGGATTTAAGAGGCAGCAATATTAGGTCTGTTTACTTTTTCCCTTTCCCTATTGCTTAGACTAATATTTGTCTAATTTCTGGATACAGCATGTTTCCTAAGTCTACTCATGAAACATTTGCTCAGAAGATGTACCAAACATTTGCAAAGAACAAGCGTTTCACTAAACCTAAGCTTTCTCGAACTAGTTTTGCCATATCTCACTATGCAGGAGATGTAAGCAATCAGTGTACATCTACTTAGGTTGCTATTTTTATCACCCTTTGCCTTTAGTTTGATAGAATATTCCCCATGTTTTTCAGGTTACGTATCAGGCTGATCTGTTTCTGGAAAAAAACAAAGATTATGTGGTGGCAGAACATCAGGATCTGTTGACAGCATCCAAGTGCCCCTTTGTGGCTGGACTGTTCCCTCGACTTCCAGAGGAATCATCAAAGTCTTCCAAATTTTCCTCCATCGGCTCGCGCTTTAAGGTACCATTAACTTGGCTTCTTCTCAGCTTCCATCGTATGGAAGGGTTGCACCACTTCCGTCTTTAGAAAACTACCTTATTTGCTTGAGTTTAAATTGCTTTAGCGGAATATTGCAGCAACATAAATAATTTCTGTCAACAGTTGGATTTTGTTTTGTTAATGACTCCACGAAATAGTATTTCATCCAGAAAACAATGTCATTTTTTTGGAAAGTCAGGAGCTGTAATTGCCAGGTGCAACTCAGTGTCTATGATACATGCAAGGATTAAATCCTGTGCCATGGCTTCTCTAACGTTTTGGTGAAGTGTGTTAAATTGATTGCTCGCTTGCTGATTCTGAGTAGCCAGAATTCAGGCTTTGTCTATTCCTTCAGCAATTGCCGATCAGGCACAATTCACAATTGTATTGTTCTTTACTTGATGAGTTCCAAAGTCACGTGTTACTAATGAATTTTCAAAAACTATATGTAGACATAATTGTGGATCCAGGGTATATGTTGATAGATAAGGTACATTTCAACATTGCAGCTACAACTTCAATCATTAATGGAGACCTTAAATTCAACGGAACCTCACTATATCAGATGTGTGAAGCCAAACAATGTACTCAAGCCTGCTATTTTTGAGAACCTCAGCATAATCCAGCAGTTACGTTGTGGTGTAAGTATATCGTGGCCAATTCTTCATGCTCATTTGTTCCTTATATTCTTAGTTCATATCATCTAGCCTGAGATTTAATTTAGGATTTTGTAGTTTGTTGTTTAACTAAATGTTTAATGGCTGGTCATTCTGTTGTGCTGCAGGGTGTTCTTGAGGCAATTAGGATTAGCTGTGCAGGATACCCCACGAGACGATCCTTCTATGAATTTCTTGTCCGCTTCGGTGTTCTTGCTCCAGAAGTTTTGGATGGAAAGTAGGTTACCATTGTATCTTTTTCATTTTTCTAGTGTTTACTTCCAGGATCAGGATGGTTACACTTTCCAAAGTTGTTCAGCTATGGATTATAGTACTCAACTAAATAAAATAATGCCATTTGTTGTGCGTCTTCCTCCTATTTTGTCCCCTGTTTTGTTTTCTTGATTTTCTTCAACCACGATTACTTTCTGTCCAGCTATGAGGACAAAGTCGCATGCGAGATGGTTCTGGATAAGATGGGATTGAAAGGTTATCAGGTAATTGTGAAATTTCCTCCCAACTTATTTTCCTGCTCATGTTACTTGTACCGATATTTTGACTTGATGCCGCAGTGGCTCCCAAATTCTGCTACCTCCTGGGTTGTTGCCAAATGTTTAGAGCCGTGTCTAATTTGTTTCAATCTCCATCTTGTATATTTGAGGGCAATAATTTTGTTAATTTTTGTTGTACTTTTGCCTGCCTTACTGTCTCTGCAACCACTTTCATCTGAGCAATTTAGCTGTGGTTCTGAGAACTCAAATTTCCACATGTTACTCAATGAGGTTGGTTTGGCAGATAGGCAAGACAAAGGTCTTCCTGCGAGCTGGGCAGATGGCTGAGCTGGATGCGAGAAGAGCAGAGGTTCTTGGAAATGCTGCTAAAAAAATACAAAGGCAAATTCGTACTTACATTGCTCGCAAGGAGTTTGTTTCGTTACGCAAAGCTGCTATCCAGTTGCAATCATGTTGGAGAGGTATCTCCTTGGCACTTTTATATCAAGCCATTTTTAGTTTGTTTTAGGTGTTGCTTGGATGTAAGCCTGAAAGACTAGCATATTTAGGTTTTTGTAGAAATGCTGTGTCATTTTTGTAGGTGTGGGACTGATGACTTGGGAACTCCTCTTTGGAAAATTAGCATAGGACTTTCAGAGTCTAGTAATATTGGAAAATTGGAAGGGATGAGTGTGCTTCAAAACTATGCCCAGTTTAGTCTCCACAGTCCACACACGGGTTCATAGTCGCGACCGTGTGGCAACAGAAAACCTCAAAATTAGTTGGATACAAACCTAACCTTTGGCATTTGATGAACAAATTTTCTGCCCTCGGGTTCAATTCCATATCCTCAAAGTTTTTGGGCCAAGTTTTGAGTACTATACCAGTGGTCTCCATGTGTACATATGGTTATAGTGTCTTAATGTCTACGAATTAACAAATAAGATGGTGGACAATGGGTTGACCAATGTAAATGAGTAACCGCCAGAGGATTAACCCTTCGCCTAAGCATAGAACCTGTCAACACGGATGAAGGCGGAATTGTATCCTAGGTCTCTGGTACAAAGAAATTTTAGCAACTAAGCTCCTGGAACTCTGTTTCAAGTGTGTGCAGTTGGCTCGTGCATGGTTGTGGTAGTACTGCTGAAATTGAAGTCTTAGTAGGCAATCTACTTTTCACAGAAGCAAGCACTTAAATGTAGACTTGCACTGTTCCATTGTCTGCTTCATCTTGCTTGATGATATTTTCTGTTTCTTTTTTCCTGCCCCTCTTTTTGGTGGGGTGTGTTTAATCAGGTATGCTGGCTTGCAAGCTCTATGAGCAGTTGCGACAGGAAGCAGCAGCTCTGAATATCCAGAAGTATTTCCGACGTTATGTTGCCTGGAAATTCTACATAACAATGCGATCATCTGCAATCACACTGCAGACAGGCTTAAGGGCAATGAGTGCTTGCAGTGAATTCAGATTCAGAAAGCAAACTAAGGCTGCAATCACTATCCAGGTCCTATCGCCATATAGTATCTATTAATCCCACTTTATTAGGTTTCCAAGTAATTGTATGTTGAGGAAATGAGTTGGCTTGCAGGCTCATTTGCGTCGTCACAGAGCATACTCTTACTATAGAAGCATTCAAAAGGCTGCCATTGTTTCTCAATGTGGTTGGAGGCAAAGAGTTGCTCGGAAAGAACTCAGGATGCTCAAAATGGTTTGCTCTTATTGCTTAGCTTTGGGTTTTTTCCCCTCTCTGTCGAAACTTTTACTGCTTAATGTGGTGTTGATGGTGAATAGCTTTCTACTTGTTAAACTGTTCATGCAAATTCTTCCAGGCTGCAAGAGAAACAGGGGCCCTCAAAGAAGCAAAAGACAAGCTAGAAAAGCGTGTGGAGGAACTTACATGGCGGTTGCAGCTTGAAAAGCGATTGAGGGTATTTTTCATTTAAGGACTTTTTTTAGTTCAGCCAATTCTCTGGATGATGTGGTAGTGACCAGACCTGATTTGCACCAAATCGTTATTTCCTTGAAAATAGACTGATCTGGAAGAGGCAAAGGCCCAAGAAATTGCCAAGTTACGGGATGCTTTGCATGCAATGCAAATACAAGTAGAAGAGGCAAATGCCAGAGTTATCAAGGAGCAAGAGGCGGCACGCAAAGCTATTACGGAAGCACCTCCTGTAGTTAAGGAGACCCCAATCATAGTTCAAGACACAGCAAAGATTGATTCCTTAACTGCTGAAGTAGAGAGTTTGAAGGTACACTATCTGAGTTGAATTCTTACAGAAACATACGGCAACTAAATATTGAACCATGTAAAACAATGCTACCTGTAGGTTTGTCATTTCACAGGGAAAGAATGGTGGATCTTTTTGTTTTGCTTGTTGTTGGCTTATGGTGTGCTATTTATTGGATTTGTATTGCTAAATTACTTATCATCTCATTTTTCGCCTCTGTGGAATTGCAATGGAATGATAATGAACAGAACCAAGGCAACAGTCCAATTATCTTCTAGCAATTCATAAAACCCATATTAACCATGTTAGGTCAGATTTATCTGAACGAAACCTTATTAGTTACATCCAAGAACAAACTACATGAAAGTTGTGGAGTTCATTGACTTGGAGGAATGCTTTACAGGCTTTGCTGTTGTCGGAGGGACGTGCTGCTGAAGAAGCTAGGAAGGCTTGTTCAGATGCTGAGGCCAGAAACACAGAGCTGGTTAATAAACTTGAAGATGCAGAGCGAAAATTGGACCAGCTTCAAGATTCAGTACAGAGGTACATAAATTCAATAGAAAATATGAAACTTTTGGAAATTAATATCTAATCTGAGGAAACTAGATGTATAAACTAACAGTAGAAGTTCTACCATTCTTGGAGGTGATTACATCTACCTTATTTCCACTGAATGTGAAGATTCTTCTCCTTAATTTCTGCCTGTTATTTATACCAACTATATCTCTAGTTTGTTTTTTTTTTTTTTTTTTTGTAATGCGTTTAGAACTTCAGATTCAGACACGCAATATATTTCACTTATTGTTTTGACTTCTGTACTATTTGTGAAGCTTCTTTACTTTTCTTGATTCAGGCTTGAGGTGAAACTTACCAACATGGCATCTGAGAATCAAGTACTTCGTCAGCAAGCATTGACCATCTCACCCAATGGGAAAACTTCATCTGGCCAGCCAAAGACAACAATTAACCAGGTACTAATGGAGTAATTTAATTTGTAACAGTACTTGCTACGGTAGTTGTTCATGTAGAGGTGTTCTGAGTATTCCTTCACTTCCAGAGAACTCCCCAGAACGGCAATGTTCTCAACGAAGAAACAAAGATTGTATCGGTAACCAGATATTATTACTTTCATCATATTCTGAATTGAGCACAATTTGGTGAGGCAGACCATATCAAGAAATTTTTGTTGCTTACAAGACGTTATTTATCTCAGGATACGACTCTTGCAGTATCAAATCCTCGAGAGCCTGAATCTGAGGAAAAGCCGCAGAAGTCTCTTAATGAGAAGCAGCAAGTAAGCAGCCATTTGCATGCATGGACCAATTTGAACCCCTCATGCATGACTAACGTCTACTTTCTTAACCACTTTGATTGTGGTTTGAAAAGATTTGGGTTTAATTTCTATTTTGCTTTTTGCAAACTGCTGTACTGGTGCAGGAGAACCAGGACGTGCTAATCAAGTGTATTACACAAGACTTGGGGTTTACTCAAGGCAAGCCTGTTGCTGCTTGTCTCATTTACAAATGCCTCCTTCACTGGAGGTCATTTGAAGTTGAAAGAACTACTGTATTCGATCGTATAATTCAAACTATAGCTTCAGCGATAGAGGTAGGTATCTTGATTTATTTGATCTATTTCTTAGTACAAACATCGTCTTTATTTGCATCATCCTGTGCTCATCCCTTTGCTACGAAGTTGGCTTTCGATGGTATTCTTTCTTCTACGATGAGAGTTCAATCACCACTTGATGCTAACATCAAGAACTTGTAATGTATTGAAGGTGCAAGATAATAACGACGTATTAGCCTACTGGTTGTCTAATACATCCATTTTGTTATTGCTGCTCCAACACACGCTCAAAGCAAGTGGAGCAAGCTTGACTCCCCAGCGGCGGAGAACAACTACAGCTTCTCTTTTTGGGAGGATGTCTCAAGTATGAACAAAACCCTATGTTGTTACAGTCTTCTTGTAGCTAGTCATAATTGTCTCCTCTTTCTTATATTGCTTAAACTATTTAATTCCAGGGACTAAGAGCTTCTCCTCAAAGTGCCGGGCTCTCATTTCTTAATGGTCGAATGCTTGGTAAACTGGACGACTTACGGCAAGTTGAGGCCAAGTATCCAGCTTTGCTGTTTAAACAGCAGCTTACTGCCTTCCTAGAGAAAATATATGGAATGATGAGAGACAATCTAAAGAAAGAGATTTCGCCGTTACTAGGATTATGTATCCAGGTATCTCTTGTGGTTTCCAGCCTACATGATATGTTGTTCTTCAATTATCCCACAGTCCAAGCTCTAGTTTTAAGCATGCATGCTGGTTTTGAAGGGGGTTCTCATAATTGCATAACGAGAAAGACAAAAGTTCGTTTGTTATATACTTCAACTCAGCAGTAGCCTTGTTGTCCAACTCAATCCATCTCAATTTTAGACTTTTTCCATAACCACGTTTAACCATTTCATCCACTCAAAGATTCAAAATCTCAGTTAAAAAACAACGCGACATGTTCTTCATCGCCTCAATCCAAGTTATTTTGCTCCCCCCCTTGTCCCTTGGCATTATTCTCATTCCGGACAGTGTCCTGCATCCAACTTGGGGCACTTTCTTAATCTTCATAGTACTTGACTGAACTGTTGTAATCGTTTTTTGTACTCATTTATCTTCAGTAGGTGCTAGCGGTTCCTGATCGAACCATCTAAGCAATTTTTTGCTTATGTATCTTCAGTACGTGCCACCGATACCATCTCACCAAGCCGTTAACCCGTAACCCTCTCTCTCCTAGGTTTGTCAACTCATATTTGGGTACAAACAGACGTGGCTTAAAGTATTTGAAAAGTATGAACTAAATATTCCCCAAGTGAACTCCTGACTCTCTCATAGCCGATAATACTTCGTTCAAAAAATGTGTTAAAAGTACGTTCTTCATATTCTTGAGGACCTTAAACTAATGTTATTTTAGCACCATAAGTATCTACAACTTTTGCTTAGTTTCCATGGATATGCTGTGATTTAAGCAAAAACCCTCAGAGAAGTTGGCAAAGCCATATGATGTAGCGCAACTCCTGCAAGGGGTAGAAACCAACTATAGGATGCATTTTAAAAGCTTGCTCTGCATCTAAAGTGTTTGTATTTGGATCAACGCAGGCGCCTAGAACATCTCGAGCGAGTTTGGTGAAGGGGCGCGCCCAAGCTCATGCCGTTGCCCAACAAGCTTTGATTGCACATTGGCAAAGCATTGTAAAAAGCCTAAACAACTACTTGAAGATGATAAAAGCAAACCACGTAAGTTTGGAAGTTTACTTAGAATGGCAATCACAGAAATACTTTTTGAAGAATAGCATAAGTTTCTTATGTTTTCTTTTGACTACAGGTTCCCCCCTTCTTAGTACGCAAAATGTTCACTCAGATATTCTCATTTATCAATGTTCAGTTATTCAACAGGTGAATGATTTCCATACCATATACGGTCCCTTTAGTAGTTGACTTATTAATTGTAACTTTTGTGCTATTTATCATTGCAGTCTTCTTTTGCGTCGCGAGTGTTGCTCATTCAGTAATGGGGAGTTTGTAAAAGCAGGATTAGCTGAATTGGAGCAGTGGTGTCAGGATTCAACGGAAGAGGTAAGCAGTATGCAACAGTGTAACCTTTATTACCGGATATATTGTGATTACTTATCTACAAATCTGTTGGTGATCAGTATTCAGGCTCAGCTTGGGATGAACTGAAGCATATTAAACAGGCAGTAGGGTTCCTGGTATGAGATGGTTTTGTGCCCTTGCATACTAATTTTGATTACTGTTACAATCACACAAATTGCTCAAGCACTTCGATTTCTTTTTCTTGCGACTCAGGTTATCCATCAAAAGCCCAAAAAGACCTTGAAGGAAATAACCAATGAACTTTGCCCCGTGAGTGAAACCTATCCTTTAACTGATCTGTTGTTTTCGAAAATAACAAAAAATCTGTTTGTCTATCTTTTTTCATCTCTGATCTACTTTCTTTAACTATGGTATGATGCTTCTTCAGGTCCTCAGCATACAACAATTGTACCGTGTCAGTACGATGTACTGGGATGATAAATATGGTACACACAGCGTGTCTTCAGAGGTTAGTCATGTTTGGCTGACTCTGAGTTTCCCTTTCCTTGGCTTGTTTCAGACAACCTGAATTCATCTGTCCATGTTTTTGTAATCAGTCTTTGCCCGATTTCATTTTGGTAATCCTCCGCAATGAGCGCAGGTTATTGCAAGTATGAGAGTAATGATGACGGAGAATTCGAACAATGCTGTAAGCAGTTCGTTTTTATTGGATGATGATTCCAGGTAACATTACAAGTCATTGAGACACCCTGTTTTGTAATGCTTACTAGCTTATTATAGCTTCAGTGATTAACTTTTCAATTTATATTTCCACTAAATCACTATCCAGCATTCCTTTCTCCGTTGATGACATCTCCAATTCAACGCAACAAGTAGAGATGGTGGAAATCGAACCTCCGCCATTGATTTGTGAAAACTCAGGGTTTGCATTTTTGCATCAACGCCCGGATTGAAGATACCATGATCTCTAACACGTGAATCCCCATCACTCTTAAACGCTTTGGCACATCAATCAATGCGCCAAAATCTGTGCATATATGTTTCTTTCACCACGACCTCGTGTATCATATGTTCTCCATTTACCCGGGCAAGGGACCTATATTTTGAGTCCAGGCCCATATTCTTTTTTTCCTTTTAATCCTCGTGGCTATTCCACTTGGATACATTCTTTAGGAAGCTGTGTTTTGCATTAGTATGACCATATGCAGGTTACACGAACGTGCATTTGGTATCTTGTAACTTGTCTCGTCAACAATGAGCTTCTTTTACATTGTTCTGTCGCGTTTAAAATCTCATTTAGAGCTTTGGCAGCACCTGCAAATTTTAGGTCATTATTTGTTGTAGTGTGGAAAGCAAATTTTATACAAAGATGTAATATTTCCATATTGATTGAATCCAGATGTTCTTTTAATGTAATCGCAGCATTGTACATCACTTTTTTTGATTTAGTTTCCCCTTCAACTTATGATGTAACACGTTTTTACTGGATTGTTAATACTTGCAATATCCACTGGATCACGTTTTGTTGGTGTTCCGGTGCTTTCATTCATTGGATCACGCGTTCACGTAAGAAACTTGAGAGATATCGAGAAGATTTTCACGCGATCCAAAATGCATGGAAACATTGGTGAAATGCAAAAATGGGTATAGATTATTAAGAGGATTTGAGCTCCTCTCTTTATTGGAAGCGGGATGGTGCAATGTATATCACAACCGTCTATCTTGGAATCAATGGTTTGGATTCGCTGAAACTTTCTTACCGGAAAGAAAGTGTCTGCGAATCCGGACCATTGAATACGCTTTTGGAAAGGTTGAAATGCTGCACTATAGCATCCCGGGTCCCTCTTTGTTGGGCTCTGAATTCCAGCAGATCAATTCATGTTTCTTGCTTTCTCGCCGTTGTTGGATTTCTTGATTTCTTCATCCAGATTAACTCGACTCCGTAAAGTATGCTATTTTTTTCCATGAACCCGAAACCGAACTATTCGAAAATTTCAGCAAAATGAAAAGATGAAGACGGAATGGAAAAGAAACATCATGGGGACTTCCTTTTTTTAACCCAATCCCAAGTTCCACCTGTGGAGAGTCTCTATTAAAGTCAAGGTACAGTCTCGTATTAAAGTCAAGGTACAGTTCCGTATTGATTGACCTCATAAGAATTTATATCATTTAGGAGAGATCAAACATAAGACGTTACGAGGATTCATAATCATCCGTATATTTCAATTAAATAACGACAATCGTGCACCGGATTAGTCCCGTGAAGATTAATCAATTGGATAAAATGCGCGGATCCATCTTTGAGCATAGTCCCAGAGCACAAAAAATGCAAATTCTCAGTTGATGCAGTAGCCAAGGAGGAAGAGTACTTTTTGCGTTTTAAGCCTCGGGTGGCAAAATCGTAATTATGCCGCTGTGGAATTTTGCGTTGGGCCCACTTGGGTCGGACCCGAATCGGCCCAACGGTCAAGACCCATTGCTTACGCCATGGCCTACGTCGTTTTTCGGGCTTTCGTCGCTGTTTAGGGCTCCGGATGTCCAAATTTGCCGTTTAAGGAAAGATTTGACTTGCCAATTACTTGGGCAAGGAAAATCCGAATTAAGTTGCGCTTTTGGGAAACATTCTGGAATTTTATCTAGTTTCTTATTTTGCTATTAATTCCGAATTTTCCATTTTTTGGTAATTTTGCGTTTTTTATTGATTTGGCTTCCTTCTCGGGGCAAATCAATTAGGGTTTCCGGTTTCTTATATAATAAGTTGTAAGCCTTAAGGGCGGGACAGTTTTTTAGTATTATTGAATGATAAAAGAGTCTAGAGAGCGTTTTCTCTAAACTTTCGTGCTTGTGTTCGATTGTTGCACGTCTTTTTCTGTAGTTCATAAGGCGCCCTGCATCATCAGTTTTCCAACTCTCTACTAGAGCACAAAACATATGTTGAATGTGAAAATAGAGTTCCAAACTACCAAATCTATCACTAAAACTACAAGTTAAACAACCAACTCCTTAAAAAAGTTTCCACCCATTGCACGCAAATCAAACTCTCACAAGTCTCTATTCGTTTACAACTTCGGAGATTCGTGCCACTCAGTAGAATTGATCGTGTTCATTTGATTTCTTGTACCACTGAGGACTGATCTTGCCGGGTTTGTCCAGGCTGAGTTTCTGTTTTTCTCTTCTCCTTAAGGATAACCTGCTTCGGCATCACTTCAAGTAAAAAGCTTGCTCCATTCCATATCGTCGCAGAGACCTTGAGTATTTGGAAGATAACGTGTAATCGATATGAAAGGAATATAGGGACTGTAAGCGCCATGGTTGCTACCGTGAACAACGCTTGAAGCAGAGTATACATGAAGAGACGATTCTGTTCCCCGAGCAAACCACTTAGTCTCCACCACATGTTATTAGCTTTCTGTGCTTTTTTTGACAGTTCCCTAGAGCACAAGAAAGTTTCCAACAAACAAACAAATAGACGAGTCAATCAACCAAAGAATCATTGCCAACTGCTAAATTAGGTAATAGTTTACTTCCTCTGTTCCTAATTGCCACTCTCGATTCTGTTTTGGATGTCCCAAAACATCCGTCGTCTTTAAAATGTCAAAAGACACAAGTTTTTACGTTTTCTAAACTAAACTTCAAAAATTGTTAGAAGTACTTTGAAAGAGGAGATTTGGCCAATACTGGAAATCAAATAACATTTCAAGGGAAACATGGATTAACTAAATTTACAAAAAGGGACAGATGGAGTATGAGATGAATCAGCGAGAGAAATTAGAAACCTGTAAGAAGTCATGACTTCAGGATCTCTTAACATCCTCTGGCGACGCAGAACGTATACAATGAGGAAATAAAGAACCTGCCAGAGGCTGTAAGCAGCCAAGGGTACTAGAAATAGCCATGTCCACAAGTATGATTTACTCTCTACATAAGGCCATGATTTACTCTCTACATAAGGCCATGAAGCTCTTGGACCAGTTCCCTCTGGATGCATGGCTTCAAAGAATACCGGATCCCACCATCGAATCGTGAAGAAAACAATCCCTAAAAAAACTCTGTTGGTGTTATTTTCAGTTGATAACACATTGGATACTATAACTAGAGCATCATTCCATGCATAAAGAGTAAGCAGAACTCGGAAACAAATTTGATGTTTTCAGTAAGTCCGAGCAGAAAATGGCAGGGATTAGGTAGATAATTAGCTGCTGCAAGATTCTTTTTTTGTTAGAATTGAAAATAGTTTAAGCTAACAAATTCAGAACAAAGAGTGGAAAGTATTTTCCTGACACTGAACAATAAGATGTCAAGTTAGGTTGAATTAGGAGTCGAAGATCTTGGTTTTCAACTGATATTAGCCTATGTGATATGAGTACAATTTCGTAGCCTTAATTTGGTGAAGCAACAGCAGTAGAGGGATGCTACAAACTATATTAGCAATAACAGTGCTCCCCACGCATTGATTCTTTTACTTTTAACGTTCAAAAGCGTCCAATTTTGCTCTCTGTTCCGCAGAATGATTGCAATCGCCCAAAATTCTCACTTTTGTGTTGATGAAGAAATTTATTCTGCCTTCCTAAATCAAGAAGGGCCTATAGGCTCAGAAAGTTGAAGTTATTACTTAAGATGGCCAACATTAGTCTACAACATTTTGTGACGGAATTAAGCAAGAGAACAACAAAATTTAACCCTCTTATCCAACCAGCATTTGCTAATGTAAGAACGGTTCTATATCCCGGATTCAATGAAAGAAAGCTGAATCCTGATGGCTGAACAACAATACGACGCTAGTGCTTGAAATTATGAAATTCGCAAGTGTGCAAGAGGTGAAGTTAGTTAAATGGGCAAACACGTTTTTACATCAGCACAAACAATAATTTTTTCTCCAGTAAGAACATTAAATGTAATCGGCAGCAACTCCAAGTAAAAAGATAGGATCAACTCACCAGGCAAAAGATGGATAAGGACGCTTACAAGTTTGTCAGCAGAATTAAAAACTAAGCTACAGCGCCAAACAATCAAAGCCCATGCTAATGGCCCCTGCAGCCATTTTCAACTAGCATTAAGGAAGTAAAATGTAAAGCAATCAAGATGGTCCAAATATAAACAGGAACCATTTCTTACCTCGGCAAATGAGAAACAAACCATGAAAAGCTTTTCATTTCTTGGATAAAACAGTAACATGACCAAAAAGATAGCATTGGCATAGTAGCAGAAATCCTGCAAAACGAGAGATTGACGTTTTCATTTTTGTCGAGCAAACATGCACTTGGAAATATTGGAAGCAATGAATCATATTTTTGCCTACAACTATGCCAACTAAATAAACTTAAGTTAGAAACATTGCTAGCCCTATTGAACAATTGTTTCCCCACATATTCCTGTTGTACTAGTTCTTGCTAATACTGCATGCTCGTTTGAGAAAGAGTTACTAGAAACTCGAATGCTGCTCATGAAACAACAATATGCCAAACATGAGAGTTTTTGTGCCCACGAAACAACAATAATCCGAATTCACATAACTAAAGAGGGTCTCATAATTAAGTAAACAAGCAGAAATATAGATGTTCATATGAAACTGTGGTAGAGCTTACCAAAAGAAAATAATGCCATTTCTTGTACCGATAGTAAATCCACCGAAGAGGAACGAAGATGACATAGAACAAACAGTATGTGTAGGGAATATCTTGGGGTCCTGAGTGATCAAATAAACGAAGCAAACAAATCGACCGTTAACAAGAACTCATATTGGTTTCTTCATCTAATTGATTATGTCAATAAGGGGACTGTACTCACTTGCACCCAAAAGAAAGCAAAATGCTCCAAAACCAAGAACACCACAGAAATGAGTCACCTGTTAATAACAACAATTAAATAGTACAATCTTTAATCCAACATCAATACAGAGGAAGTTATAAAAATAACACAGACAACTAGTTAGCGATAAACAAACCTCATCAGAGAAATGCTACCTATCTATTTCTTTAAATCAATAGTACAAAAGCATCAGAAGTGAAGCTTCTCATAATCAGTTTTAAGCGGCACTTAAAGTTTTTTTTTTTTTTTTGGCCGAAAAGCATAAGCAGTGAGAAACACGATACAACTTTTGATGCACTAGTAGAGAAGCTGCTAAAAAACTATGCCCAAAATGTCCCCAATTTCAGCTATTTCATAGGATCTTTAATACTGATTGGTTTTGATGGGTCAGTTAAATCATTGAAAACCAAACAAGGCCAAAATGCCAACTACAAAATCCGAAAGCCTCACAATCACTAAACAGCCTCCAGTCCCACACAAGAAACAGCAAAGAGCCAAGAGGGACAAGAAAACTGCACAAATCACTAAACAAACATCTAACATTGGGCTCTGCACACCTTACAGCAAACAGAACCAACATATCAAAGAATGGAACTACTTAACACTGTTTTATATCGCAGTTTAGTTTGATTGAAGTAATTGGCTCAACATACTAAAATATTATGCATCATAGCTCTTGTGTACGCAGAGCAATAAAATGGAGATAAAAGTCAGCTATTTTTTATATGCAACAATGCTACGGACACAACATTCGGACACAACACTTGCATAGGGTTGGCACCCACGGCCACGGGTCGGAGAACCCTCATACGTTATATTGTTGTCATGAACACAGAAACATATTGGACATGTATGTGTTCATATGGACAAACACCTTTTCGATGAATTGTTCATGCTCTTCGGCCCGTTTGGCGATCTTAACGGCTTGTTTGGACAACATCTCCTTGGATTTAACCGCTTGTTTCGAAAGCATCTCTTTCGTTTGAGCCACTTTCTGCCAGAATCAAAGACAACCCAAATCGAAAAATTTGTCAAAACAGCCAAAAATGAAACTTCCAATTAAACCCGCACAAAAAAAGAAAGTATAAAACCTTAGATCGGTCTTTGAGGCTAGTTTTCACCCCGTCAAACGAAGTCCCATTCAAATCGTCCATAATCTCTTCGTCACTCGACATTTTTCTAGACCTGCGCACAATTCTAGAGAGAGAAATTGAACAGACGTAGGGAGAGAGAAAAAGGGAAAAACCCGGTAAGGGAAGGTGATGGCGCTATAAGCTTTGTATATATGCGTGTCTTCTTCCGCGGATTTTTTTTTTTTTTGATCTGGTCTTCCGCGGATTCATAATGAAATTATTTTTTTTTTGACAAATTTTGACAGATGTTAAAAAAATGAGAAAAATATTGACGAATTTATTGTTTTTTTTTTTTTTTTTGAACTGGAATTTATTGCTTCGAAATTAGCGATAATGTTTGTTTTTTGTTTAAGTCATTACACCTCCGAATAATATTGACGAATTTATTTATTTATTTATTTATTTCAAAAAATTACACCTCTGAATAATTAATTGATAAATACAAATTTTCTAGGGTTTTGACCTGTTGAGCTGTGCAGTGGTCCACGTCGCTTCACGGTCAAAAGATAGATGACAAAAATTATTAGTAATTGTTGATGCGAAGATATTTACATTGAGTTTTTACTATTGTATTTTCGATATTTTTAATATTTTCGGTATTCTATGGTACTCTCAAAGAAAGAACACTGAAAAATACTAAAAATATTAAAAACACCACAGTGAAAACTCATCATAAATTTGTGAGGCCGCAATTAGGTGTTTGACGCTGTAATATATTGAATCACACATTTAAATTTGTGAGGCCACGATAAAATATAAACCTCACAACGATTGCATGTGTATTGAGTGGATTTGCAAAACACACAAGGCATTAAATAGTTGCTCGAGATATTGAGTGAGTACCGTCTTTCCGCTACGGTAAAAAATATATGTAATTTCTACTACGTAATATTTTTGTGATGCATGTGAGAGACGATGTGTAAGAAATATTGAAAATACCGTTGAGAATACCGAGAATACCATGGTAAAAACTTAGCCATAGTAGTCCTTCTGAATCACTTTCTTAGCTTTCTTGTTCTGGAATATTTTAGATTATCTTACCACCATGATGTCATCTATATTCATGCATTATAGCCGCTTGGGTGGCGAGATCGAACTCATATTTTATTAAGGAGGTCTTGAGTTCGAACCTTGTTCCATGTAAGGTACTTCTAATTTTTCTACTACAAATGTTGTGGACTCGAGTTGTCCTAGGCAGGGCCGGCCTAAAAATTTGGAGTGCCTTAGGCCTGTCTAAAAATTGTACCCTAAGAGTACAATACTTAAATAATTTTTTCTAGTAACGAGTATTAAAAAAAAAGTACTCCCTCCGTCCCTTTTTAAGTGTTTAACTTTCTATTTTGGGCTGTCCCTAAATAAGTGTGTGGTTTGAAAAGTTAATGGGTAAAAGTTTGTACAATTATCATTTTGCCCTTTTGAAAAGTAAGTGGGTAAAAAGTTAATGGCTAAAAGTGAAGGACAATTTTGGAAAGTAGATGTAAAAGTAGATGTAAAAAGTGTAAAGTGGAGGAAAAAGTTGATGTGAAAGGTATAATGATGATGTTTTTTTAATAAGTTGGATTTACGAAGTAACACGTTTAAAAAGGGACGGAGGGAGTATGAATTATAACCTCAATGACCGGCAAGAGCGACTAAAAGTAAAACCGAAGAGCTATTTTGTTTCAAACTAAATTTGAAGTAGCATTAGTTTAAAGGCCCAATGCTACTGAGCAAAAAAATAAAAATAAAGGCTCAATCCTCATTACAATTGTTTTAAGCCTTTTTATTTTTTTATTGGGCCTTTTTATTTTTCTATTGGGCTATAAAAGACTCATACCCATACATGCTACTAAAAATTATGAGAGTGCCCCAATTTTGAAGAATTTTTTGAGTGCCCTAGGTCCAGGCCTCTTGGACCTTAGGCCTGGGCCGGCCCTGGTCCTAGGACTATTGGGCGTAGTTTCCGTCCTCTTTCCCCATCGATGTAGGCTAGTTTAGGATTTAACGATTGTTAAAAAAAAAAAAAAAAAAAACCTCAATGCATTATAGGATTAAGGTTGAGTTTTCAGTACGATATTTTCGGTATTCTTAAAATACAAGTTCTCAAATCAATTAATGTGAGGAGAATGACTTGTTAATTTAACCATTGATAGTAAAAAATACCCAAAATACGTTTGTGGAAACTTCCCAATTATTGTCAAAATCAAAAACAAAATTCATGCAGTCATTTTCCTAACCCAAAACTGCCCCGACAAAGATACATTGATGGATTATTATGGGCCATGAATTTGATTCTTTGAAGGGCGTGGGTCCAAGACACGGACATGGAGCATTTTCACTGTGAATCAATCAGAAGATCTGCAATATCATTTATGATTGATTCTACCAACGATGTAAAGCGTAGGATAATTCCTATATCCAGGAAAATTGAAAAGTTAGATATGCTCGAGAAAACCATTGTTTGTTAAAATCTTACGATAAGAGGATACGTATCCTACGATTATCGTCTCCTTAGGAAAACGATACGTATCTCATTCCGTATCCTTACAAAAATCCTACGATATGATAGCGTATTCTACGATATATATGTGTATCCCGATTTAGTACGTATCCTATAATTACCTAATGGAAGAAATTCGAACATTATTGTAAGAAGTGGAACCTCAAATGCTTTAATTTTAGTCGTTTGAGCGACATTCAAACCATTTAAAAAATATCCAACCTCAATGTGATATCGCAGTTGAGAGACTAGAAATTTTGCAACTTAAAAAAATTAGTTTGGTGGTGTTATTAGGTATAAATACTTGTAAATTATATATTTATTATGGTTAACGTATCTTACGATATGAGATACATATCCCGATACGATTTATAAAACAAGAAAACCGATACACGATACGTATCCCGATTTCAAAACGTTGGAGAAAACACACATGGATAATCAAAAACCAGTTTAGAAAGCAAATTCATATTTTGTGAATTTCAACCAAAATAACTATTTTCCCAACTATACTCACTAGTGGGTGTTGTTTCTACTAAATGAAACTTTATTTTTGTCATACATATGAGGAGAATATTGTGTCTCACCACGGTATAAGCAAAAGCAAAAAATACATAAAATAATGAAAAAATTGTTTAGACAATAGTGGAAACTCTGCCTAAGTATGCGCCCGAAGATGAATCTATAGCCCACGTAGCTTGTTCCATGATTTGATCATTATGGTTTCCTTCAGGGTTAATGATTATGACCAAACCCTCCCGGCCAAGTGAGTAGGTGAAAGTAATAAGTGTGTGTTATCCATGGAGTGACATGTTCGAATTTCGGCCAAACATTTCAAATCTTGGGATTACTTAATGACTTTTTTCCGGTAGTTAACTTCAACGTCCCTGAATTAATCGAAGTGTGTACAAGCTTCAATAAACTTTTGTTTTTGAACGGGGTTATCAAAAAAATTTGAAAAACTGAAAATTAGGCCATCTCCTATAACAGAGTTAAAGTCACAATTAAATTAGTGAGCAATTAGCTCAGTTAGATAGTAACATTTTCTTTCTTTTTACCCCAAATAGTGTAATTAGGGAGCTAAAGTATGTCAGGAGGGAGAAAATATTAACTCGGAAGTGAATTGTAAATACTACTACTCCCTCCGTCCCTTTTTAAATGTGTTACTTCGTAAATCCAACTTATTAAAGAAACATCATCATTACACCTTTCACATCAACTTTTTCCTCCACTTTACACTTTCACATCAACTTTTACCTCTACTTTCCAAAATTATCCTCCACTTTTACCCATTAACTCTTTACCCACTAACTTTTCAAAATGGCAAAATGATAATTGTATAAACTTTTACCCACTAACTTTTCAAACCACACACTTATTTAGGGACAACCCAAAATGAAAATGTCTACATTTAAAAAGGGACGGAGGGAGTAGTAGAAACCACAGCTAAATGGGACCCAAGCTCTGAAAAGTGAAAAAGGTTTTCTACCGAAGGCTATTTGGGCGCGTACGATGCAACAAGGCTTCGTAGATGGATTGAGTGGCAGCAACGAGATTTAACTTAGACTTTTTCGCCTTTTGAACTGTGAGACTCGTTTTTTGTTGGATCTTCATTTAAGTTAACACAATTCTAGTTACACTATTTGAACACAAATGCATCAAAGTACCTAACAACAACTTAACTCGTACAATTTGATCCCACTTTTTACACTTTTGTGTCATATATAACAACACAATTTTAACTCCACTACTGGAGTTGGCCTTAAGGCCCGTTTGATACGAGGTTTCATTTTGGAGGGATACGTAATGAGATGGGATTAGGATTGAGATTGATAATGAGGTGGGATTGATAATGAGATGAGATTAATAATTTCATGTTTGTTTTGCACCGGAATAAGAGATAGGATTGTTGCGTAACATGTTTGTTTTACATGAGATAGGATTGGATTATAAGCCTCAATTGCCATTTTTGCCTTCAATCCCTTGGGATAGGATTAACAATACCAACCCCCCCTTGGGTTGGTGAATCCGGCCAATTGGGGGGGTTTCACAGTCCAAGGGATTATCAATCCCATACCCAAAAAACAAACCAAACAAAGGATTAAATGGCCCACCACTTTCACAATCCTAATCCCAACTCTGAAACCTTGTAACAAACATGGCCAAGGCTTGAAAATTTGATGAAAAATGATTCATTTTCACCTGAGAGATGGGAGAGTTATGAGGACTTTCTTCTAGATGGGTTGTGTCCGCTTTTCAAGGAGAGGGCCTTCTGCCATTTATCTGTAGCTGCCAAATGAGGATATGGTCCGTCCTCCTTTGACAAAACCAATGAGAATTCGAAGCTCACATTTATTACTCTCTCCTATGAAAATGTCCACACACAAAAACATTTAAGGTAGCTAGATAACGTACGACAGTCATTTGGGTTGTTGAATTTTTTAAATTTACCTAGTGACTTGTGAGGCCTATTTTTGGGCTCCATACAAAAAATCCGAACCGTTCTTTAATTTTATTCTTCTTCTCTTCAAATATTGTTTTCAAGTAAGGGTGGAATTGGAAACAAATATTTTTTATTCAATCCTATTCTAGACAAAACAAACATGTTATTAACAATTTCATGATCTAATCCAGTGTAAAAACAAACACGGGGAAGAATTTGTCTCCTCATTAATAATCCCACCTCATTACCAATCCCAATCCTAATCCCACCACATTACTAATCCCCCCAAAACGAAACCTCGTATCAAACAGGGGATATGCCCAACTCATTGACTATTTTGTTTGCTTTCCAGAATATGTGCTTGGTTTGAACCTTCCAATTACGGGCCAACAAATCTTGGTTCTACAAATCTCGGTTCCGACTCAATAAATTTATTTTCTTAGAGCAAGCACAGCAGCCGACCCTTTACTCCTCCGATCCCTATTTTACAGAGGGAAGCAACAAAAATGAGGTGCAACAGCCTCCTCAAACGGGTGAACAAAATACAAACGTGAACAGTGGCTCCCCAAATCACCCCCTATTTGTTCAGCCACTGTTCACTCCCAATTTGTTTTTTAATCATTTTTTCCCTCACCCTCTCTCTCTCCACGCAGCAATTGTTCAACGGCATCTCACCTGCATCAACAGTTCGACGGCATCTGGCGACGGTTTCGAGCTGGGTTGGCCGGCGTTGGGTTGGCCAGAGATGGAGGTCTGGGTTCGCCGGATGAGGTTCGTTCGAGATGGGGTTCGTTCGAGATCTGGGTTCGCCGGATGGGGGTCGGCAAAAATGGCGACTCTGGGCTCTTGGCCGACGGCGACTCTGGGTTAATCTTAGCCGACGGCGAGTCTGGGTTACTCTTGGCCGGCGGTGAGTCTGGGTTCACTGGGTTTCTTCCATGGCAGTGTATTGTGTATATATGAGTGTGTGTATATATTGTATTATTTTGTAAAATAAAAAATAGTATTTTAATAGTGGAGAGGTAGTATAGGTAGTATTGTTGGAGTGTTGAAAGGGACATGAGTAGATAAAACACTGTTCAGTAATTTATTTGGCTCAAGTTTTGTGGAGCCTTGTTGTGGATGGTCTTATTGTACTGATTATTTATTTATTTATATATTTGTGATGAATGAAATTTCTTTGCTAAATAATATAAAAATATAATTCGGCATTATGAATTCTCCAAAGTTCAAAGTGTGGTGGTTATCTATTCTCTCATCTTTTGAGTATGTATGATCTCTTATATGTACAAGGTAATTGCCGAACTTTAGTCACAAGGTAATAACAATTGATCCACCAATTGAGATTCGACTCTGAGATATATGGATCTGGGGTGCATGTTGTCTGATCTGGGTCGTCCGTGCTCGGCGATGGACGGCTCGGATCACATCTTGTCCAAATACATCCGAACCGTTCGCTACCAAACAAATCCAAGCCGTCCATTGCCGAGCACGGACGTCCCAGATTGGGGACAACATGGATGCTAGAAAGACGAGGAAAATTCATGTTAGAAAGAACTATTTAGTTAAAATTTTATTAATCTGCTTAAATTTTGGATTGATGAACAATTAACTGTAGATACATCAATGGGTTGACTTTGGATCGGAGGTGTTCCTTCCATGAATTAACTGTAGAGATAGTAACGGGTTCGGGTTTGGATCGGAGTGTTCCTTCCATACCTAGTTCCTAAACTTCATGCTCATCTCTATTCATCAGGCTAGGTTTTCCATAAGATTTTTATTTACCAATTCCCAATAAAATTTAGTTTTGATAAAATCAGTTCCTAGCTTTTAGCATTTCAGGAATGATTTTGATAAAATCTCCAATTTTATTGGATTTTATCATTTGGGAAGCACAGCCTTTATGGGAAATCCCATAAAATCAACTGGATGATTTTATGTGAAATTTTAGCACGTTGATTATATAGGAAATCTCATAAAATCAATATGCTAAAATGGAAAATTCCATAAAATCAACTGGATGATTTTATGGGATTTCCTATAAAATCTTATGGGAAACCTTGCCGGAAGCCATATCCATACCCAATGGGCCGGGATACCAATAAGTTATCAAACCCATACCCATCTATATAACGGGTAAAATGGGTATTACCCAATACCTGATTATACATCGAAAAAGAGAGAGGTAAATATACGGAAGAATTTATGAAAATTTAAGATATAAAAAATAATTAAATAAATACATAGTTTAAATATATCACAACATTGAGTCTAATACTTCCTACATATTGATATAATAAGGGTGGATTTTCCAAATGATAAAATCTATTAAAATAAACATTTGCTACAATCACCAGTTGATTTTATCAAACAAGGAAGATTTTTGCTAAAATTAAAGATTTTATCTCTCACAACAATCTTTGATTTTAACAGATTTTATCATTTGAAAAACTTACCTAAAACATTAATACGAAAATAATAGCCACTAATAAATATGACAAAACATTCTACGTAAAAAATTTACAAACTAACAAAGATGCAAGTTGGTGGAATAAAGATATAGCAATGTTACATACATGTAAGTTTCCGTGTTAAAAAAAAAAGGGTTACATATCTAAGTGGTTAGTAAAAAATCAACAAACAATTACTCGTCACTGGATAGGTTAAAAATAATATAATTGTACAACGGAAACATGTACATAAAGGGTATACAACGAGGAACGGGAGTAATGGGATAGACGTATTCAGGTATGAGATTTAGTAAAATCACTCTCCTTTCATACCCGACCGGATATTATATGATTACCCCATACCCACTCTTACTGATAAACAAAATAAGGTAACAACTGCATCCGAATGACCGGATCGGATAGAGTATCTATGCGTATCTGTAAGCATAATTGACATCCCTGCAATTAAGCAGAAAATAAAGGACAAAATAAACTTGCTTCATTGATTGACCCAAAATATTGGCGCGTCAATTTGAATAGAAATGGGCCCTGTGGAGCGTAAGATGCCGATCCGATAGAATACAGCTCAATGAACACTCCAAATTGGGTGACGCAGGATTGAAGATTCTACTACTAAACAATTAGTCGTGATTCTCGAGGGAGGGAGAATATCCTCCCATAGGATTTTCGAAATGGTAGGTGGGGAGCTTTATCAAATTGACGAATTGTTCGGAACCGTTTTGTCAGACCGCTTTTCCACCAACTCTCTTAAAACCAATTGGTGTTAGAAAGAGTTTCAATTAAGTATTTTATGGCATTCGACATCGCACCTGCAAGCCTGTTTTTAGAGCTGTCGCAGAGAGTAGTATTGTGTAACCAAATTCATGGAGGCACTCCGGGCCCAACATGTTTGATGTGTGAATTTTACCAACAATGATAGATGTACAACAAAAGTCTCCAACATGGCTCCAACACACTCACATAGTGTGTGGATTCCACACACAATTGAGTGTGTAGTGTGTGTGGGCTCCACACACCATGTTAGTGTGTTGGAGCCATGTTGGAGACTTTTGTTGTACCTGTTGGAATTTTGTGAATGAAACCGGGGCACTCGGATGGTCTCCCGAGGCAACCGAGACCACCCCACGGATTCATTACTTCTGCTTGTAATTGCTGTGTAACTCCCCTCATGAAGGACAAGATAATGGCAGCATTATTCCCATTCAAATTCGGATTAAGGGCAGGGGTTACATTTCGGAATTGAATTGCTCAATTCATTGGCAGCATTTGATTTCGTAATGAATAGGGAGGCTCCTCCTTAATGCCCGTATTGATGTTTTCAGCTCATCTTACATCTATAAATTGGCTGCATTGCCAATTGGTTCATAATAAGAAATACAAGCAACACTAGTACTCCAGAAGTTCGTTCTTGTGAGAGAGAGGCAGACGAGAGTTTCGGTTCGCCAAGGCTTCCAACGGTGGTGTTCCGGTGGTTGTGGTACTAGCCGTTTCATCCTGGGACGAAGACGTCGGGACATCCTACAACACCCTCGGTAGGCGGCGAATCTTTGTTAAGGAGAGTGTGGTTACACACGACTCGGCCTTTTGTCCAATCCACTGTTTGTATCTCAGTTTTACTGTTTCTGTAATTTCTAATTCGTTCATATTGTATTCTGTTTATGTAAGATTATATCAATGGAATTTGTTATTTGGAATTCGGAATTGCCACTGTATGTTTTCCAACAGTACCTTTATCATTTTTGGAATTTTACTTGTAATGTGCGAGATTCATTATATCGAAGGATTTCACACATTTAATGTGTTTAAATATCAATTTCCGTTAGCACTTGTTACCATAAAAAACAAGAGAATAAGTTATTTTTGTTGACGGTGGAAACAAATATTTCCTTCAAATCAATCACAATCATGCGGACTGCCGTGATTGATTTGGAGGAAACATTTGTTTCCATTGGCGGTGGAAATAATGTTTTCTCAAAAAACAATGTTACCCTAGGAATGTCCCCTAGATTGGAAAAGAATTTTCTTACGAAAGATAATATTCAGTGTTTTGTTGTCTCAAATCTTCTGTAGCACCACATATTAACGTGAGACTTGAAATTAAGTATGAGTCCCACATTAACGTATACCGGTGAAGAGATTCAGAGCACTTTGTGACGGTATTCAAGAAACACTCAATAATTGCACGATACAAAAGGGTTGGTTTTGTTGTTTAAAAATCAGATTTGAGAATAAGTATTTCATGTATTAACCATGTGTTGTAGGCAAGCAAAGTATTTTTCATTTTCCAGTGCCAAATGGGACAGCTAAGACTCCCATTGGTGTTTCTTACACAAGACAAAACATGTATTTTGGGTAATTTCAATTGGTCCTACAAGTTTGATCTTATTGCTCTATCACCCTTCATGTTTTGTAAATTAAGCTATCACCTTCTGTTTTAGTATTGAATTGTGAATTGCCATTGCACCTTGAACTCTACACTTCATCACCTTTTCGGTATGGGTTGGTAAGCTATCACCTTCTTTTTTACTATTGAATTGTGAATTGCCATCGCACCTTGAACTCTACACTTCATCCCCTTTTCGGTATGGGTTGGCTTGCCATAATTCCTAGCTAAAATGAATACAAAGTTCAGCTAGGAAGTTAAACAAATGTTTACACGTCAAGTTAACATGGTCGTCAAAAAAGTCAAAACTTATGGTATCCCATAAATTTTTCCAAAAAAATACGACTTTTTTATTTTATTTTTAATCTTAACTAGAAACAAGCCAAAGCTATTTGAAATAAGTATTGTTTGATGTTAAGTTTAATTGTATTACACTGATTTTTTATTTTTTATTTATTTTTTGAGATATCTATCCACAACTAAAATGGGTAAGAAGCTACAAAATCAATAGAGATTTCACAACTTTCTACAATTAAACTCAAAGAAAATGTCCTAGAACTAGAGACTAGAGTAGCTCAATGATACAACCAGAAGACTTTAGAGGGAAGATTCGTATTAATTATTTTGAGAAGTGTAAAATAGATAATACTTCCAGAAAAAGGAAAAGGCTATAGAAAATGCAAGCGAGGATGTATGAGGAAGAACTACAGAATATTTGGTAAATTACGCAAAAAACAATAGTCGGTGATGAAAAGATTATTCTACTGAGATACAGGGGCTCTACTGTAATTATAAATCCATATACTACTAGTTTTCTACGCTATTTTTGGTTTGAACTTTGAATGTGTCTGGCCAAATCGAGAGAGAGAGAGAGGAGAGAGAGAATCAGGGGAGAAATCTCCGGCCTAAGCATCGTCACCGGTAAGATTTCGCATCTTCTTCACCCTGTTTGTCCCATTCTTCAGCTATATATGTTCATACTATTGTGTTGGGTATACGCAGTTGTTTGAATTACATTTTCTTTTTTTCCTCCTGGCAAATGGAATCTTCTCAGGGGCAGAAACGATGAAGTAATTCAGGGTTTTTTTTTCTGGGTGACGGCGGATTTGAATCCCGGTAAGCCCCAAGCCCGTCAATTTTCTGCAATTAGGGTTTGATTGTTGGTTTAAAGTTCATACCTTTTTTTAGGCCATTTAGGTTATGTAATTGCACTAATTAAAAAAAAGGTTATATAATTTCACTACAAACAGAGATATGCACCTTTAATATTGTACTCCATGGTTGAAATTGATTAGTTAGCATGGAGAGATTGTGTTCTTGTTTGGGATACTAGTTGTGTACTAAAAAGTATGGAACTTGGTAGTGTTCACCAACCATGTGCATTTGGTGTTTGCCTAAGGTCAATTTTGCATTTTCAAGTATTTAGCGCAGTGCAACACCACGGCATATATTGTACTATTGTTCTTATAAGCCAAATAACCGGAGTCAACTGTTGAGATAGTCCACATTGGGGGAACTTGACATCTGTTGTTCTTGAGTGTTTGTGCCTTCGATTGTTTTATTCTCTGCATGCGTAGTGCCTAGATCCTGTGTTGGGGTTCTGCATATTCATAACTGTGTGGAATCTAACTGCGGTGCTTAATTTTTCTTTTTGGTTTTGCAAGAAGATGTTGTCGAGAGTTGATTCTAGGAGGAAAACTGGCGATGATTCCGGTAATGGAAAGTTGTTACATGATATTGAAGCTATTAGTAAAGCCCTATACTTGGATAAATCGCGTTCAAAGAGTTCTTCTTCTTCTACTCTGCACAATCGATCTCAATCTACTGGAAAAACCCATCTGGGCGAATCCAGATCAAAGGTTAAGGATGTTAAGGAAGAGTCCTTAAATAAGGAAAAGAAGTCCATTTGGAGTTGGAAGGCGTTAAAGGCTTTGACCCATATCAGGAATCGTAGGTTCAATTGCTGTTTCTCACTGGAAGTCCATTCTATTGAAGGGTTGCCATCCCATTTCGACGATCTTAGCATCTGTGTGCATTGGAAGAGGCGGGACACTGGGCTGGCCACTCGTCCTGTTAGGGTTTTCCAAGGAGTAGCTGATGTTGAAGAACAGTTGAAACTCACATGCTCGGTTTACGGCAGTAGAAATGGACCCCACCATTCAGCAAAGTATGAAGCGAAGCATTTTTTATTGTATGCAGCAGTGTTAGGTGCTCCTGAGCTTGATTTGGGGAAACATCGGGTTGATCTCACTAGGTTGCTTCCTCTTACGCTGGAGGAGCTAGAGGATGAGAAGAGCTCTGGAAAGTGGACAACGAGTTTCAAGCTATCAGGCATGGGTAAAGGTGCAAGTTTGAATGTCAGTTTTGGATATTTGGTAGTTGGGAATAACTCTGTCACGCCTACTTCTAACAGGGATGCTCCAGAGGTCTTCAGTTTGAAGCGGAATAACAGGAGTATGGGCAAACCGCTGACAAAAATTGACCACAGCAGTTATAAGAGTACAATACAGCGTGCTGGAAGCCTTCCTGCTAGGTCTTCTCCTTCATCTCGTTCGGTTGAAGACATAAAGGATCTTCATGAGGTTTTGCCAAAACCAAGTTCAGAACTTTCTGATTCGGTAAGCATTTTGTATCAGAAATTTGATGAAGAGAAGTTGAATCCTACAGTTGAGGTTGATGAATCTTCTGAACCGTTTGAGCCCATCAAATCAAACTCCTACTTGTCAGATGCTGGCAAGGAGAATGCAGAAAATGAGCACGAAGATGGTGAGTTTTCTGTTGTGGAGCATGGGATAGAACTTTCCTCAAAAGAAGAGGTACCATCAGAGGAAGGTATCTTAAAGGCTGGTTATGATTCTGGAATAGAAATATCTGACCTTCCAAATATTGACATAGATATGGTGACATCCCTTGAAGAACACACCAAGCTTCATCCCCTGGTTGAAGAATTTGACAGTCCTAGTGATGAGTTTGTTGTGGGTGATTGTATCTCCAAAGAGAATGACACGTGTGCCAAAGAATTACTCATGAAAGATCTCGAATCAGCCTTGCATGTTGAGTCAGACGTGGCAACAAGTGTGGATTCCCCAGAAGCTGAGTTCCAAATTCCCGATGCCGGAAAAAGTTACGATGAGGATAAATCAAGCTATAAAGCAAGTCGCATAGGAAAGTCACTTAGTTTGGACGATGTTACCAATTCTGTTGCTAGTGAGTTCTTGGACATGCTGGGGA
This sequence comes from Vaccinium myrtillus, assembly GCA_016920895.1. Taxonomy (NCBI): domain Eukaryota; kingdom Viridiplantae; phylum Streptophyta; class Magnoliopsida; order Ericales; family Ericaceae; genus Vaccinium; species Vaccinium myrtillus. The sequence goes on from CM029277.1 coordinate 35,794,894, forward strand.
TAGAGCATAGTCCGTTTGGCTTGAGTTCTGAAAGCGAGCCTGAGTCACCAAGAGAGCGTTTATTGAGACAATTCGAGAAGGATAGCCTAGCTGCAGGGTCCTCCTTATTTGATTTTTGCATTGATGACGAGGTCGAACTTGGTTATGATGCTCCAACTACGTTTGGATGGGAAACCTTTAATGAGGACTTGGATCCATATCCAGTTACTCAAGCTTCAAATGAGAAGCTTATGTTAGAAACTCAGGAAGTGAGGAGTAAAACTAGGGCCTCAATGCTGGAAGACTTGGAAACTGAAGCTTTAATGCGTGAGTGGGGTTTAAATGAGAAGTCTTTTCAACATTCTCCGCCAAATAGCTCTGGTGGGTTTGGGAGTCCCATTGATCTTTCTCCTGAAGAGCCTCCCCAGTTGCCTCCCCTTGGAGAAGGCTTGGGTCCTTTCATTCAGACAAAAAATGGAGGATTTTTGAGGTCTATGAATCCTACACTTTTCAGCAATGCTAAAAGTGGTGGTAATTTGGTGATGCAAGTTTCTAGTCCTGTCGTGGTGCCTGCGGAGATGGGATCGGGTGTAATGGAGATATTACAACACTTGGCTTCAGTTGGAATTGAGAAGCTTTCCATGCAAGCAAATAAGTTAATGCCATTGGAAGATATTACTGGGAAGACAATGCAACAAATAGCATGGGAAGCTTCACCTGGTCTGGAGGCACCCGAAAGGTTTGTTTCTTAATTGAGTTGTTGTTTGTTGGTGCTTGAAGCTCTATAGTTTCGTTATCTCAAGCACTCTCGACTTGCAAGGGTTCGTTGTTGTCAAATCACAAATTGAATTGTGAAGTTCTGATGAGACAGTCGGTGAATCTTATGTTATGATTCATTTCATAAAATATTATCTAGGTTCTTGGTTTTGTCTCCGTACAACCTTATAAAAGGAGGAAGTATTTAAATGTGAATAATATCAGTACAACTAGTCAACTACAGTTGATATTGATATGTACAGATCATGCGATAAAAATCGATAAATAATGGTCTTCTGATTATTTTCTCAATTGAAAGGTGAAAACAAGTAAACAACATTGTTTTGTGCAATTTTCTCAATTGAAAGGTGAAAACAAGTAAACAACAATGTTTTGTGCATTATGCCAAAAAAAAAAACAAACTGAGCCATACTGAATTGCAAGAACATAGTGAATCCAAATGGATCACAAATTGGATGGTCAGATTCCCTAAATTTCCGATTCAGCAGCAAGATTCCAATCGAATTGGTTTTGCCTCGAATCAGATTGTAAAATCCATTTGCCAATCCTACAACTCTAATCACCAGGCAAGTTGTAATTATTTATTTCTTCTTGCAGGCAAGTGCTACTGCAGCATGAATTGGATGTAGAACTAAATATGGATGGTGGGCAAAAGAGGGTGAAAGGAAAATCTTCTGGACACGGGTCAAAAAAGGGCGACTCAAGTTCAGTTGGCAAGGAGATGGACTCAGAATATGTTTCACTGGAAGATCTTGCTCCTTTGGCAATGGATAAGATTGAAGCCCTCTCGATTGAGGGGTTGAGAATACAATCTGGAATGTCAGATGAGGATGCACCTTCAAACGTAAGCCCACAATCGATTGGTGAAATCTCGGCTCGTCAAGGGAAGACGTTGAACATTGGGGGGTCCTTAGGTTTGGAGGGAGCTGGTGGATTACAACTGTTGGATATTAAAGAAAGCAGCGATGATGTTGATGGGTTAATGGGTTTATCGCTAACACTTGACGAATGGATGAGGCTGGATTCTGGTGAAATTGATGATGAAGATCAAATTAGCGAGCGGACTTCCAAAATTCTTGCAGCCCATCATGCCACCAGTACAGATATGTTCTGTGGAAGGTCAAAAGGTGATAAAAAACGGGGGAAAGGTAGAAAGTGTGGTTTGTTGGGGAACAACTTTACAGTTGCACTCATGGTGCAACTTCGCGATCCTTTAAGGAATTATGACCCAGTTGGTACACCAATGCTTGCTCTCATTCAAGTGGAGAGAGTATTTGTCCCTCCAAAACCCAAAATTTATGGCACTGTATCATTGGTAAGGGAGAATAATGAAGAGGATGATGATGCTGAATTTGCAAATAAGGAGGATATGAAGGAGGTACCCAAAGAAGAGGAAATTCTAGAAGAGGAAAGAATTCCTCAGTACAAAATCACTGAAGTTCATGTTGCAGGTTTGAAACCTGAGCCAGGGAAAAAGAAGATTTGGGGTTCCAATACTCAACAGCAGTCTGGGTCCCGTTGGTTGGTTGCTAATGGAATGGGGAAGAACAAGAAGCATCCATTTATGAAGTCAAAGGCTGTTGGCAAATCAGCTGCCCCGGCGACAACGACGACAGACCAGCCTGGCGATGCGTTGTGGAGCATCTCTTCACAGGGTCATGGCAGAGGGGCTAAAGGGAAGGAATTGGCTAAGGGGAAACCGCAGATTAGGAACCCAGATGTTGTTTTCCGTTATGAAACTATAAGATTGAAATAACAGTCCTTTTTTAATTCATTAGAAAGTGTGGGCTTCCGGAAAGTGATCGCTGTTTTCTTGTGAATGTTATTATAGCATTGTAATTAGTTTCGATCTGAGCAAGATTGGATAGACCTACCTTGAAGATTGGTTCTGTGAGGAATGGACACAGGATAGTTCAAGAGGCTCCGTAAACGAGTCCTGCGGCTCCTGCCTGTGGAGATTTAGCTTGTATTTGCATGAAACATGGTCAGATAAATGTGCTTTTGTGCAATAAATGGAATGGCACATTTTTTTGCTCATTGTAAATGCATTTGTTTTTTTTGGGTAAATAAATGCATTTGTTTTGTTAACATGCACGGGAGAATCATTTGTTTGGACATTCTGAAGATTGTTTGGATTATCTGATATCAAAAGACAACAGAGTTTTTTCTTTTTTTCCATACTTCTTCTTGTGTCGTTTCTTGATCTATGTGAGAAGGATCCATCCATTTCCTACCTATGCCTTGAGTTTGGTTTCTGTTTGATTGCTTTCTGCTGTATGTCTTACATTCGTTTCATGTATAAGCTGTATTTACAACTTCTTCTACAGAAAGTTAAAGTGTAACCATGGCAGGGTAGGCGGGGACGACCAAGCAGATTTCTGTAATCTGGATTCCCCAGGTATTTTGTTCTGAATGTTGTTTCTAATCTTCTGTTGGCATTTGATGTAAATCAGACTTAGCGTTACCCTATGTGGCTTTGGAACTTGCTTCCTGCCTTAAAACCCTTCCCTTCTGTCTTGTTTCTACTGTTTTTAGCTCTCATGTTTCATTTTCCATTCGAAGCATGCTTTTCATCTTTGCAAAAAATGTGAGGGCAAGACACTAATCTTTCCCAAATCCTGTTATAAGCGGAAAGCTTATGCACTTGGTATACCTTCTCGGCACAAAAGCTAAAGTAAAGATAATATTAATGTTGTTTTATCTTTACTCAATGCATATTCCTCTGTTTTCCGTTAGTAGTAGCGAAAGTTGTTGGTCCGGTTGTGTAAGATAAGATAAGATATGTTTGTCATTGTCTGTAAGATACGCTTGTCCTAACTTAGCTGTAAAGCAATGTATATTCTTGTCCTTGTCTTAGCTGTAAAGTAATGCATATGCTTGGTCTATTATTAAATTATGCTTTTCCTTATGCCCATAAAATGAGAAGCCATCTTGTGCTTGTATTTAGATTTCTCTAAGTAATAAAATATCTTGTGTGCTTGTCTAAAGATCATATTCCCTACTATGTGTTTGTACCTACTTGGTGTTTGCATTGTTGGTATCGTAAAAATAAAATTTTAAGAGGGAAAAAACAATACTTCAAGTTCCCTATACAATCACGTAATCATCTTGAACATACGAAGAAGTACACAAATCTCAAATGAATGTTTGAATGTAAAAGAGTTTGAGGCATTGTGTGACAGTGTTCTAAGAGCACAAAATAATTACTCAGTAAGAGACGCCCAATCAATTAAGAATGAGAAAGAATGTTAAAACTTTTGTTGATCCGTTTAACCTATGATTAAATATAGATGTGAAAATTCGTTCATGGGAATAGTTTAAAGAGTACCTAATCTCATTTGTTAAGATCCATTAAAATAGTTATTCTTTATTTCCCAGCAGCAGTCAGAATTGTCTGGATAAGAAATTCTTTGGACCAAGCTCCCATACAGTGGACCTGGGGTTGCAGGTGATGTGCACATCTTGGTTGTCCGTTGTTCGAGTGAATGGTTGAGATTTTATCTCGGCACGTTTGCATCTGAATCGTTCGTTGCCGTGCGTGCAAGATGAAGTCTGAGCCGTCCATCCAAGCAACAGACGGCCCAGATGTGCACAAAAATCTGCTGTGCACGAGGCTGCACAACAGCAACCCCAGATCCCCATCCAGTGTTGCTACCCTCTGTCTCGTCTAGTTTCGGTCTTTGTGGGCTTCTACTTGGCCCACAATAATGATCAGAGTCGTTCATTTTGTAGAACTAATCGAGTAGTAAAAGAATGAAAAAAATATGTTCATCGAACATCGATAGCTATGTAAACGAAATATATTTGTGCAAGGAAAAAATGGCAAGAAGGAAATATGATTTGAATTACTAACATTTTTCTTGCAAAAAATTGTTTTGCTTATATTGCTATCGATGTTCAATCAAACTAATTTTTCTTGGGTATATACTACTTGAGGAGCTCTACAAAAATAACGATTTCAATTATTAAGATGGGCCACGTAGGAGCTCGCAAAGGCCCAAACTGGACCGGACCGGACCTGGACGGTAACAACAGATACGACACTGGATGGGAGCTTCGTCCAAATTCTTTGGGATCTAAAGTCTCCAATATAGTGAGCTCAGATCCTCTGTGCCAGGATCTGGCACCCAATATAGTACCCTAGCATTTTAAAAAAAATAAAAAAATAAAAAATAAAGTACCCTAGAAAATGACCTCAATCAGATGTTTGGATCCAACTTCAATAAGTCAAATTTGACCACAAAAATTTGAATGGCCCCACATTCAATTTACAAATTGCAATTATACATCCTCTCTCTAGAAGCACAGCTGCCTTAAAAATCCCATTTTCCCATTTGATTTGTGGAATATGGATTTTGACTAGGCCATAAAGGATAGAACCATCTGACCTTTTTAATGGTTGAGGAAACTCCACAACTACAACTTGTATCATTCTAATTTTCTCTACAATGGGACCAAAAAAATAGATGTTTTTTTTTTTTTAACCAGGTGTTCGGGTCAGCTTACGTGCAACTGGATTAATTCTGGAAAACCAAAAATCACCGTCCAAAAAGACCGAAAGAATAGATAACAAAATGAATTGTCCTCAGTGCAAAAGGCTTCTGCTTAAATAGATAGTTCGTGCTACTTTTTACTGGCCTTCGCCTCTAAGTCTTCATAAATTCTGATACAAATGATGAAAAACTTGATGTCTACAAGATCTCAATTCACAAAAAAATTGTACCAAGTCTATCGTACACTCATGATAATCTACAATCCGAACAGCCTGAATCTTACAGTATTCGGATTACGTATCACATGCTCAAAATTTACAAGCATCGTTGTAATATTAACAAACCTGCAAGAAGAAAATATGGGGGACAAACAGAGGGCTGGCACCCTCTATATGTTCATCTCAACCTTCTTCTTCTTCCTCTTCTTCTTCTTCTCGTCTTTCGTCGTCGATTTCTTCTTGTGTTCTCTCTTTCTCTTTTATATACCCATACTTTCTAAGAATCCACAAGTTCATCCTCACAATGTTTCCTATAAAGACAACGGCCATAAGTGTCAACCATGTCAAGATTGATATCTCGGTCACTTTACGAAGCATGAATTGTGCACTATTAGTCTTCGGCGACATATTCCGTAAGGAAATGAAATAAGTCATCACTAGAGCAGTAATCGAGACCCACATTATCACCATCTGAAACCACATCCACCGTCGTCTCTTCAGCGGTAATCCGCTAACCAGCAGAAGAATTACGCTAAGTGAAGCTAGAAAGGCAATTGTGTTGAAGATCATGAAAACACCGTACTGAAGCGGGTCTTTATACGCCATCACAGCTGTTCCAACGGTGTGAGGTTCAGCCACGGGTTTCCCATTGGAGTCTACTTTATAATCGTCTTGCCAAACACCGCCTGGGGGAGTTAGTCCTGCTTGAAATGCGACGGTGGCAATCAGCGATGCCACCACCATTAACGCGCTTCGCTTACTGGCTAGCCAATCTGTATGCTTATGCTTTGGTATTGGCTTTTTCGAACTTTTTTGGTGAGAGGAGAGGCGTTTGGCGATCTGAGGAACTTTTGGAGGGACCCATTCGTCCTTGATCAAATGCAAATCCTTTGAAGTTAAGCCTCCAGCATGTCGAAGGGCATCATCGATTTCCGAATCTCTTAAGTCTCTGGGGCTTTGTTTTAGAATGTCTAAACATGTTGAACCATTTCTGTTCAATGGATTTACTTCTACAGCACCGGTATTAAGCAAAAACTTTATGATCTGCACAATGTAGAATCAAAATCATTGTTAAAATTGAAACTCATGAACCAAGCAAAATTTGTCAATAAGCTATTGATGAATTGATGTAGTGTCCCGTTACCAGTGTTCTAAAAGTTGGCCGCCTATCCTGACTAGTTGGCACCTTGGCGCTAGGTGGTGATCTGCTGCCTCGACGAGGCCTAGGTGCTTGAATTACGCGGTGAAGACTATTAGTAGTCGGTCACTAGGCGGGATTAGTCAGCAACTAATCGGCTAGGAGTCCACTAATCAATATAATGATGTATATCTAAACCTGAATCAATCCAAATATATTGCCTGTACAAAATAAATTGAAATTATGTGTATATGGGCTCTGTTTTATGTGTACGCAGGCTCTATTTCTTTTCATTGGATGTTGTTTAATGTTTTGTTCGACTTTTACTATTATTCTATACTTAAAAACTTGGGGCCTGAGAGCCAGACGGTGCCCGTCCGCCCGACTAGCGCCCAGTGATTTTTAGAACATTTACAAAATAGATTAGAAATGTAGCAGAAATACCTCAATTTGCTTCTTGGCCACAGCAATATGCAAGATGGTATTCCCCTCACAATCTCTCCTATTCACTAACTCCCTCTCTCTCCTCATAACCTCAACCAAAAACTTCAACGCCTCAAGCCTATTAAGCCTCACGCACAGGTGCAAACCCGTCTCGCCTCGGTCCGTCACCGCCCGAGTCGACTCGGGCACGACTCGGACCAACTCAGCCACCACCTCAACTCGTCCCTTTATCGCCGCCACGTGCAGCGGCGTCCGCCCATCGGAATTCGGCACCAAACCCATCTCCGGACCTGCCAGTAGCAGCTGTTTTACTATTTCCAGGTGACCCTTCGCTGCCGCGAGGTGGAGGGGTGAGCAGCCTTCCGAGTCCAACTCGGCGGCGAACTCGGGCTTCCGAGTCAGTAACTCGGTAGTGAAGTCTAGGTGGCCGAGGAGGGAGGAGAGGTGGAGTGGGGATTGGGAGATGCAGGAGGCTATGGCTTTGTCAAGAATTAATGGGTCTTCTTGGATTAGATTGATTAGTGATTCTACACTTCCTTTCATTGTTGCCTCTGAAAGCCTTCTCTCCATTTTCTCTCTCCTCAAATTCTCTCTCTCTCTCTCTCTGAATATCTGTATGTAAAGAATGTGCATATATGTATAAGCTTTTTCTCTACTCTTTTCGGATTGGCTCCATGTTTATTTGTGTAGGACCCCTTTGAAGAAGTTTCCACGCGCAATTGAGATGGGGATAGGGGTACGCATTTTTGTTTCCATTTCTTAATTAATATGATGCATAAAGTTTTATTCATGAAGAGGTAAATTTACAGAAGTGAGATATCAAAAGCAGAAACAAAAGAAGCCATGTTATGCACACAACTTTAAATTTGAATTCCGGAAAAAGTTCCGATGCACGGGTTCATACAGTTTCGAAAATAATTATGTTATGTCCGAAGTGTTAGAAAGTGGAGTGTATAGACTTTCCGAAAAAACAATAGAGAATACGAGTAGAAAAATTGTGCAAGTACTTTGATATGAGCTTTACCATAGGAGTTGAGAGGATTTTGAAGTGTAGTTTCTGTTAAGCATTGAATGGGGGCGAAGCGCCGAGACCAGGGATGAGGTTAGATTTGTGTCAAAAGGAGGTTTTACAGGGAAATTAAAATTTAGGATTAAAATCTTTTGTTTCTTCTCAATTACTAGTAGGCTAACATATTTCAAGCAAAATATTCACTGAAGTTCGTAGTAGGCAAAATCATTGGGCGGACACTAAGACACACTATGACCGGTCATTGTGTGTCTTTATTATCTGCCGATTGGGCGGACAATAGAAATATCCTAGTAATATATATCTTCACACATTCAAATTTAGACAGTTAAATGATTAATTTTAAAAAATTTAAAATTGGGTAGGAGGTCAAAGTATGAAGCTTCTTGTCTCACTATTACGGCAGCCTGGTCCAACGTTTGTCTCAAAGTCTTTGTGGGTACACTAAACCAATGGCCTTGCCTGTGAGTTTTTTTTGGTTAGTTTGGCGGCACTGCCAAGTGTGGAACCCAACACTTATATAGATTCTACGAAAATGTGTAGTGGAGAACGATGTTGGAGTACAAAGTGGTAAGTGCCTTGAGACCACGGAATAATTGTGAGTACAGTTAAACAAAAATTTCAAAAATATAAAAAATATTATATATTGAAAGATATAAATAATTGAAAAATGACGCGTACGTACGTAAACAGACACTAGATTCGAGACGGAGAGAGTATCTTGAACATGGCGCAAAGAAAAAAAAAATGCTTTTAATTATTCCTTGTGGTCGTTGCCCACTTGCAAAGCCACTACCACGACTTTTCCATGCCGGAAAACCTATGGGTACGGACCCATAGGTACAAAAAATGCAAAGAGATGTTCGGAGAGTCTCACACAGATGATCCGAACTGTTCATTCATCTTAGAATAATTTTCCGAGGAGCCCCGCTAGAAATCACCTCGATCTGACGTTCGTAAGTGGTTGATCCAATATCTTCCCATTTCATTCAAAATCTCGGAAAATTTTGTACACCTCTGTGCATTTTCTGTACACGTAGTGGAGTCCTGTTAAACAAAATTGCTTTTAATTAATTTTTGACATTTGCATTAGTACCTCAAATTGTGTCATTGAGATTTTTTTTTAATCACCGTGTAAATTGGGAATACTACACCTTTCACAAAACGAAACCAATTACGCAACGTGCTTTACGAAAAAAAGTTTTTTTGAAACAAAACAAAAATATTGGCCATTTTCAATAGACAGAGAGTAATTACACACCTTAACACACATTTACCGGAGTTCGACATAATGGTGATATTTTTTTTTTGACACGGAAATGAGAAGATTATATTAATGAACGCCCAACGACACTTACAAAAACAGAATTCATTACAAAGATCTTGGACAAAGCCAAACTAATCATCTTAATAGAGAACAAGAAACGCACAAGACATTCGATGTGTTTCACCCTAACTCAGACATGGCCTGACGCAAACAACGACACTTACAAGATTCATACCTAGAATCAGCATCTCTGAAGAGACTTAGTGCTAGTTAAAGATAAAAACAAAGAATACCCAGATAAAAGATAAAAGACAAGATTCATAATGGTGATATGGAAGGATAAATCTTCAAGCAATTGACTAAATCAGTGAAATTCAAGGGAGTTTGCTAAATCAATCTCTGGGGGAGCTAATTTTCAACTAGAGTGAAACTGCAGCAAATTGAAGACAAACAAGATTAATACCACAAGGACACGGGAATACACAGAGACCTTTCGAACAGGGGCGGACGCAAGATTTAGTATCATCGGGGTCAAATATACAGTAGATCCAATATAATACTTAACCAAAAGATATTTAATATATATATATATATATACGGGGATTTTCCTATCCGGACTCCCGGATTGAAGGAAAATCCCTTGCTTTTTTGTTCTGCAAATTATTTTTGGAAAATCCGAGCCGTCCAATGTGTTCAGAAGGTATTTTCAAGGGTCCAAGCGGAAAATCTCCACAAAAAAATACTGGAAAGGGCTTGATCCAAGCCCTTTTTCGCAAAACTGTAATAACACATTGGACGGCTCGGATTTTCCAAAAATAATTTGCAACACAAAAAAAATCATTTTTTTCTTATTTTCGGGAGGTTTGGACTAGAAGTTTTACCTATATATATATATATATATATAGTATATATTAGCGAAAGTGGTATGTCAATCATAACATATCATATCGTTTACAACTCGCCCCGACGGTTTTTCATATTTTGAAACCGATTCATGATAGCTTCATTTGAAATGGTAACAAAAATCTCTCGCTCAATGTACACAACCAAACTATCCTGCATCCACTGGTCACCCATTCTGTTACGAAGTCGGTTCTTCACAATCTTCATTTCAGAAAATGCTCTCTCCAAAAAAAAAGATTAGAGGTGATCCAGAAAAATTATTTAGGCATAGTTATATTTATTTTTTGTTACTTGGGGCAAGATTAGAAAATAATCTATACGGTATGGGGGCAAAATTACCAAAATACCCAAAATTATATATACACGGCAGTAGGAAATTTCGGTCATTGCCCCTATGTGGGGCCGCCCTTGCTTTCGAACGTGGATTGAAAGGTTGAAATCTAACCGGTATGAGATGGTATCAAGTAGGGCTGGACATCGTGTCACGTCGGGTTGAGTTGTGTCAATTCGGATTCGGATGAATACGTGTCAACCTGAAAAAGACATTTATTTAAACGTGTCGACAATCCCGACCCTAACCCAACCTGAAATTACCCGTGTTGACATGAACACGACACGGATTGACACGATTACACAATACATTTGTCATTTTCGTGTCAGGTTCGAGTTGACACAACGTGAATTGACACGTCCAGAGCAGGTTAACTGTGTCATTTTCGGGTTGGATTCAGGTTAACGTGTCGACATGAATAGATAAATAGGTTAGCCGTGTCATTTTCAGGTTATGCCGGTTGAACACAAACCCGACTTGTTTAGCAATCGTGTACTCAGGTCGTGTCATATACGTGTTTTATGTCAGAAATAGTCAATCCTAACCATCTAACTTCGTGTCGTGTTCGAGTCGTGTCATAAATTCCCACCCTGGTATCAAAGCCGAGCTCTCTTGTTGTTGCACGTGGGGCACTTGTACTGCTTTATGTTCTCAGCTCTGGCTGTAGTTATCTTCACTTATTTGCATATGTCACAACAAATCCAAAAGTCGGCGGAAGCATAGTTTTCTCCACATGCTCCGCACAGGGTATATCTCTGTGCTCGTCCTCTTCTTCTTCTTCTTCTTCTTCTTCTTCTTCTTCTTCATTCAACCCCTCCTCTTCCTCTTCATTTTTTGCCTTTGGAAGTTCGACCCAGGTTACAGAACCTCACTGTTTCCAATTCGGATAACGGATAAACATGTTGATCAACATTCTACTCTGCAAATATCCGTTGACTTCAAAAGATTTCAGAAAAGGAACTACAACTGCAATTTGTATTCTTGGAACATCTCTTGCCATGGCCTATTATACATTACCGATTTCCTAAAACATCTCGTGGCATCTAACGAACACTTCATAATTGCGCCAAATCTGTTTTTCTAGTCCATTAATGGTCAAAAAGCACATTTGTTTGACAATTATAATGTAGGTGATTTAAACTATGTAAATTCTTAAAAGATCAAAAACAAGGAAAGATAAATGGTTTAATTCACGTAATGTATATATGATTCTGTCTCAATATTTGACTATTACATGCATCTTTCATTTTGGCTTATTCTGCATACATGAAAAATCCCGCGATAGTATTTTTGATCCTCATTTTGATTGGTCTCAACTCAGTTTCCCATATGAAAAAATCAATATTTGCTAAAATGATTTTAGCAAATGATCAGGAAACAACTGACCAGCATCTTGAGTTTGCGAAAATGTCACTTCTTTAAACACGAGACTGACGGGTGTATTTTGTTGGAACTAGGATAGGTCGTTCACAGCTACGATCACTTATGATTCATATACAGGAACAGTAAATGATCTAATGTATTTAGAAATGGAAATCCAAGACAGTGTGTTCAAGTATTCCACCAACAGTAAAAACTTAAAATTGTCAAATGCACCACAAGATGGGTGGAGAGAAGAAGGAACACATGTCAGATTTATCGAAACCAAATCTAGCACCAAAATAGGAGGCCATGGAGAGTAACCATGCATCATTGTGGACGGCGACAAGAGCCAACCAGTCATTCTCTGCATCCCATCCCTGGCAAAAATTACTGCAAAAGCTTTACACACATAATCGCTATGGAATCACATCCACCTTTGGGAGCAAACTCTGCTCTTGTTATTGTTAGGTAGCAAACCAGAAAACTTATGGAACTCCACAAGAGCGCCATGCACAAGCTATAAAAAGACTTGTCGTTTGAGTAAATCATCCGCAAAGCATATATGGCTAATACCCAAATCTTGACACGTGGGATGATAAGAAAACCCCCAGAATAGATAATTTGCTGCAAAATTCTAGACAAGAATTCCATAATAAAAAGGTAAGGGGAGAGAGGGTCCCCTTACCCTAAGGCTTTAACACCCGGAAAACCCCCCCTCAAACACACCATTGATGGAGATAGAGAACAGAGGAGTAGTGATGCAGTTGAAGGCTTCAAGAATATGCAAAATAGAATTTGGAAGTTTTTTCCTTCTAAAAATGTAAATAAAGTCCCTTTTTTATATTCAAAGTACATTTTCACTATGAAATAGTTTCCTAGAGGCTAGATAAAAACTAGATGCAAGCAGGGCTTATTTAGGATTGTTATCTAATAACCTATGCTTGGTTCCATGATTAGTTTGACAGAAGTTGAAACGAGGGGTTAGGATTGTTAGTTTGATAGTGCCAGCTCTGAGTTAAAAAAAGATTAGGAAGAAAAAGAAGATTAGAAAGATAGTATTGTGTGAGAAGCAAGACCGATTTGATAGTGGGGATGTTGTAGCTGTTAAGGTGTCATTCGTAATTAATGCATTTAATGTAATGGTGATTTGGAACATATCGTGGCATTGATCATTGTTTTGACAGTATCCTTTCATGAAACGTGGTACCAAGTGAATAAGCCAAAAAAATCCTTGTATCCAAAAGGAGTTACCCACAGGAAGTACCATTACAAATTACCATATTCTAGATATGTTGTACAAAAGATTTAACATGTGGGGCATCTTAGGTTCAAGGCGAATCATTTCAAACGGTAACTACGGTACATTCCTCCCGTCTGTAGCCATTGTTGCTATAGTTGCCCAGGTCATTTTGTCTTTCTCTTGCACGTAGATGGTAGTCTCTTTATGCAATTAAGCTCCCAATTGTACTTGTAGCATCAGTAGAAAGCTACCTCTGCTGAAAGGAAGATGGCTAACAAGTATTGCCATTTCGGCATCCAACCCTTACCATGCGTGTTAGCAATTGTAGGAAAAACTAAACCTACTTACACCACGCATGGTAGGGGTTGGACGCTGAAATGGCAGTACTTGTTGGCCCCATCCCTATCAGCAGTGAAAGCATTCTACTGCTGCTGCATGGACAATTGGGACGTTATTGTATAAGAGAATTCTAGCTACGCACAAGTACAGACAAAATAACATTGGCAATTATAAACACAATGACTACATACATGATGAATATACCATAGTTATTGTTTGAAATGATTCTCCTCAAACATAAGATGCCCCACATGTTAAATCTATTGTAAGACATATGGAGCATATGGCAATTAATATTGTTACTCCCTGTGGGAAAGTCCCGTTGGATACAATGATTTTCGAGCCTATTCACTTGGTTACAAGTCTAATGAAAGGAAACCGAATAGACAATGATCGATGCCACAACTCACTCTAAATCACTTAGACCAGGGTTGTGAATACTGTTCCGGTACAGTAGAGGGGTGATTCTGTTCCGTCAAACTTTCTGGCGTTTACCGCCAATTCCAGCTGGTACGGACGAGTGCCGTCCTTCCCGGAGGTTCCTGGCGGTATGTATCGGCAAGTGAAAAAAAGAAGAAGAAGAAAGATTCCAAGAGAGAGAAAATAGGAGCTTTGGTTTTTTCGAGGATAGGAATAAGAGACTAAAATAGTTCATTGGTTCAAACAACCAACAGATAGGGTTGTGATGGATCAAGTTGAATGTATTGGTCATATTTTAAATAATGATGTTGGTTTTGGTTATGTGAGTAAAGTGATCTTGATGGAACGGAGGGAGCCGAAGCTTGGTTCTTTACGCATCTCGGTGACCCTTTCGCTACTTGAACAATAATCGAATGAAACAATTTTGGCAGATAAATGTGAGATGTAGTTATTTTGATTTTGCTAACAAACATTTTCATCCCCTTTGTGTCCCTAAGAGCAGTCGATGGAAGCATCATATGTAATATTGGTCGAGAAGATGGCAGGGACAAGTGTGAAGGTGATATTGGTTATTTAGGTCGCCCCAGGTTCGTCATCTCTCTCTCTCTCTCTCTCTCCGTTTTTTGATTAGCTCTTCAATTGACCCACATTATCTGCTTCCAACTGGAATCAACTCTCTGTTTGTCCAATCAAGGTCACATTCACTCAAATTTGTTCAAATTACGAGTCCTATGGTTTTCGTTACTGCTTATTTTCTTGGGTCTGAAAAATGGTGTTTTGAGTTCTCATTCAGATCTGATTGTTGAAAATTGGGAAGAGATCCGGTGGAAATGAGTGCGTCGAGGTTCATAAAGTGCATAACGATCGGTGACGGTGCCGTCGGCAAAACTTGCATGTTGATTTCCTACACCAGTAATGGGCAAATGGAGTTGACGCTGGAGGTAATGGGCAAATGGGTATGAGTTAAATGAGGGTAAATGGGTCTTTTATTCCATTCCATTAACGGAGTTAGGGCTGGGACGATTTTAATAGATATAGGGGGTCTCGTGGTAGCGAAAATTCTTGGGAATTGTTAAAATTTGAGAGGCTTGATTGTGATTATGTGAAACTATTTGATCTGATTTCTTGCTTTGTTAAATAGTTTGAACCCTTGACCAAGGCAATGTAAAGATACTTAGCCGAGAAACTTAAGACAAGGGTTTGAAATCCCATGCCCGTGTGACTTGAGATATCAAGATTAGGTGTATAAAGATGACCTGCTAGGCAATTACTTTTCACATATTGAAGAACTAACTGGGGCTTATTGATTTATCTGCAGAGGACTCCACATAACACGTCCGCTCACCTGTGTGAGAAATACAGATGAGTTGTATCCCTCATTTGGCAAGTCGTCGTTAGAAAGGGTCATGCATCCTTTTGAAAGCCAACACACAAGAATATCCATTATCGATTAGTTTTACCTGGGGAATTCCCTTCACCAGTTCTTCACGTTCATCGCATGTGCTGTATTCCTAGTAGATGCTAAAGATATATGTATATATAAATATATATAAATGGGCGCATGTGTGTGGATATACTAGCAGTTTTTAGATTGAATCAGGAGAAAAACAGGTAAAAAACCAGTAGAATTACAACACGATTAAATCATAAAGTAAAAAGTTTAGATAGGAAAAGTTACCTAGCCAAGGTGGAAAAACTTTGACGCCAAAAAGTGATTTTGTGCAGCGGCAGTAACCAATAATTTCCCTATATATATATATATATATATATATATATATATATATATATATATATATACAAAACCTGAATAAAATACAACAGCATAATTATTTGTATTAGGAAGACAAATAAAGCACTTTCGTGTGTTATGAAAACAAAGAACAAGAAGAATAACAAAGCTCTCCCGTGTTTCTGACCTGTGGGAAGCGAAAGGACCTTCGCTTGTTTTTCTTTTTCTTTTTTTTTTTTTTGGTCCATCGGAAAGCAAAGAACAAAATACAACATACAACCAAACACGAAGAACAGCAGCGCAGCGATCAACCCAAAGCCAATCAAGACCGGGTTCCAGAGAAGCTAGATCTGCATCCAACTTCCACCGCCGCCGGGGTCTTATCCATTGCCGCCGCCGACGTCGCTCCGCTGCTGTCAAAACCCGTCTGCCGCCGCCACCAACGGAAGCCAATGGAAGCCGAGTTTAATATTTGTATCAACAGACCATAGTTTAATATTTATACAGAGGACTTATAGGAAGGTTAGTTTGTTAGAGATTCAGGATTCTATAATTACGGAGAAATACAAGGTGACCAAGTCTATCTCACTTAGTTACACTTATCCCACGTTATCAAACAATGAGTTGATAAACCAGAATAATTTCAATATACCTATCAAACTTATCTTTTGTGTGAATGTACTAATCTGCTGGCCTTACAAAATTCATGGTTCAGATTAGTACAACACGGTAGATCCACAGTGTCGTGGCGAAAATCCTATGATTTCCACCAACTATGGACAAACTATATTTAACACGTTGTATGTGACGATTGTGAATATTGAGTTTTGCAGTTGTGACTCGAGTTATTACTCAATTTGAAGCGTCACCTGACATAGAGTTCGGATGTGTTAAGTCACCCTTTAAAGCTGCAGTTCGAATACTTTGAAAAACAGTGCTAACTCTCTTTTAATTAATTTTTTGAGCAAATGCTCTCATCATAGGGTTTGCAAAAACAGAGATGGACTTAGGAATTTACTGTCACGAGTAGAAAAAGTGTTAGGCACCTCATCGTCCTTTTTTACTTATTTCTCAATTTTAACCTTTTTTTAATTAATTATCATTGGTGAAATTAATAAAAGTGAAATGCTTCAAATGCTAATGCTATTTAGAGCAAGAAGTGATACTAAACCAATCTTGAAGACGTACAAGAAAAAAAAACCCCTCTCAGAGAAAAAAACCTAGCTGCCTTTCTTCCTTTCCCTCCCTCGCCCTAGGGTTTTCCCCCAATCTAATGCTGCAGCGGGAGGGGAGGGCTTTACCCTTTATAGTTATGTTTTTGTTCTCTTAGTGATGGTGCAGCATAAGGGGAGGGCTTTACCCTTTATAGTTATGTTTTTGTTCTCTTAGTGATGGTGCAGCATAAGGGGAGGGCTTTACCCTTTATAGTTATGTTTTTGTTCTCTTAGTGATGGATTTTCCTTTTTAATAACTTCTACTTTTTAGTGAGGGGTTCTCTCTCGATCTCTGATCTAAAAGTTTTTTTTTTTTTGTGTGTGTGTTAATCTCCTTGTTTCCTTTCTCCCGATCGCTCCTCCTCCATCGTTGCCAAAGCATGGTCGCCGGTGGATCGAGGTTTATGGTGTTGGTTTTGGGTAGCATCTCGAAGTCATCGGAGATCCATGATGTATGGCCGGTGGATCGAGGTTTATGGTGTTGGTTTCGTTGCTTCTCTTTCTGAAGACAAGTCTTTTGCTTGATGTATTTGATTGGATTAATAATGTCACATTTGGTTGGATTAATAATATCACCTGTTATCATTTGGAAAAAGACACACCATTGCTATTGAGAGCATGAGGAGTGATAGCGGGAACCATTCACTGATTCACACTTCATGTTTTTAGCTTGTCCAATGAACGTCAATTTTCTCTTTGTTTACATGGAAGTTAAAAAATAAAACTGAATTGCTTCTACCGACATTGAATTGCTTCCTCCCTCCCTCTGAATGAAATTCCATTTCTCAGTGAATGTTAAACAAAATTGCTCAGTGAATGTTAGATAGATCAGTTGCACTTTTCAAAAACTGATTTGAAAATTGTTTACACGAACCGATAAGATTGTGAGCAATTTGCATATTTTAATTCTCTAAAATGGAGGACATATATAGTTTTTACAATTAAATCCAGGGTTCATACAAAATTCGTTTTGTGATTGTTACGGCCCTCGTCGTGTCTAAACAGAACCTGAAAATGTTGAAAATATCGGACTCCAATTTTACTCGACGGAGCAGGTGCATATCCAAGTGATAATTATTACTATCTCTGTCCCAAATTGACAATTTGTTTAGTCTCCAAAACAAGAATTGAAAACTAATTTTTTTGCCAAGAAAAAATTCAATCTATCTTTATAAATTAGAACAACTCATTAATATCTAGTAAATTGTTGTTTTTTTTTTTTAAGTTCAGGGTTTTCTTCTCGACGGATGAGACGGCGATGTCGGAGGTGGAGTTGGATGAGGCTAGCTTGAAGAATTTGGCCTATGGATTTGCTTATGTGGTTGATTGCCAAAGGATTAGAGATGCTTTTTCTATGTAATTGTGTCTGGTTTTCATGTGCTCTTTTAGGCTCTATTTGGAACTTGAGGAAAGATGTGGAAAGGAAGAGAAAATAACTCTCACAAAGGAAATAAAAGGAAGGGAAAGGGAAAGTAACTCTCTTTTGTTTGGTTTCAAAGAAAGTAGAACAAAATAAAAGAATGCATTGGTTTCAAGGAAATTCTAAGAGCTTATTTTTTCTCCCTTTTCTTCTACGCCAACTTGAAGAAATATGAAGGCTTTCCATTTACATTTCCATTATGAAGGATTTCCATTTACTTTTTTTTATTTTCCTTTCTTTTCCACTTTAGTTTCACTTGGAAGCTTGTAAGATTATCCATGTCTAAAGGCTTCAAGAAGTGTGATCGTATCTTTATTGTTCATCTCGGCAATTGATTATTCGTGTTTGTCAAAATCCTTATCAACAAGAGACCGTGTGCAGATTGCCATATCCGGATGCTATGCGGAGCACATGTTCACTACACTTGTTGGTTTGGGAATGTCGGTGGTGCTGATTGGGGCCTGGTCAAAGAAACCAGCACCTTACATGGTTCCACAGGATAAGAGTTTGTACTTCACAATAGGGTTTCTCATGTTGGCCTGTTTTGGTCCCTGGTAGTGTTACCGCAGAACCACATGCACCCATAGTTTTGAATCTCGGCCGATACGGTATGTATCGGCCGATTCGTCTCGGGATTTGGAGGCTCCGATACCGATACGTACCGTACCGTATAGGCCGATACGCCAAAAAAGTTAAAAAATTCACGACTGCTACACCCGATTCCCGCGACGTATCGCCGATATGTCCCGATACCGATACACCGATACCGCGACCGATACCGTGACCGATACCGCTATTTAAAACTATGCATGCACCCCAGCAAGTTGCTGGGAGTTGGGCTTGCAGCCATCTAAATGTCCAATTATGTTTTTTCTCTCTCCAGATTTTAGCTCCATGGAACCCGAGCCTGTCCACGGCATGTGACATTTTAAGAAACTGCTATGAAGCATTTACATTTTATTCATTTGGGAGAAACCTTATTGTCTGCCTTGCTAAGTTACACTACACCATTCAGACCTGTTTTTTTTGGAACTAGGTACCAAGATGTGGCCGCCCACCTTATTACGCAATTTCTTCCTGCATCCTTGCGTTCTTGGAAAAGACTTGCTTACATTTGGGAAATATTTGGTCTTGTATAATATGTAAGTGCCAAAATAAAATTCTGTGTTCATTTCAGTGTTGAGATTATTGAACTCTCTTGTCTTGTTGATAGCCCAGACAATTTTGAAGACTGAATTTTTGGCATTGACACCGGGGCTCTTTGGTGTGTATGTTGATGGAGAGTTCAAGTGGTACTGTGGGTGCGTATTGTTTTCGTGATGTAAGAACCATTTTGAGATGGATAGCAATATTGCTCGAAAGTCTTACATACTTTTCAGCTATAACAAGCCACATTGTGTTATCTTCAGTTCCATCTCTGTCTTACTGCTTCTTACTCCCCCCTGAAAGTAGAATTTGGTCACGAAGTCCATGGCTTAAATGTTTTATTATTTTTGCTACTTGGTGGAAAGGCGTTGGCTTTGCTTTTCTTTGTACGATTGGAATTCTGCCCGAGCAAGAAAAATTTCAGACTGGATCGCAGGATTTTTGATCTGCATAGAAGTAAGTTAACCCTTCTAAAATTTGAGAAACAAGTGCTTCTTTATAAATACCCAAATTTCAAGAACCCATTATATTCTGGAGAAGAATCTCCAATTAATAACTTGGATTCAGCTGTCATTTTGAAGAATGAAAATCCTAACTTAGGTTGTCCCTAATGAAAACTCCATTCAAACACCCCAAGCTTTTACATTTGATTGGCAATTCGTTGATCCTAGAAAAGTTTTGTTCTTCCAAATCCTTGAAGCATTTACTTTGTATTCATTTGGGAGAAACCTTATTGTCTGCCTTGGTAAGTTACACTACACCATTCAGACCTAGGGGGCACAGGGGTGCTGATGTGATCTCAACTGTACACTCGCAGCCAACGCTCCCTCTTCCGCTCAGCTATAAGTGAACAATTGTGTTTGCAATGCTTTCTATCTTTGGTTGTTGCTACTTTGTTTTGCTTAAAGTTACAGTTACATATGTACAACCTTTCCGGATCTAGTTCTACATTCCACATATTTTCAAGTCGTGGATCAATTGAAAATTCAACGAGAGTGCATTAGATTGGATTTGTTAGAAATATCGGACAAACTTGTTATGAAAGATTTTAATAAAAGAATTAGTAAATCTCAGGTTGATTTTGTAACACCTACCCAACAAGCTGCAATAGCTAGATAAGTACTCGTCCACATCAAATAATCTCGTGATTAGCCAAGAAAACGCAGTGGGGTCTGCCATTTCTTGGGCAACTATTCCGAGTCATAAAATTACCTCATAGAGTACACTTACACCAAAATACAGATGCAGAAAGTTCAGCAGGTCAATTCTTTGTATATATCTTTGTCTACATAAACCTTGTTATTCCAAACAATGATAAAAGTATGTATAATTGGGTCGGAATTCGAGCAGTATGTCATGGGCATATAAGAGGCCAGAGGTCATTCGCATTTTGTCAATTTCTGAGGCTGGAAACAGAAAATAGTTTCCAGATAAAAACTAGATGCAAGCAGGGCTTATTTAGGATTGTTACTCTAATAACCTATGCTTGGTTCCATGATTAGTTTGACCGAAGATGAAACGAGGCGTTGGGATTGTTACTTTGTTAGTGCCAGCTCTATGGGTTAGATCTCTTGCGTTTTCCCATTTGGTCAAAAGAAGATTAGGAAGATAGTATTGTGTGAGAAGCAAGACCCATTTGATACTGGTGAATGTTGTTGTTAAGGTGTCATTGTTTTTTTTTTTTTTTTTTTTTTTTTTTTTTTGAATGGCAAAAGAGAAATTTATTAAGGTGTCATTCACAATGCATTTAATGTCATTCATAATGCATTTTTGTTAAGGTGTCATTCATAATGCATTTAATGTCATGCTGATTTGGAGCATGTCGTGGCATCGATAATTTTTTGTCCAGTATTCTTTCACGATACATGGTACTAAGTGAAATAAGCCAAAAAAAATCCTTGTATCCAAAAGGAGTTACCCACAAGAAATAACATTACAAATTACCATATTCTAGATATGTTGTACAAAAGATTTAACATGTGGGGCATCTTAGGTTCAAGGCGAATCATTTCAGACGGTAACTACGGTACATACTTTCTGATTGTAGTCATTATTGCTCTAGTTGTCCAAGTATGGTAGTCTTTCACTTGCGCGTAGATGGAAGTCTCTTTATGCAATCAACCTCCCAATTGTCCTTGCAGCATAAGCAAAAAGCTATGCCTCCTGATAGGAATGTGGCCTACAAGTATTGTCATTTCGGCGTACAACCCCTACCACACGTGTAAGCAATTATAGGAAAAACTAAACCTACTTACACGTGTGGTAGGGATTGGACGCCGAAATGGCAATACTTGTTGGGCACATCCCTATCAGGAGATAAACTTTTTGGTGATGCTGCAAGGATAGTTGGGACCTTGATGGCCTAAAAGACTTCCATCTAAGTAAGGACAACCGACCTAGGCAACTATAAACACAATGACTATAGACAGGATGAATGTACCATAGTTACCGTTTGAATTGATTCCCCTCGAATATAAGATGCCCAACATGTTAAATCTATTGTAAGACATATCGAGCATAGGGCAATTAATAAAGTTACTTCCTGTGGGAAAGTCCTGCTGGACACAAGGATTTTGGGCTTATTCACTTGTTACTATGACCAACGTTGTGAATACTGTTTCCGTACTGGTAGGTACCTTTTTGGACAGAATCATGTATAGTAGAGGGCTAATTCTGTTCCGTCTAACTTTCTGGCGTTTACCGCCGGTTTTGGCCGGTACCGACGAGTTCCGTCCTTCCTGGAGGTTCCCGGCGGTATGTACCGTGAAGCGAAAAAACAAAAAGAAGAAAGATTCAGAGATTGGGGAAATAGAGGAGCTTTGGTTTTGTCTTTCTTCGTCTGATTTCATGTTTGGTAAGGAAGATCTCCTTTTTGGGATCTGATTGTGATCAGGATGCATTTTTTAAAAACTAGGGGTGATAAGAATGCATTTGGTCAAAAAGGTTGCAGTTAGGAAGCTTCCCCAAAATACTCCTATGCCAATGCCCACACACTCTTCTTGGCAAGTACCTTCTGAGAAGAGGGATGTCAATTCTTCGATGTCTTTCATCAATGCTCCCCGCCAACAACTAGGAGTTGTCTTCATTCTTGTATGCTTAGCTTGTGGAAGAAACAGAAGTGGACTAGAAAATTTGAATCAACAACAAAAAGACAAAGAATGATCTGCTATATGTTACCATGACCCTAGTAAATAAAATTTGAGAGGCTTGGTTGTGATTATGTGAAACTGTTTGATCTGATTTCTTGTTTTGTTAAATTGTTTGAACCCTTGACCAAGGCAATGTAGAGGTACTTAGTCCATAAACTTAAGACAAGGGTTTGAAATCCCATGTTCGTGTGATATCAAAGATTAGACGTATAAAGAAGTTCTGCTGGGCAATTACTCTTCACATGTTGAAGAACTAATCGGGGCTTGTAGATTTATTCGTAGAGGATTTTACATAACACGTCAGGTCACTTGTATAAAAAAGATAGATCAGTTGTCTCCCTCATTTAGCAAGTCGTTGTTAGAAAAAGTCATCCTTTTTTGAAAGCCAATACACAACAAAATCCATTATCGATTAATTTTACTTCGGGAAATCCCTTCACCAGTTCCTCGCGCGCATTGCATGTGCTCTATTCCTAGTAGATAGAAAAGATATATGGAGATATAAATATCACCGGCGATCCTGTCAAGGATCCCAGATTGTCCTAGATTGAAGAAAAAATGATGTTTTCGAGGTTTTAAAAATTGTTTTTGCATAATCCGAACCGTCCAATGTGTTTAAAAGGTGTTTTTAAGGGTCATCAGAAAAAAAAAATACCGGAAAGGGCTTGATTCAATCAGTTTTTCACAAAAACTGTATATAAAACACATTTTAAACACATTGGAAGGTTCGGATCGTGAAAATTTGATCCGGAACTACGAATCTCGGATTCAGGATCCCTGACTGGATCGGGCCTCATATATATAAATGGGCACACGTGTGTGAACGTAAGCAGTAGCTTTTAGATCGAATCAGAATAAAAACAGGTAAAAAACCAATAGATTTACTACAACCCGATTAAATCATTATAGATAGAAAAAGTTACCTTGCTAAGATAGGAAAAAGTTTGGCGCCAATAAAGTACTTTTGTGCAGCGGCAGTAACCAATAGTTTCCCGATATACAAAAACCTGTATAAAATACAGCAGCAAAATTATTGGTATTAGGAAGACAAATAAAGCACTTAATCGTATGTTTTGAGAACAAATTAAGAACAAGAGGACTAACAAAGCTCTATCGCGTTTCTGACCAGTGGGAAGGCAAAGGACTTTCGCTTGTTTTTCTCTGTATCAACAGCCTATAGTATAATATTTATATAGGAAAGTTAGTTTGTTTGGGATTAAAGATTCTATCATTACGGCGAAATACAAGGTGACCAAGTCTATCGCACTTTGTTACACTTATTCCATATTATCAAACAATGAGTTGATAAAACCAGAATTCAAATTTCAATATACCTATCAAACTTATTTTCGGACCCTATAAAATTAATGGTTCAAATTCATAAAATAAATGCACGGTGGGTCCACAATGTCATGGCGAAAATCCTATGATTTCCACCACCTATGGACATAATATATATGATACTTTGTATGCGACGATTGTGAATATTGAGTTTTGCAGTTGTGACTTGAATTATTACTCAATTTGGAGGGTCACCTAACATAGAGTTCGGGTGTGTTAGGTCACCCTTTAAAGTTGACGTTCAAATACTTTGAAAAACAACGTTACCTCTTTTTTAATTAATTTTTTAAGCAAATACTCCCATCTTAGGGTTTGCAGAAACAGAGATGGACTCAGGAATTTACTTTACTGTCACGAGTAGGAAAAGTGTTAGGGACCTCATCGTCCTTTAATTTCTTTACCCATTTCTCAATTTTGACCATTTGTAATTAATTACCATTGGTGAAATTAATAAAAGTGAAATGCTTCAAATGCTGAGGCTATTGAGATTTGAGAGCAAGAAATGATACTAAACCAATCTTGAAGACGTACGAGAAAAAACCCCTCTCTGAGAAAAAAAACCTAGCTGCCTTTCTTCCTTTCCCTCCCTCGCCCTATGGTTTTCCCCACTCTTATACTGCAGCGGGAGGGGAGGATTATGTTTTTCTTCTCTTAGTGATGGATTTTACTTTTTAATAACTTCTCCCTTTTAGTGAGGGTTTTCTTTCTCGATCTCAAATCGGAAAGTTTTTTTTTTTTTTTGGGTGTTAATCTCCTTGTTTCCTTGTTTCCTTTCTCTCGGCTTCCCTTCATCATTGACACCTCCTCCCTCGCTCCTCCTCCATCGTCACCAAAGCATGGTCGTTGGTGGATCGACTTTTATGGTGTTGGTTTTGGGTAGCATCTCGAAGTCATCGGAGATTCATGATGAATGGTCGTGGTCGCAGTGGTTCTACCCGTGATAGATTAGGATAGTTTGTGATGTTATGGGCATTTTCTTTGTTTTTCTCTTTTGATGGGATTTTCATCAAAGCTTATGGTGAAGTGTTTCGTTTTGGCTTTTGTATGGGGCGTAGCCAATGGGCTAAGTCCCCACCGTCGTGGTTTCCTTGGTATCCTTTCTAGGGACAAGTCTTCTGCTTGAAGTATTTTGATTGGATTAATAGTATCATCTGTTATGGTTTTGGCTTTTGAATGGGGCGTAGCCATTGGGAAATGACAATGCCAAAACCATTTTTTGTTTGTGCCAAAACTGTAGTGCATAAAAGGCTTGTACCTTGCACATGGTACAAGGTTTCTAAGCACTACAATTTTGGCACAAACAAAAACGGTTTTGGCATTAGCACCACCCTTAAATATACATCGAATATATAATTGTGCAAGATACAAGAGAGATATAAGTATGATGAATTATGACACTATTGATCGCTTTGCTAATAATTATGTGAAGCAAATAAACCTGTTTGACCTCTTGTGATTGTACCATGTTCATTTTTGTTGATCTATTTGTTGTTTTGGACCCTCGATTTTCTCTCTTCTTATGCTTCCTATTGGGGCCACTACGGTTATGCCCAGTTGTTATCTCCAGGACCCCGGAATTAGTCTAGATGCGCGTAAGCTGGCCCAGACATACCGGTTATCAAAAAAAAAAAAAGGTGCTTCCTATTTTCCACCCCCTCTATTTACCAGTAACTTTAGTTGAACTTAAGAAAATTTTTAGGATATAGAAACAGGCGGCGTTAGACAAAATATATGCAATAAGAATTTCTGATAGACTAATTCATTTCAAAGAAAGGTTTAGAAAAGCCTGTGGATAGAGCCGTTGCACGCGAAATGATGTCCGGACGAGCCACCCCTTGTAGCGAGTTGGATGGTACGCTTTCTCCAAAAGAAAACGACCTTGGAGCTTTCTTTCGTGTCACAAAGGAAACTCACGAGCCAATTGTAGCTTCCCGACGACACTCGAAGAATTAATGAAAATCAATCCTCAATTACAGAATGAAATAAGAAAACATAAACAGATTTTTTAGAATGTCTACATCATCCAAGGAAGAGGAAGTTATGGTTAAGTAACATTCAAGAAAACCACCAGTAAAATAAGCGCTCTGTTGGTTTTCCCCTGTTTTGCCGCATAGGTAAATGAAAATAGATATAGGAATAATAACGCAAGTTAGTTTGCCATTCCTCTACTTTTTAGGAGAGATATGAGGAGACCAAGTCTAGGTGATTAATCTCAATGGAATCCACGTGTGTTTTGGGAGAAAAACTTGGGTGTCGCGCATTTCAGCTGTTTAAAACACTTTTGAATGAACTCTTCTGTCCCAGACCGACAGTTTGTTCAGTCTCCAAAACGAGAACTTAATAATCGTAACATTGTTTTTTCAAGAAAAAATTCAACCTATTTTTAAAAATTAGAACAACTCATTAATATCTAGTAAACTGTTGAACTGTTTTTTTAAGTTTAATTGAAAGTTTTGTACTTATTTTTAAGAGGTTTTGCGGACCGGACAGATATTTTGAAACGGAGGGAATACTACTTTTCCCATTTATTCAGTAACACCTGCTCAAAAAGGTGCAATAGCACTCGTGCGTCAAATAATCTCCTAATTAGCCAACAGAGAACACAGATGAGCTCTGCCATTTCTTACAATCCCAATCCTTGGGAGAGCACTGTTCAAAAGCAAATTGGCCATAAAAGAAGAAAAAAAAACATGTCATATTACACCAACATACAGTGACAGAAAGTTGAACCGGTCAATTCTTAGCGTTTATCTTTGGCTTACATACAACTTGTTATTCCAAACAATGACCATCAGTAAAAATGGATCGGAATTCGAGCAGTATGTCGTGAGCATAAAAGATACCAGAGGGCTACATTTCGTCAATTTTCTCAAGCTGAAAAACCGAAATCCTTTTCCTAGATAAAAACTGGATGCAGCAGCTCTTAACAGCAATCACAAGTAGCTTTTAATCACTGCAATGTCAAAAGGGCAAAAGTTTGAGGGGTGGCCCTCCGTATTACACCACAAGATTCTCAAACTCAGCCGGTCACTTTGCCTCGGCATCTGAAAGCAGTGCAGCATAAACATCAAAGTACTATTGTTAAGCATGGAGGCAAATAATGATGAAAATACTAGCAACAATGAGTTGAAAGCAGAGAGAGAGTTTCAAAGCGTAGAATAAACGATGTCATGAGAATCCTTCATCACAGAAGGCAAGCATG
This sequence comes from Vaccinium myrtillus, assembly GCA_016920895.1. NCBI lineage: Eukaryota > Viridiplantae > Streptophyta > Magnoliopsida > Ericales > Ericaceae > Vaccinium > Vaccinium myrtillus. The sequence continues at coordinate 35,822,033 of CM029277.1, forward strand.
TATTTGTCAACAGTGACACATTTCAAGATAAGCTATGCAACTCTACACTTAGTTACAACTGGACAACACCGTTAAAAGTTGAGGCTGAATAAATCAGGCAATTTAGTGTAAGTGACAATTCAAAGTGCTTAAAGAAGAAAGTGCAATAGCCAAATCCTTAGAAAAAGGCCATGCAAAGCCTCACAAAACACAGAAGGCAATCAGGCTGAATAAATCAGGTTTATCTCTTCTTCTTTTTCAGTTCAAAAGGAAGAGTGGGGGGATCCAGGCTTGCAGTAGTAGGACTTGTGAAAATATTCGATGTAAAAAATCTTACCATTGCCCTCGTTGGAAGATGGTTCCTCCCGGCTCTGCAGGACATTTTGTTCCAAAAACAGCTGAACCGTTTTCCAATAGTGATCACCACCAGCCAGCCATGTGTCCATATGCATGCCAGTTGGAAACTCCACAAAGGTACACCGCCTGTTATGTGCAGCTGCTTTAGCATACAGCATTTGCATGTGAACTGGAGGAACCATTTCATCTTGCAATCCAGAGAGGAAAAGGATTGGTTGTTTGATCTGCAAACACCAGGGCAAACGATGGTGTGATGCACAAAAGACATGAGCATAGAAGAAGGCAAAACAGGTCAACGATGGTGAAAGACGATCAAAGTAAAACATCTCGCTTTTAGTTATACTATCAAGGCACTGAGGCAAATTTTTAAGCGGAGAAGTAAGATTCTTAGCATACCATAGAAATGAAATCACCTTCGGATATACTACAGAGGCAAACGTTTTAGCGAAAAAATAAGATTCTTAAAATCGAATTGAAGAGTAGATTACAAATATCGGCACAGGTTTCTAGGATCGGATCTGACATTCAGTTTATCTTAGAACACATAAATATTACTAAATCAATCTCCAAATAGCACTATGCACGCAATAACAATATGTAAATTAAGATCACCAGTGACAATCATAGAGCAGGATAACTAAAGTTTCAAGAACAAAAAGAATAAATGCTCTTTACTATAGTGGTCACTTTTCATTCTGGTACTGTACACGGTTTCAGAAATGTCAATGCAACACAATCGGAAAGGCTTACAAGATTACAGCAAGAGCATTATCGACTAGTTGCTCACCTGGCCAATGATGTCAATCGTACTCCATGGAGAGCGGACAACGAAATTAAGAACCTTGGGACTTTTTGAGCCACTACCTCCAATAAACCATTTCAGAAAGGGCAGAAGAACTCCAGCCATGTCCATAATAGATGTGAAAGTGTTCTCTAATATCAGTGTGGCAACCTGCCAAAATTAGAAAATTCAACAATGACGTGCATAAAAAATGGGCATTTAGTAGATAGGTTAGGCAATCATAAAAAAGATTTACTTCATGGGAACAGAAAAGAAAACATCGACAAAGAAATGAACTCCATGGCTGAAGAAACCGATAGTGTTCGAGCCACTTTCATGGTGATATGATGGAAACCCAGATTATGAATGTATATTGAACAAAAGGTAACACATTTCCTAGCGAGAGCATACTACATATGGCTTGAACATATCTACCAACTAATTCTCAAGAGAAAAAAATAGGTACAACTTCTTGACCACAGGAGAACTAGGAGGAAAAAGAATAGTAACTAACTGCCTGATCAACTAAGAACTTGGAGGAACTCAAATACATGCAGTCATCACATTCTCTGTGGCATGGGCAATGTTTGTATTATTGCTAAATGGAATCAAAGAATAATAAGCTATTTCAATAGTTCAAGGCAGGAGTAAAGCATGAAGTTGAAAGGTACCATATGCTCCCCAGCACTGAGGCAGAGGTTTTATTCAGGGATTCACATTCTCTACAAAAAATGGGAGTAGGGATACCAGATGCCTACTAAAAACCTCAACGTAGACCCCATTGTATGTGGGAGCCTCGTGCACTCGTATCACCAATTGTCCCCGAAACTGAAAAAGCTAGGACAGAGGTCCAACAACATATCTCAAGCTATTGGTACTAGACTTTCTGGAGTTTGTGACATAGACGGTTTCACTTCAGTCCCTATAATTGATCAAACACCTAGAAGAAACTAATTAAAGGAAAATTACATCGTCAAACAAGAATGTGAAAACCATTCACCATTGGAATGACAAATCAACGCAAAAAAAAAGTTTGAGAGGACAGTCACATCTGGCTTCAATATGTCCCTGAAAGTTGTTACGACTGCTATTCAACATTAGTATCTACACCCAATGTTGTTCGGTCAATATGCATAATTACAATCTTCAAAATTTTGAAATAAAATAAGACTAAAGTCTATGCATAGGCGGCAGCAAGATGTAGCTGCACACTTTGCGAGCCAATTCGACCTTTTCAAGGAGGAATAGATACAGAACGAGCTGCTGCTCATGTTAAATATATCAAAACAGTGGTAGTAACAAGCAGTTATTCACGGAACTCCTGAATTATAACAATGCAATGAAGACCAATAACACGTGCTACCTACTGTGTCCAATCATCCGTCCATTAATGTCTCAACTAGCAGTCATCTGTCGTTCAATAGTTTATCCATCCACCCAGAATATCTCAGTTATTATTTTACGACTAACTTTGAGAACATAAAAGCTCAGAGTTTTCATTTAACAAAATATTTACTTGGTGGAAGTACGTAATAGCAATAAGAGAGAATTTAGGTTTGGCAACTCAATCAAAAGTAAATAAACAAATGTTGTCAGAAACATACCTTATCAGGGTTGTTTTTGGTAAGCACAGCCCCCACAGCACCCCCCAGTGACCTTCCAAAAACAACTATTCTAGAAGTGTCAATATCAGTCCTCTGAACCAGATGATCCAATGCAGCCTAATAAAAAAGAAAGGGAAACATATCCACCAAGATATGAGAGAAATCTCAATGACGGACGAACACAATATGGGATGACAATGCTTTCTGCAAAACAAACCTGAGCATCCCTTGTGATACCATGTTGAGAAGGGTAGCCATCACTCTCTCCATAACTGTTCTCCAGAGAACAATGTGAACAAGTTTCCATTCAGGATAACCAACATACATATATTTCAATAGAATTTCAGCTGTTAGAATCATATATAATAATATAAGCACTAAAAACTTGTGATTAAAATGCAAACAGTGCATACCCCCTGTAGGAAAGCATGAAGACATTACATTGCATTCTCTGTATCATTATGCGAACCATTTCAAGGCGATGTGCAATATCTAGAGGAAACAAGTAAAGGCCTCCAACAGGAATAGGACCAATCAAAACCTCAAGAGCCCAGAAAACTGTGTAACTATTAAAAAGATGCAACACAATCATATCTTCTGGAATACAACGACAAAAGGATACTGCCAGCATTTTCTTGGAAAAACAAAATGGTTGGACCTGCAAAAAACATGCACTACTTTCTGTTAAACTATTACTAGAAGTAGCTGCATTATTTGCAGAAGGTGCAAAGAGAAAGATACTGACACAACACATGGGAAACGACTAGCACACAGCTATCATTGCTGTGATGGACTAATATGCAGGTAGTGCCAATATCTTCACTCAAGCTTTCCCTGGGCCACATAGACCATGTTGTACATGTATTGCAAATGACTTCCCGACCTTAACGGGTCATATGAAAACTATGCTTCCATAGAACTATGGTATCTTAAAATCAAACACAAAAAAAAAAAACCCAGTTCTACCAAAAATCACTTCTGATGGAGCTTAAAGAATCTGAACTCAACAATTCAGCCCAATTCCACTACCCCAACAAACCCATGAACAGTGAGCCCAAAGAATGTAAACACTCAAAACAATAACAAACCCTAGGCCTAAAGCACCAAATTGCTTCCTCTAAGTTGAACTTTTTATTTGCAACTTCACTGACCACAATAAGCTGATGAACAATGAGCCCTAAGTCCACAACTAACCAAACACACAACAAACACTATTCCACCTAAAATTGCTTCTACTGCCCCTGCAGAAACTAAAATTCAACTCGAAATTCCAATTTCACTGAACAAAAAAAGCTTACGAACACTGATCCCTAAGTACACAACGAAACACAGTTAAAAAAAACCCTAATTCACCACAAATCGCGTGCAACCTCAGAGTCTAAATTGCACTCATTTCCAATTTCACTGACCTCAAGGAAGAATATACACCGTAATTCACTGATACTAACATGACTTTATAATGCAAAAAAAAAAAATGTTTAAACCTAAATTGGATTGGTACAAATGAAGTAACAACAAAGCACTCCGGTTGCAACTTCACTGACCACAACTAGGTCATGAACACTGAGCACCTAAGTCCACAACGAACCAAACAGAAAACAATCCCTATTCCACCTAAAACTGCTTCTACCGCCACTATAATATTAAATAATTGTACCCATGTAATCCCCAATAGATTCTACACACACCGTAGAAACCAATTGAATTCCTAATTTCCAATTTCACAGACCACAACAAGCTCATGAACACTGATCCCTAAGTCCACAACCAACCTATAGAAAACAAACCCTAATTCACCACAAATCCCTTACGACCTCATAATCTAACTTGCACACTTTGTTCCCAGTTCCACTAACCTCAACGAATCAACCAGATGATAAATCCTACTTCACTGACACTAATGCGAGTTTACACTGCCAAAGAATTGCTTCATCAAAATTGAACTCTTCATTTGCAACTTCACTGACCACAACAAGCTCGTGAACAGTGAGCCCTAAGTCCACAACTAACCAAACACAAAACAACACCTATTCAACCTAAAACCGATCCAACTGCCACTGAAGAAATTACAATTCCACTCTTAATTTCCATTTCACAGACCACAACAAGCTCAAGAACACTGATCCCAAATTTCACATAACAATACAGCTAAAAAACCCAAATTCACCACAATTCGCTTGTGACTGTATCCCAATTTCACTGAGCTCAACGAATCAAACAGAACATAAACCCTAATACACTGATGCTAACGCGGCTACAATACAAATTATTAAAAAAAAAAGCTTTAACCTAAAATGGATCGCTACATATACAGTATATAGACAATTATGTACATACATACCTTGGCATTCGGGGAAGAGCTTGATGAACCAAGCGTGAAGGCGGACACCGTCGGAAGATCTGAGCCACACGTCTTCGTAGATGAGGCGGAGACGAGCGGGGGTGATTGGATACGACTTCGTGAGACCAGGCAACACCGGCACGTAGACTAACCGCTCCTGGAACGCCACCAGTAAGGCTATTCCGGCCACCACTATGCCTCCCACTCCGTACAGAAACACGTTCACGTACGACACCATTTCTCCAATCTCAACTTTCCACTCTCTCTCTCTCTCTCTCCTCTCTCTCTCTCTAGGAATGCATCGATGGCGATACGTTTACTCGGGAAGGAATAAAGAAGGTGAAGGGAAATCTCTGGTAGGAAAATTCAATTCGGGCGAAGAGTGAAGGGGGGAGAAGCTGTTATTTTGGAGCATTTTTCCGGCAAAACGGGGTCGTCTTGTGAGATTCACTCTTGGAAAGTGATAGAACAGTTGTTTTTTCCAACCTTTTTTTCTTTCTTTCTTTCTGTTGACAATAATTTTCTTAATACAAAGTATTATGGAGTGATGATTGAACCAAGAGGACATGTGAAACTCCCCACCTGTTATACTGTCGCGATTTTGCATCCTAGTACTTTTTTTTGGTTTTTTTTTATAACTATATGTTCGGGTCAGTTTTCACGCACTTCGACTAATTCTGGGAGACTAATCACATCGTCTTACTAGCGCGAGTCTCATTTAAAGGCAGAGCAAAGCTTTATATGGAATGACTCCAAAGAAATTGATAGCACCTGCGAAGTATCAAATCTGGAACCTAAGTCTCAAGTCTTGACCACTAGGCCAATCCTTGAGGTTGATTTTGAATCCTACTTACAGGTTGTCTTTGAGATTCAAATGTTGTGTTTTGTTGTCTTTGCGATTCAGATGCTGTGTTTTGGATTTTATCTGGTCAGCTTGCATATTGGTAGAGTTGTGGTAGCAAACTACCCTCTTATGGGCAGGGGTTACTCCGAAAGAATGCCCTATTAAGCTTAACTCATTTAATAGGTGGTACTAGCTTAACAAGATGAACATGCTATAGCGGTTGGGAGTAGTGGGCCTATGACTCTAGTCTCTACTCCCAACATTTTACATAGCAAGCAACAAAAACCAATTTATTATGGCCCGGTTCCTCTTATCAATTTTTTGTTCAAAAAATCTTTCTTCACATTTTTTTTTAAACTCAAAAGAATGATTTTATTCCATAAATAAGGGGCTAGAGCCCGAACATCAACCAAAGATAGGTCAGATAGCCATGAGGGATAATCTCTCTACAGCTCTCCTTCCTAACATCTAATAGGGAGTGTTTATTTACTTAATGAGCTACCCACACTCACGAAAAACATGAGTAAAAGAACATAATTGAAAGTGAGGCACAAGTTTAAACAATCCAAAACAATTGAGTCACAGTCCAAATAGGTCTTGCTTCGAGTGACAGCTTGGACAACTTATAGAGCATCACAACCCTAACGGGTTGGCAAAGTGGTCTTGTCTTGGAACTTAGCGGTTTGCTCCCACCTAAAGTCTCAGGTTCGATTTCCCTTGCTATAAACTTTTGAGGCCACTGGGTTATGCTCTGTCGTCACTTTCAAGCTTTGAAATTAGTCGAGGTGAGCAGAAGCTGGCCCAAACATCCGGTTATAAAAAAAAAACTTACAGAGCATCACCTTCAACTATAATCCAAGAAAAATTCCATTATGTGGCCCTCTGTAGAGCAAGGCAAAAACTCATAACCTCAACAATGCGTGTGGGACGAAAGTGAGAAGAATTCCATGGCTGTCCCAACTACTAAGAGCATCTCCAACACACTCTCTACTCAGCCTCTCTTGGCTACTTCAGCGATCCAAAACCTGGTTTCACCCCTCCAAGAGCCTCGTTACTCCACTCGGTACTTCCGCCTCCTCCTCTTCCGCTGGCTACTACTAGCGAGTTGCTGCCCCTCGCTTCTCCACTCCTTCGCGCGTTCCTCCTCCTCCTCCTCTCTCTCTCTCTCTCTCTCCGTTTCTCCTCTCCTCCTCTCCCCTTTTCAGAAATCCAGATTTCGATCTGGTGATGAAGAACCCCAACTTTCAAGATTTGATTCATGGAGCTTTGCAAAGAACCCCAGATTTTGAAGAACCCCAACTTTCAAGATTTGATTCATGGAGCTTTGCAAAGAACCCCAGATTTTGAAGAACCCCAACTCTCCTTCGTGGACGAAGAAACCCAGATTATTTGACTCATGGAGCTTTGCGATTGGTACGGTCCTCCTTGCTCTCTCTCTTGCGGATCTGTAACTTTTGTTTTTTCCCGTTAATTTCGATTTTAATCGATATAGGTTTGAAGTTTTCTTTTTTTAATTTTACAGTAGTACATGAATGTCAAATATGAACTCAATCTGGGGAGGATTTCGAGCAATTTAGAATTAACAGTAGCAATTTCACCCCAAATTTCTGGGTTTCGTTACCCTTTTTCTGGGTGGGGGAAGAAGGAGTGGGTTTGGGGGAAAATGATCTAGTGGTTTTCAATCTTTAATTATAGGTGTAATAAATTGGTTGGGGCAAAAATCAGTTTTGTTAGTTTGGATGGATAGCCGAGTAGAGAGTAGTGTTGGAATGTGTTGTGAAAAAGTGAATAGGCAAAATAGAATTTGTACTTTTTTAATATTTTTGGCTCTCTATTTTGTCTAGTAGTGTTGGAGTTGCTCTAAGTCTTCTTCACATCAAAGCCTTGAAAGTCCAAAAAGTAACACTAAGAGAAAGAATCTTACTTTTTCTTTTCTTTTTTTACAGCTAAAAGACAAATCAACTACGAAAAACACTCCTGAATTTCGAAATTTTGTCACATCTAGTTCTACAAGCATAAACAGTCATTCACTAATTACCCAAAAAAATTACAATGCCACACTCTTTTTTGGAACAGCAAAAGTTTTATTATTCTTTGAAATTCTTACAAAAACTAACAAGAACAGCATCATATTCCTGAATAAAATTAAGAACAACCATGTGCTCACTCCAATACCCAAGCCCAAGGTTAGCAAGAAGTCAAACAAGGGAACCCAATGGGCCAAGCCCACACCTAAAGGGCCAAGTCTGAAACACCTAAAAGCCCAAAAATAAAAAACCCCCTAAACAACAGCACAACCACCACAGACAAACACCCACTATCTCCCCATCCATCGTTCGCAGCAAAAGCACCAACAACCACCACACGCCGCCAATGGATCAGCACAGAGCCATTAAGCAAAACTGAAAGCACCCAAGAGTCTAGTGGTGTTTCACTATAAATCCATGGACAAATATAGAATGGGAGAAAAAACATTTAGTAAACAAAATCATGAGGTTAAATGTCAATTTTTAAGTACGGGTTCCCTCATTCCCCTCCCTCCTCGTGCATGGACCTCTCAGGTTCGAATCACTCCCATGCCATTGCTGGGACTTGTGTGGATTTACTTGTAAGGTCTTTGACCAACTAGTCGCCTATGTGGTGATGTGGTGACGGTCTGTCCTATTCGAACAATAGCTGTGGCTCAACCGGATATTTCACAACGGGTAGGGAACCCAAATGGTCACTCCTATGGGGGGTTGCTACCAATGGCAAGGGGGCCGACTTAATAGATATATCTTTATCCAAGTGTAAACTTATGATATGGATTTGCTTTTCAAATATAATTTACTTGTGCATTGAAAATATTCTAGCCTAACGTATTAAAAGTTCATGAATTGATTTGTTTTATTTCTTTAGGCTACAACAATACTTATATGCTTGTTTTTCAAATCATGAAAGAAAGAAAATAAAGTGATTTCCACACCCCTTTTTTTTTGATAAAACACACTCCATTTTTTTGTTTTTAGGGGAACTTTTATGTGAAAATTTCACTAAAAGACAAAAAGGGGTTGTGTTTATATATATAAAAAAAAAGCAGGTGTGAAAATCATTGATAAAGATATAAAATTACCTATCTTTTTAGTAAATAAAATCAAAATTATTACGATCATGAGAAGATATTACAATAATAGGAGTATCAATTATTTGAACAAAATTAGTATTAAATTAATAATTTTTTTCAAAACCCGGGGAGGCCGGGGCACCCCCAGCCCCAACATGGGGCTGCTCCTGGTTACTATGTTGGTCGCCCCTTCCCACCCTTTTTGCTATTTAAAAAAAAAGTACAAGTTTCCTCTAATACATGCAAGTAGGAGTACAATTATTTTAGTTTAAAAAAAAAAACTACGGGTAAACAAAGACTACCTTGTGTGAGACCCATTTTGAGATCTCATGCAAATGACCTCGATTAATTCTTTAATTTGGTGCGAAAAATTTTAAAAAATTATGAACGAAAGTACTTTATTTTTTTTATCCAAAAATTAAACGTCTTCTAGTGAAATTCACGAGCTTCGAGCTAAATTCACGGTTCTCCAGAGTTTAGTTGATGCAAGTAGGCTTTTTTAAAAAAGATATAGTCCAGATAACCATATCTTATGAGTCCAGATAACCACCTCTTGTTAGTCCAGATAACCACATATGATCCCAAGTAGGCTTTAAAAAAAAGATATAGTCCAGATAACCACATCTTGTGAGTCCCGATAACCACCTCTTGTGATTCCATATATGGTTATTTGCACCGACAACTTTTCCGCGCGAAGTTCCTTTTCCGGTGACTTTTCCAGCGCCGACAAATCTTCCCGACGAACTTTTCAGTGACTTTTTCGGCGAGAAGTACATTATGTATTAAATTTAATGTGATGGTATATTTATCTATAAAAAATGGGGATTAGACCTTACACTTTAGAAAATTCAAAAAAGTGGATTAGAAGGGTTATGAAAATATGAGGTGGACTAGACATGTTATAAAGAGCTATAATTGACATTAGAGCAATTCTTATACTCCTAAAAAATAATATTTTACACAAATTAAACGAACCCAAATATTAGCGTTGGCGAATGAATCCCTAACAAAGTGATGTACATTTTGCTGTAAATGTTAAACTGAGAGTTGGGCTGGGGTTCCCACTAAGAGCAAGAGCAACATATGAGCTATAATGCAATTTGAAGTATTTTAGCCAACAAAAAAAGAGAATCTCACCTGCAGCAGCTTAGCTTAACCCTTTGGTAAAGTACCTCCAGGTACAGTATTTGGCTATTTTTGCCCAAGTACTATTCACATGTTATCTCTCTGACTCACACTCTCTCCTCCTTTGCACTGTTTACTGGTTATTGAGTGTATTATTAGAATGTTAAAAGATATGTCAGTTAAATGTGCACTATTCATTAACATTTTTGGCAAAAATGTTGCCCAAGCTCATGCTCTTGCTCTAATACATGCAGATGCAGGTAATACATTTCTTTCCCTTGGGCATTTCCGAAAGCAAGAAAATAGGAGTAATCAAGTTTTTTTTTTTTGGGTGAATAAGTAATCAAGTTTTATTGGGCTTTGTAAACTTAGTTTTGACCTCTTTAATTGTCAAGGTTGTCAGCGTCGTAATTGGCCTAGAACTCTGGGTCATAAAACCAAAGGAATCCTATTCCCTCCAAGGTTCTGAATCTCGTACCGGACAGGGTACCGATTTTCTTACTCGTACAGTACGGTACCGGTACCGGACAAGTACCGGTACCGTTTCGGATTTAGCGGTACTACTCTCTCTCTCTCTCTCTATATATATATATATTATACACACACATATAAATCAAATTTTTTTCCCATATCATTCAATTCTTCATAACATTAATGTAGTAAAATTACCACACTCCATGCAAGCAAAAAAATAAAAAAAAGTCAGTAAAACTCTACCCACTGTTTTTGTTCTTTTATTGGTACCAAAGACACTTTGCAAGGATCCAGAAAATTGAAAAAGAACAATTTTCCTCGAACAAAGTTCCCATTTTACACAAAGGGTTTTGTCTTAGCCTGTTACCCACCCAGACTATCTCTCTCTCTCTCTCATCTCTTCTTCTCCTTTATTTTTTTCCCTTTCCAAATCTGAACACAGACCTTCTTCCCCAAAAACTCAGACCTTCTTCTCCTAATCTCTACCACTACGACATCCGACTCTCCTCATCTCTACCTCCATTTATCGTTGAACCAAAAGTTTTCTAAATAGTTACACAAATCGTCGGAGGCAAAATGAGGTCGCCGGAGCCGAGTGAATTCGCCGGAGACACAGATCGGGAGGTTTTGGGGTTGTACCAGTGCGTAGAAGTTCCATTTGAGGCTTAGTTTTCGAAGTATTTGCAGAAATCCATGGCGCTGAAACGTATCAGCCACTCGGCAATTTTTCGGACGAAATTGCCGGTAAGTGAATCTCGGCCGGTATTGACCGGATTAACCGGTAGAGACCGGTAAGGCCCGGTATTGGGGCCGGAACGAAATTAGAGGTGCCTGGTACCGTTTATGGGTCAATCCGGTACGTACCGGCCGGTGCGGTACGAGATTCACAACCTTGATTCTCTCCCATAGCCCCCCCCCCCCCCCGAGCCAGGCCCAAAAGGTATCTTTTTCAATTCTCACTTGCCGCAAAAACTCAAACACAATGAACCCGCCCAGGCGCCAAGTTGAGATTGTGGGAGCTCTCTGTCAATTTCTAGTCCGAACCATTCGTCTCGGTAATTAATGATTCAAATTATTACCGGTAAAGTAACAGTTAACTAGTATCTCTAAGAGTTCATATGCGAATCTAAACCATTAATTGTAGAGATAGACTTACTCGGATGATTAGCAGAAGAGCTACCGTCCCTCAAAGACAGAGCCATCGGGTCCACCAAGTTACCATGGACTGACAGGAGGTGCCGTCCCTCAGAGACAATAGAGCCCTCGGGTCCGCAAAGTTGCCAACTGCTGTTGCCGCCGGTTTATTCCAGTAACCGGTAAAAGGGAGCCAGAGTTGCCCCAGTTCTGTTGGAACCATCATAGAAAAGCATAATAAACAATTTCTCACTCTCTCTTCCACGTCAAGCCAAACCACCAACCACATCACAAATTTGGACCCATTCCCAATTCTCAAAACATCCAAATTTGGCCAATGGCACTGATGCCTCGTTATCTGCAGTTAATTCCATGCTCAATCCATCATTTACTCATTTCTTCCATTTCTGAGGTCCATATTTCCACACAATTCCATTCATATTTCAACACCCATATATGAACCTGTTTTTTTATTATAATTTCAAATGTCCGAGCCAGTTTACGCATATCTCGAATTTGACTATATATACATATATATGTGTGTGTATGACTATGAAAGCACTGGGCTGATTATGCAGGCGTTTCGAAGGAGCTCATGAACTCGTAATCCATCTCCGTATACAGACATCCGAACAGAGATTTGTAAACACATTAGGTTTTTTTGTGCCGGCTACAGGGGAATTGAGAATGCTGACGTGCATAGCTCGACCGAAGCAAGCCGGCGATGAATCCTTCATCAACCTGAAGAAGTCGACCGCCATGGCTCCCCAAGCAGCAAGCAAGCCATCAAATCTCTCACTTCTCGGGCATTCACATTTCGTCAATTTTCTCAAGCTGAAAAACCGAAAATCTTTTCCCAGATAAAAACTGGATGCAGCAGCTCTTAACAGCAATCACAAGTGGCTTTTAATCACTGCAATGTCAAAAGTGCAAAAGGTTGAGGGGTGGCCCTACGTACTACACCACAAGATTCTCAACCTGAGCCGGTCACTTTGCCTCGGCATCTGAAAGCAGTGCCGCATAAACATCAAAGTACTATTGTTAAGCATGGAGGCAAATAATGATGAAAATACTAGCAACAATGAGTTGAAAGCAGAGAGAGAGTTTCAAAGCGTAGAATAAACGATGTCATGAGAATCCTTCATCACAGAAGGCAATCATGTATTTGTCAACAGTGACACATTTCAAGATAAGCTATGCAACTCTACACTTAGTTACAACTGGACAACACCGTTAAAAGTTGAGGCTGAATAAATCAGGCAATTTAGTGTAAGTGACAATTCAAAGTGCTTAAAGAAGAAAGTGCAATAGCCAAATCCTTAGAAAAAGGCCATGCAAAGCCTCACAAAACACAGAAGGCAATCAGGCTGAATAAATCAGGTTTATCTCTTCTTCTTTTTCAGTTCAAAAGGAAGAGTGGGGGGGATCCAGGCTTGCAGTAGTAGGACTTGTGAAAATATTCGATGTAAAAAATCTTACCATTGCCCTCGTTGGAAGATGGTTCCTCCCGGCTCTGCAGGACATTTTGTTCCAAAAACAGCTGAACCGTTTTCCAATAGTGATCACCACCAGCCAGCCATGTGTCCATATGCATGCCAGTTGGAAACTCCACAAAGGTACACCGCCTGTTATGTGCAGCTGCTTTAGCATACAGCATTTGCATGTGAACTGGAGGAACCATTTCATCTTGCAATCCAGAGAGGAAAAGGATTGGTTGTTTGATCTGCAAACACCAGGGCAAACGATGGTGTGATGCACAAAAGACATGAGCATAGAAGAAGGCAAAACAGGTCAACGATGGTGAAAGACGATCAAAGTAAAACATCTCGCTTTTAGTTATACTATCAAGGCACTGAGGCAAATTTTTAAGCGGAGAAGTAAGATTCTTAGCATACCATAGAAATGAAATCACCATCAGATATACTACAGAGGCAAACGTTTTAGCGAAAAAATAAGATTCTTAAAATCCAATTGAAGAGTAGATTACAAATATCGGCACAGGTTTCTAGGATCGGATCTGACATTCAGTTTATCTTAGAACACATAAATATTACTACATCAATCTCCAAATAGCACTATGCACGCAATAAGAATATGTAAATTAAGATCACCAGTGACAATCATAGAGCAGGATAACTAAAGTTTCAAGAACAAAAAGAATAAATGCTCTTTACTATAGTGGTCACTTTTCATTCTGGTACTGTACACAGTTTCAGAAATGTCAATGCAACACAATCGGAAAGGCTTACAAGATTACAGCAAGAGCATTATCGACTAGTTGCTCACCTGGCCAATGATGTCAATCGTACTCCATGGAGAGCGGACAACGAAATTAAGAACCTTGGGACTTTTTGAGCCACTACCTCCAATAAACCATTTCAGAAAGGGCAGAAGAACTCCAGCCAAGTCCATAATAGATGTGAAAGTGTTCTCTAATATCAGTGCGGCAACCTGCCAAAATTAGAAAATTCAACAATGACATGCATCAAAAATGGGCATTTAGTAGATAGGTTAGGCAATCATAAAAAAGATTTACTTCATGGGAACAGACAAGAAAACATCGACAAAGAAATGAACTCCATGGCTGAAGAAACCGATAGTGTTCGAGCCACTTTCATGGTGATATGATGGAAACCCAGATTATGAATGTATATTGAACAAAAGGCAACACATTTCCTAGCGAGAGCATACTACATATGGCTTGAACATATCTACCAACTAATTCTCAAGAGAAAAAAATAGGTACAACTTCTTGACCACAGGAGAACTAGGAGGAAAAAGAATAGTAACTAACTGCTTGATCAACTAAGAACTTGGAGGAACTCAAATATATGCAGTCATCACATTCTCTGTGGCATGGGCAATGTTTGTATTATTGCTAAATGGAATCAAAGAATAATAAGATATTTCAATAGTTCAAGGCAGGAATAAAGCATGATGTTGAAAGGTACCACATGCTCCCCAGCACTGAGGCAGAGGTTTTATTCAGGGATTCACATTCTCTACAAAAAAAATTGGAGTAGGGATACCAGATGCCTACTAAGAACCTCAACTTAGACCCCATTGTATGTGGGAGCCTCGTGCACTCGTATCACCAATTGTCCCCGAAACTGAAAAAGCTAGGACAGAGGTCCAACAACATATCTCAAGCTATTGGTACTAGCCTTTCTGGAGTTTGTGACATAGACAGTTTCACTTCAGTCCCTATAATTGATCAAACACCTAGAAGAAACTAATTAAAGGAAAATTACATCGTCAAACAAGAATGTGAAAACCATTCACCATTGGAATGGCAAATCAACGCAAAAAAAAAGTTTGAGAGGACAGTCACATCTGGCTTCAATGTGTCCCTGAAAGTTGTTAGTTGTTACGACTGCTATTCAACATTAGTATCTACACCCAATGTTGTTCGGTCAATATGCATAATTACAATCTTCAAAATTTTGAAATAAAATAAGACTAAAGTCTATGCATAGGCGGCAGCAAGATGTAGCTGCACACTTTGCGAGCCAATTCGACCTTTCCAAGGAGGAATAGATACAGAACGAGCAGCTGCTCATGTTAAATATATCAAAACAGTGGTAGTAACAAGCAGTTATTCACGGAACTCCTGAATTATAACAATGCAATGAAGACCAACAACACGTGCTAGCTACTGTGTCCAATTATCCGTCCATTAATGTCTCAACTAGCAGTCATCTGTCATTCAATAGTTTATCCATCCACCCAGACTATCTCAGTTATTATTTTACGACTAACTTTGAGAACATAAAAGCTCAGAGTTTTCATTTAACAAAATATTTACTTGGTGGAAGTACGTAATAGCAATAAGAGAGAATTTAGGTTTGGCAACTCAATCAAAAGTAAATAAAAAAATGTTGTCAGAAACATACCTTATCAGGGTTGTTTTTGGTGAGCACAGCCCCCACAGCACCCCCCAGTGACCTTCCAAAAACAACTATTCTAGAAGTGTCAATATCAGTCCTCTGAACCAGATGATCCAATGCAGCCTAATAAAAAAGAAAGGGAAACATATCCACCAAGATATGAGAGAAATCTAAATGACGGACGAACACAATATGGGATGACAATGCTTACTGCAAAACAAACCTGAGCATCCCTTGTGATACCATGTTGAGAAGGGTAGCCATCACTCTCTCCATAACTGTTCTCCAGAGAACAATGTGAACAAGTTTCCATTCAGGATAACCAACATACATATATTTCAATAGAATTTCAGCTGTTAGAATCATATATAATAATATAAGCACTAAAAACTTGTGATTAAAATGCAAACAGTGCATACCCCCTGTAAGAAAGCATGAAGACATTACATTGCATTCTCTGTATCATTATGCGAACCATTTCAAGGCGATGTGCAATATCTAGAGGAAACAAGTAAAGGCCTCCAACAGGAATAGGACCAATCAAAACCTCAAGAGCCCAGAAAACTGTGTAACTATTAAAAAGATGCAACACAATCATATCTTCTGGAATACAACGACAAAAGGATACTGCCAGCATTTTCTTGGAAAAACAAAATGGTTGGACCTGCAAAAAACATGCACTACTTTCTGTTAAACTATTACTAGAAGTCGCTGCATTAATTGCAGAAGGTGCAAAGAGAAAGATACTGACAGAACACATGGGAAACGACTAGCACACAGCTATCATTGCTGTGATGGACTAATATGCAGGTAGTGCCAATATCTTCACTCAAGCTTTCCCTGGGCCACATAGACCATGTTGTACATGTATTGCAAATGACTTCCCGACCTTAACGGGTCATATGAAAACTATGCTTCCATAGAACTATGGTATCTTAAAATCAAACACCAAAAAAAAACCCAGTTCTACCAAAAATGACTTCTGATGGAGCTTAAGAATCTGAACTCAACAATTCAGCCCAATTCCACCAACCCCAACAAACCCATGAACAGTGAGCCCAAAGAATGTAAACACTCAAAACAATAACAAACCCTAGGCCTAAAGCACCAAATTGCTTCCTCTAAGTTGAACTCTTTATTTGCAACTTCACTGACCACAATAAGCTGATGAACATGAGCCCTAAGTCCACAACTAACCAAACACACAACAAACACTATTCCACCTAAAATTGCTTCTACTGCCCCTGCAGAAACTAAAATTCAACTCGAAATTCCAATTTCACTGAACAAAAAAAGCTTACGAACACTGATCCCTAAGTACACAACGAAACACAGATAAAAAAACCCTAATTCACCACAAATCACTTGCGACCTCAGAGTCTAAATTGCACTCATTTCCAATTTCACTGACCTCAAGGAAGAATATAAACCGTAATTCACTGATACTAACATGACTTTATAATGCAAAAAAAAAAAATGTTTAAACCTAAATTGGATTGGTACAAATGAAGTAACAACAAAGCTCTTCAGTTGCAACTTCACTGACCACAACTAGGTCATGAACACTGAGCACCTAAGTCCACAACGAACCAAACAGAAAACAATCCCTATTCCACCTAAAACTGCTTCTACCGCCACTGTAATATTAAATAATTGTACCCACGTAATCCCCAATAGATTCTACACACACCGTAGAAACCAATTGAATTCCTAATTTCCAATTTCACAGACCACAACAAGCTCAAGAACACTAATCCCTAAGTCCACAACCAACCTATAGAAAACAAACCCTAATTCACCACAAATCCCTTACGACCTCATAATCTAACTTGCACACTTGGTTCCCAATTCCACTAACCTCAACGAATCAACCAGATGATAAATCCTACTTCACTGACACTAATGCGAGTTTACACTGCCAAAGAATTGCTTCATCGAAATTGAACTCTTCATTTGCAACTTCACTGACCACAACAAGCTCGTGAACAGTGAGCCCTAAGTCCACAACTAACCAAACAAAACAACACCTATTCAACCTAAAACCGCTCCAACCGCCACTGAAGAAATTACAATTCCACTCTTAATTTCCATTTCACAGACCACAACAAGCTCAAGAACACTGATCCCAAATTTCACATAACAATACAGCTAAAAAACCCAAATTCACCACAATTCGCTTGACTGTATCCCAATTTCACTGAGCTCAACGAATCAAACAGAACATAAACCCTAATACACTGATGCTAACGCGACTACAATACAAATTATTAAAAAAAAAAGAAGCTTTAACCTAAAATGGATCGCTACATATACAGTATATAGACAATTATGTACATATATAGTTATATACCTTGGCATTCGGGGAAGAGCTTGATGAACCAAGCGTGAAGGCGGACACCGTCGGAAGATCTGAGCCACACGTCTTCGTAGATGAGGCGGAGACGAGCGGGGGTGATTGGATACGACTTTGTGAGACCAGGCAACACCGGCACGTAGACTAACCGCTCCTGGAACGCCACCAGTAAGGCTATTCCGGCCACCACTATGCCTCCCACTCCGTACAGAAACACGTTTACGTACGACACCATTTCTCCAATCTCAAACTCTCCACTCTCTCTCTCTAGGAATGCATCGATGGCGATACGTTTACTCGGGAAGGAATAAAGAAGGTGAAGGGAAATCTCTGGTAGGAAAATTCAATTCGGGCGAAGAGTGAAGGGGGGGAGAAGGTGTTTTCAATTCGTCTTGTGAGATTCACGCTTGGAAAGTGATACAACAGTTGTTTTTTCCTACTAACTTTTTCTCTCTCTCTCTCTCTCTCTCTCTCTCTGTTGACAATAATTTTCTTAACACAAAGAGGACATGTGAAACTCCCCACCTCATACTGTCGCGATTTTGAATCCTACCTTTTTTTTTTTATAATTAAGTGTACGGGTCAGTTTTCATGCAGTTCAACTAACTAATTCTCGAAACTAATTCATCAGCGTGGCGTGGCCTCATTTAAAGTCAGACCAAAACTTGTATGAATTGGCTCCAAAAGAGTTGATAGCACATGCGACGTTTCGAACATAGGAAGGAGTAAACCCCTAAGTCTCAAGTCTTGATCTCTAAGCCAACCCCTTAGGGTGAGAATCCTATTTAAGGTAATAGTCTTTGCGATTCTGATGCTGTGTTTTGGATATTATCTGTTCAACTTGCATCTTGGTAAAGTTGTGGTAGCAAACTACCCTTTCACAGGTAGGGGTTACTCTAAAAGAATGCCCCATTTGAGCTTGACTCATTTAATGAGTGGTACTAGCTTACAAAATGAACATACTATTGCAGTTGGGAGCAGTGGGATTGTGACTTTGGTCTCTCCTCCCAACTTTTTACTTAGCAAGCAACAAAAACCAATTTTTATTATGAGGCCCTGTTCCTCTTCACATTTTTTTTAACTCAAAAGGAGATTGATTTTATTCCATAAATAAGGGGCCAAGCTGAATATCAGCCAAAGCTATGTCGGATAGCCATGAGGGAAAATCCTCTACCCTATTACACTCATGAATAACATGAGTAAAAGAACATAATTGAAAGTGTGACACAAGTTTAAAGAATCCAAATCAATCGAGTCACACTCCATCTAGGTCTTGCATCAAGTGAGAGCTTGGACAACTTGAAAAGCATTACAACCCCAAGGGGTTGACAAAGTGGTTTTGCCTTGAGACTTAGTGTTCTCACCTAATTAAGGTCTCAAGTTCGATTCTCCTTGTCAATAAACTCTTGGAACCACTGGATTTATGCCCGGTCATTACCTCTAGGGCCTTGGAATTAGTCGAAATGCGCGCAAGCTGGCAATTTCATTCCATGGTTTTGCTTTTTTCATTTTTCTTTTCTTTATGGGTTTGCTTCATTATAAATTACATTAAGGTTGCAACAATTCAACGGTCAAGTGTCAACACCGTTATAAAGAAACGATTACTTGTTAATCGGAGATGGAGTAGCACCTAATAAATGTTGAGGCATAGATAGATGGTTTGACAAAAATAAGATTTTTTCCCAAACAATGGTATTCGAAATTTTGTCACTAATTACCAAAAAAATTTACAGTGCCGTGTTGTCCATATATACTCTTTTTTGGAACAACAATTTTTTTTATTATTCTTTGAAATTGTTACAAAGACTAACAGTAACGAGGAGAATGACATTTATATTCCTAAACAAAACTAAGAACAATCCAATGTGCTCAATCCGAGACGCAAGCCCAAGGTTAGCAAGATACCAAACAATGGAACATGCAATGGGACAAGCCCGCACCTAAAGGGCCAAGCCTGAACAACAGCACAGCCACCGCAGACAAATACCCACTGCCTCCCCAGCCACCGTCTGCAGCAAAAGCACCAGCGACCACCACACGCCGCCAATAGATCGCCACAGAACACCACAGAGCCGTTAAGCAAACCCGGGAGCACCCACGAATAGCGGTTTTTCACTATTAGTCCATGGACAAATACACCCTGTTTGGATGCCGGATTTGGAAAACACCCGGATATGTAATCCCGGGCCCACCTTACTCCGGCGTTTGGCAGCAATTCCATCGATTCATCTCCGCCCTGATTTTAACACTGTTGGGACTACAAATCAGGGGGAAGCCTCGTTAGCTAACGATAGGCTCAACCCAGTCATTAGCAAATCCGGGTGGATTTCGCCATTTTTGTTCCTGTTTTACCCCTCCAAATCCAGGTGATTTGGGGGTTGTTTTCATAGTGGAGAGAGAGAGAGAGAGACCTGTTCCATTATTGATCAAATGGATCTGAGCGGAGTGGCTGGGTATTTTATGGCTATCGACTGGGTTTTTGGTTCATCGACGGTGGGTCTTTGGCTATCGACGGCGGCCATTGACGGTGGGTGGTGGGTTTCGCAGAGAGAGGGGAGAGGAAGAACCGATGAAGAAGAAGAAAGGTAGATAGAAGAGAGAGAGAGAAAAGAATAGTGGGGAGCTTTTTATGAAAGTAACGTTGTTTTTGAAACAATTTAGGAATCTACCGTTATTTTCAAACTATTTATAAAAATACCGTTGTTTTGTACTTCTCATTTTGAACCCGAGATCTTTAACGAATTCTCAGTCTGAACCTTAGAAGTCTCCCAAAATTTCATCCGACGTGTCTCCGTCCAGTGTGGATGTTTGGCCAGCGTGTCCATATATATTTCTCATGTCTAAAATGAGAAATCGGTTTTATTTGAGTTTCTCTAACTTGGAACATACTTCCCGTATACTTATTGTCTACCATACATATTTCCCGTATACTTATTGTATACCATACATACTTCCCATTTCTAAAATGAGAAGTCACTTTAATTTGTAGAACACTTATTCTGGAAAGTATTTTAAACAACCCAATTTGGACCTGAGAAGTTATTTTACACATCTCATGTTGGATCTGAGAAGTTTAATTAAAGATCTCATTGTGGACCTGAGAAGTTCAACTAACTATCTGCCAAACATATTTTGTTGTATATCTAAGTACGTCTCATTTTGGACCTGAGAAGTATTTAAAGTATTTCTCATATTGGACTTGAGATTTTTTAACCCTCATTTTTACACTCTCCAATCGTCTTATTTAGAGTTTGGGGTGGATGGGCTATTAATATGCATGTCTTTAAAAAAAAAATCTGAAATATTTTGAAAATGTGATAAATGTTATGAGATCTTTTCAATACATACTACTATTTTCAAATGTCCGAAGATGTTTTGTACGTTTTGTTTTCTTTACATGCCCCTAGCAATCAATATGAATCTCAACCCTACCACTTCGTTACTCAGACAAAATAAATGTAAAGTTTTTAAATAAGAAATAAAAAACGAGACCAAATATTTATTAAAAGAAAAACTCGTTATTTCTTTTTCGCTCTAGTAAAAATAAATAAATAAGTGTGGATTACATATTTAATTGGCATTTTTATGTGCTTCTTCCCGTAGAGGACCAAATGGAGATTGATGCTTGCTTAACTAAACCACGAAAAATAAGAGTTGGAGTTAAATCTTCAAGTTGCATTTAATGAGACTGAAGAAGCAAAGAAATCAGTGTTCTCAGAGGGACCCGAGTTCTAAGAGCCGTGTTAAACATTAGCAACCCGAGTTTTTAGTAAGCATTTTTCACCTTCTCTGTGGATTCGATTCCGGTCTTACCGGGTATTATGCTACACCGGTCTCCGCCCTACGCTTGGGGCAACCCATTAAATTAGGTATAGGATTTCGGTCAATCACCGGGTAATGTTTAACATTTTAAGGACTTGTTTGAGGGCTCTATGTAATGTATAGAAGCAGGGGGCATGGGTTAAGTCTTCCTTAGTGATGAACTTCACCCAGCTAAATACCCCAATCGGAAACCCTAAATACCCTAACTCTAATCACAAACCCTAACTCTAATCAGAAACCCTAAAGAGATTTAGAGAGAGAGACAGAGACGTACTGAGAGAGAGAGAGAGAGAGAGAGAGAGAGAGAGAGAGAGAGAGACGAAGAGCATGCGTACCTTGGTGGAAGAGAGAGGAGTAAGATCAGTGAGGAAAAAGCTCCCCGTTCTTCTCTGCTTCAATCTTCCTCAGGACGCTAGTTTGAGAATAACGACTGTTTTCGTTGGAGAAGGGGAAAAAGGAGAGTTAAAAGTACTTCTCAGGTTCAATTGAGATGTATAAAATACTTCTTAGGTCCAATACGAGAAGTATGTTCTCAATTAGTACACCAGAAATCTCGTATACTTCTCAGGTACAAAATTCAAATAAAACCAACTTCTCATTTTGGAAATGAGAAGTATGTATGGACACGCTGGACAAACATCCACGCTAGACGAGGACACATCGGATGAAATTTTAGGAGACTTCTAAGGTTGAGACTGAGAAGTCTTTAAAGATCTCAGGTTCAAAATGAGAAGTACAAAACAACGGTATTTTTATAAATAGTTTGAAAACAACGATAGATTCCTAAATTATTTCGAAAACAACGGTATTTTGATAAAAAGCTCGAATAGTGGGTAAGGTAGACAGAAGAGAGAGAGAAGAATAGTGGGTAAAGGACAGGAGTAATTGGGTTTTTTTTTTTAAAGACCAAGTGGTTCTGTTTGTTTGTAAAAAGAAGAAGTGGTGATACGGTAAATATTCCTCGTTAGCTAACTATTTAATTTATTGAACTAATGGAGAATAAAAAAATGAAATTTGAAATTAATTTATATAATTTGAAATTTGAAATTATATTGTTAATCTTGTTGTGCTAAAAAAAAAAAACATCAAATTTTTTATCTAATTTTTTTCCGGAAATATTATTTTTTTAACATCTAATATAGTATAAATATATTTTATGTTTTTATTGTGTATTTATTCTAATTATTATGTATTTATTTAATTATATTGAAATTAATAAATTGGGGGCAATTTAGTCATTTGCCCTCTTATCCACCCTCCAAATCCATCTTCTCCAAAAATCATCCAAACACCTCATTACAAATCCACCCTTCTTACGAGGTGGGTCCACCCTCATTACAAATCCACCCTCAAATCTACCCTCGTTACAAATCCACCCAAAATCATCTCCGGCATCCAAACGGGGTGTATAGAATTGGAGAAAAAACATTGGAGTAGTAAACAAAATCATGAGTTTAAATATCAATTTTTAAGAACAGGTTCCCTCTAATACATGCAATGCAAGTAGGAGTACAATTTTTTTAGTAAAAAAACTATGGGTAAACAAACACTACCTTGTGTAGGACCCATTCTAAGGAAAAAAATTTGGGTACCAAGTGGGTATTGCCACTTGGTACCCAAGAATGATCGAAGCCGTCCAAATGTATTTTGGACGGCCCGGATTGATTCTCTCTCTCTCCTCTCACCCAAACACTCTCTCTCTCTCTAAAATCCGGACCGTTGGATCGTATTATGGACGGCTGAGATTGTCGAGCGGGTACCACGTGGGCAATATCCACTCGACACCCAAAAATTTCTCCATTTTGAGATCCCAAGCAAATAATTGGAGGGGTTAAATTTTTTTAAAACATACTTTTAAAAGTCCCCGTAAAAATCAACTCATTCGTATATCGGTAATGACTTTGATCGATTTTCAACAATGTATTCGTTCAAATAAAAATTGAATGAATTGATCATGCCTTTACTGATATAACGGCTTATAAAATAATACTCCCTCCGTCCCAAATTGGATGTCTATTTTTGAAACCCGTGCCATTTTCAATCGCTTATATCTTTCAATATGAATCTCCAAAAATAGTCAATATAGATCTTGTTTGATAGTTCTCGACAAGTTCTATAATATAAAGTGTTCATAATTACGAAAAACATTAGAAATTGAAAGATATAACAATCGAAAAAGGGCACGGGTTTAAAAAATAGACATACAATTTGGGACGAATGGAGTATTGTACACAAATCAAACGACTCCAATCAGTAATGTGTGCAAATAAATTCCTCACAAAAAGTGATGTACATTTTGCTGGAAATGATGTACCGAGAGTTGGGCTGGGGTTACCACTAATACATGCAGATGCAGGTATACATTTCTTTCCCTTGGGCATTTCCCAAAGCAAGAAAATATAGGAGTAATCAAGTTTTTATTGGGCTTTGTAAACTTAGTTTTGACCTCTTTAATTGTCAAGGTTGTCAGCGTCGTAATTGGCCTAGAACTCTGGGTCATAAAACCAAAAGGAATCCTATTCTCTCTCCCATAGGCCCCCCCGGGGCCAGGCCCAAAAGGTATCTTTTTCAATTCTCACTTGCCGCAAAAACTCAAACACAATGAACCCGCCCAGGCGCCAAGTTGAGATTGTGGGAGCTCTCTGTCAATTTCTAGTCCGAACCGTTCGTCTCGGTAATTAATGATTCAAATTATTACCGGTAAAGTAACAGTTAACTAGTATCGCTAAGAGTACATATGCGAATCTAAACCATTAATTGTAGAGATGGACTTACTTGGATGATTGGCAGGAGAGCTAACGTCCCTCAAAGACAAAGAGTCATCGGGTCCACCAAGTTGCCATGGACTGACAGGAGCTGCCGTCCCTGAGAGACAATAGAGCCCTCGGGTCCGCAAAGTTGCCAACTGCTGTTGCAGCCGGTTTATTCCAGTAACCGGTAAAAGGGAGCCAGAGTTGCCCCAGTTCTGTTGGAACCATCATAGAAAAGCATAATAAACAATTTCTCACTCTCTCTTCCACTTCAAGCCAAACCACCAACCACATCACAAATTTGGACCCATTCCCAATTCTCAAAACATCCAAATCCATCCAATATATATATAACCCGTACGTAATTTTGTTTGTGAATAATTGTGATTGTTTCCTCTGCAACAAGAAATTCCATCCAATTTTGATTCCCTTTTCCCATTTTTGACTTCCTGTGTATTTTGAATTTCAGGAATCTGTGTCTGAGCTTGATTTATGGTAAGGCATTAAAGTGCCCTGGCCAATGGCACTGATGCCTCGTTATCTGCAGTTAATTCCATGCTCAATCCATCATTTACTCATTTCTGAGGTCCCAATTTCCACACAATTCCATTCATATTTCAACACCCATATATGAACCTGTTTTTTTTTATCATAATTTCAAATGTCCGAGCCAGTTTACGTATATCTCGAATTTGACTATATATACATATGTATATGTGTATGACTATGAAAGCACTGGGCTGATTATGCAGGCGTTTCGAAGGAGCTCATGAACTCGTAATCCATCTCCGTATACAGACATCCGCACAGAGATTTGTAAACACATTAGGTTTTTTGTGCCGGCTACAGGGGAATTGAGAATGCTGACGTGCATAGCTCGACCGAAGCAAGCCGGCGATGAATCGCTTCATCAACCTGAAGAAGTCGATCGCCCTGGCTCCCCAAGTAGCAAGCAAGCCATCAAATCTCTCACTTCTCAGGCAAATCCCTCTCTTTCACTTCTCTATGTTTTGATTCTTTTTTTGTACGAAAATTTAAGGAAATGGGAGCAACTTAGGCTGAATCTCAGTGAATCGTGACAGCAAGCTAAAAGTCCTCTATGTATGACATTTTTGGATTTTTGAAACCTGATTCGATTTGGTTTGCATTTTACTGAGTTGATTGTTATTACAGTAATTTGTGATGTAAGCTTTTTATAAAGGATTGTTATACGTAGCAACCGATGTAACTCTCGTACTTTTTTTGGTTTTTTTGGTTGATTATTCTTTGCGCGTTGTGTGTTTTGAGGTTTGCGGAATTTCTCAACACAGAGCTTACATTTTTTCAGATAAAGGACATGGCATTAAAGGCATCAGGAGCATATCGAACCTGTAATCCTTGTGCTGCCGCGCCACCGATTCAGCACCAAAACAGCAAGGGCTACGCTGAGTCGGACTCGTCGGAGAGATTCCGGTGGTCGTACCGCCGAACAGCGAGCTCGAATTCGAGCTCGTCGAGGCAGTGGGGGAAGGAGTTGGAGGCGCGGCTGAAGGGAATATCGAGCGGGGAAGGGACGCCGGCGTCGGCGAGTGGGCGCCGAGTCGACCCGATCGTGTTCGTGGAGGAGAACGAGCCGACGGAGTGGGTCGCCCAGGTGGAGCCAGGAGTTCTCATCACGTTCGTTTCGATGCCACGTGGCGGAAACGATCTCAAGCGCATTCGGTTTAGGTAAGTGATTTGGGTTTTTTGACGGTCCTGATATGCTTACGTGTTTTTCAACGCGCGAGTCCTACAGTATTTTAGGCCTTGTTTGAGTGCAACTGTCTTTTTAATTTTTTGGTTTTGTATTTATTCAAAAAAAATTCACGTTTTAGTTTACGTTACACTTTTGTGGATTATTGATTTGTCTTCATGAAAGGAACCGAAAAAGTAAAAAATTATGAGCATTGAACAAGTTTTTTAGGAAATATCCAAAAAAAAAAAAACCCAAAAAGATAGTTCCAACTATCTTTTTTTATATTTTTATTGGATATTTCTAAAAAAAATGGATAATTCTTATGGAGACGAATCAATAATTCACAAAATTTTGATGCAAAACTAATGAATGAGGAAAAAAAAAATAGATAAAGACAAAATAAAAAATTTAAAAAGACAGTTCCACTGGAACAAGGCCTTAATGGGTGGGATAAGCTCCTCTACATAAAAAATTCCTCCATGCCCCTCATCTTGTGAGCCCACACCAGGCTCACTATTATAATCCAAACCATTTGCCTCTTAAAACACACAAAGAAGAACATGTTCTAAAAAAGTCACGTTGATTGATTGAACATTGATAGATACGTGAAAAAGTTGAATTTTATAATGTAAAGTGAATGACAAATATGTTCCAAACTTAAACCTTACAATTCACCGAACTTCATGTATATATCGAAATCAGATCAAACTGATTTTTAGCAACATGCCCTTTTTGGAATGTTTTATAAATGGTTCAGATCATGTCTATAAGCCTGATATGAGTCTACGGAATGAGAGTATGGAGAGGAGCTGATCCCTTACTGGGTTTAATTAGTTTGGCATTTCCTGATAATTTGATTAGCATATTGCCTTATGCTTTTAGTATCATCTTTTGTCTTTTTTTCCTTAGTGTTTCGAATAAATATTGCTTTAGCTTCATAGCATGATAGCAGTTGATAGGCATGCATTATTATTCCCTGAATATTTTCGATGACTAAAATGCCCCCAGGGCATCTTATTCAAGTGTTTGGATGCTTACATCAATATAAAAAAATATTCAAAACATAATTTTATAAAATAACTTTTGGCAGAATCCTTTATCTTGGTTGACAAATTAAGGTAGTTTTAGTGGTGATATTTTTATGATTATGAGCTACTTTTTTAAATAAAAATGTGCTTGATATGACATTTTCCACGCGGGAATTCTGCCATAAAAATGTGCTCTCCTATTATTAAACATGAATATACAAATACTTACAGAAAACAATAATCGATAATCTTGCTAAAAAAATGTACTAACTTTTTAAGTTTGATTTCAAAGTTGTATCTCCTGGTTTGGGAATTTGAATCCATGTCTAGGTCCACCTTATGGTAAAAGGTGAAACAGCAAAGTAGGGAATCATAATTTAGGAGCTCCATCCAAACGGAGCCTTAGAAACCTCTCTGTTCATCTCAAAACTTTTCAAGGGCTGAGCGCCTGAGCCATTATCACAAAGAAATCCTTAAAGGAAAACTAACTCGATTGCATTTTTTTTGTTTTAGTGGGGTTTGCTTTGATTGTGTTGGTGAATGCTTTTACCAAGTGTTGCTGTCCTGTCGGGTATTGGTCTCTTGCCATCTTTTTCAATCTCCATCACGCCTAATTCCTTTGTCCCCCTTTTTGACTGTTTGTTTTCATATTGTTTTGAAATAAAAACAAAAGGACTACATAGTATGCGAATCCACTGTCACTAACAAGGGACAAGGGCCAAGGCTATGGAGCTTTCACATTATTGTTCTCTAGTCTAAGGTCACATAGTCATAGCACTGCCTCCAAATTTCCCATATAGTAGGTGTGTGTTGTACGTTTGTCAAAAAGTACAGTAGGTTGGGATTGGGGCATCTGCTGTCCCAAGGGACGGCAGGCGCTGTCATTTTTCACACGGTGGCATTTGGGGGCCATTTTTCACATTATTGTTCTCGTTTCTGAGTCTTTTTCGGGCCCTTTGATGATCCAAAACAGTATGTATTCTATAGCCGATTCTATAGCCTGCCAAGAACATTAGTTGTGCCAAAAATCAGGTTAATCGAATATCGTTTGATATGATTTTGGAACAAATTTGTTTTAAGATATAACAAGATTACAACACTGACTCGGAGCCCATTAACCCATTTATATCAAGACAAATTCATTTCGAAATTATATTAATCGTTCTTTGATCAACCTGATTTTTTACGTGGTTTATGTTGAGAACAAGTTCTAAATTGTGGACGGTTTGGATCGCTGAAGTGGGTCCGAAAAGGCCCTCAAATGGGCTAACTGGATTTTCTGTACTTATATGATCATCTTCTATGACAAAAGGGCCCTTGAAATGGGAAAAATATTCAATGTCCCTAGGACAAGGTTGAGCACAAATCTGAATCACAAAAATTGTGATGTAGACATTACATATTTGTGTGGTCTAGATTCGTGTTCAAGCTTGTCCCAGGGCATTGAATAACTCCTCCCTGAAATGGAACTTGCGAATTTACTAATTTATAGTCATGTTAAAATAACACGATTATTGTAGTATTACTATTGCATTTCTATGGTAGGTCCTAGGACCCAGGGGAAACAAATATTTCTCATATTCAAATCGAATTTGTATTATTTGTTGCTGACTAATAAAGGACTACCTAGATTCGCGTCCTCAGTAACAAGGGACAATGGCTATGGATATAGGCTAGCTGTGCAGATATAAGTCAATTCACCGCACTATTTAATAAGTTGATAAACTTTATCTTTTTAAATAATTAGCTATGGTTTTGATTGCAACCCCTAATTCTTAGTTCTTATGTAGAGACTTGTATTTGTTTTTCTTCCATTTTCTCCTCTAAGATTCTAAAACTTGTCCCGTTCAAATGGTTAACTTCTCTCGATCGTGAAAAGTTTCCGTGCAAATTTTTAAACAAAGTTTTGCTCCACTAAACGAAAATTCTTACACCGCGCCAAAAGCCATGGAGCTTTCACATTTTTATTCACAAGGATAAAGTAGCACCCTTAAAATGTTTTTTATTTGTATTGTTTGTCTCTAGCAAAGTAGGGTGATGCCCAAAAGTGGGCCTGCAATGGGGCTAGCAGCAAGGGACAGGGCACTGGGGCTTTCACATTCTTGTTTAATAAGAGAAAATGACACAATTCTGATATGATAGCATTGCCATGGTGGGTCATAGGCATCCGAAGGAAACCCTTATCGCATTTTACAGAGTGTGCCTATTTGTAGATTTGATTGATGATGTTGGAATCATTACTCTTGTTCACAAGGGATTACGATCAAAATTAGTGAACGAATAGTCTTACGGCTTTTGTTGCCTCTTGGATATGTTTTTAAATCAAAAGTCGAAAACACATGTCCGCGAAATGATCTTGTTTATGTGATGTGGTTGCGCGTTGAGGACTGTAATTAAGTATGTCGTTGCTGCTTCGTTAAGGAATTAGATACCCACTAAGCATATTCATTGCAAGTATTATCATATTTTCCATTAAAGGCATTTCAATGCTTTGGCTTTATAGTAGTCTCTATGAATGGGGCTCACCTTTTGTCAACAAAAGTTTTCCAGTGGGTCCAATTTAGTGGCCAAACACTTGAAATAGTTACCGTTACATAATCACCTGGTGGAAATGTAGGATGATTAGGAGTTCCTCACAATTATTGCTATAGACTGGGAGCAGTAAGTCCTGAATCACTTTAACTGAGTATAGCATGTGTTACAAAAATCTTACTGTATTTCACATGAATCTGATCAAGTATTTTCAAAATTGACCTTCTTGCCCTTGACTTTCGGACTAGGTACTTGATTTTACACTCTTTTTTTCTCTCTTTTTAGCTTAATTAGTAATATTTTAACCAATCTTAGCACATATAATTGAACCAAACCACCACGATAAGGTTATAATCTGATCTTCTGTTTTTTTTTTGAAATAATCTATTGTAGTGTTCAAGATCTTCTTTTTTTTTTTTTTAAATAATCTATTGTAGTGTTCAAGATCTGGTTGTTTCGGTGTTCAAGATCTGGTTTTCTTAGTGTTGTAAATTATAATCTCTCATTTAATTTTTTTTGCTAATTTTTGGTTCACCGATAATTTTTCAAAATGTTTGAGGTTTTCTTTTTTTTTTTTTTTTTTTTTTTTTTTTCCGTATCGGCCGAGACACCGATACGTCTCGGGTATCGGCCGAGACAGGGTGCGATTTTTTCTCACACCGAGATATCGGCCTGTATCCGTATCGGAGGCCCCAAATACCGGTACGTATCGGCCGATACGAGACGTCTCGGCCGATATTTAAATCTATGATACTTCCGGTGATCATACCGGCCATTTGATTGCCTTACCTTTTTTTTTTGCATGAATAGTAGAGGAAATTGACATTTTTGTAATTTAATCTATTGCTTGTCCATTATTTTGATTGAATTAGTCAAGAACTTTGATGGCAAGTTTGTATCTGTTGATTAGCCGGGAAATCTTCAACAAATGGCAAGCTCAAAGATGGTGGACAGAGAATTATGACAGGGTAATGGAACTTTATAATGTGCAGAGATTAAGCCGCCAAGCGGTCCCGCTTCCAACCACTCCCAAATCGGAAGAGGAGGTGAGCTCTGGCCTCTGTGCTTAACTATGGAACTAGCATTGAACTAGCTCTGGCCTGTAAATGAGTAGCTATTGCTGTATTCTACCAACACATAGTGTTAAAATGCTACATTGCTAATGTTGTTGCAATGGTGCAAGTGCTCTTTCTCCTATTTTTTCACATAATATCAAACTGAGTCGCTATACTCGGGTCCCGTGATGAGAAAGGGAGAGGCAAACCAGAATGGTAAATTACAGCAATAGTTATTTCCTGGGTCGAGATTGCCAAAAAGGCATGGCTATTATGTCAGGCCAAATGGAAAATTTTAACTTCATGCTAAAATATAGATTTAGTAGCCCATATGTCATGCCATGGAGAAGCTCTAACGACTCATCACTTGTTGCAAAAATTTGAAGGTGTGTCTTTATTTATGGTGCTATGTCAAATGCTGCATTTACAGAGTCCAAAAATTGAGTCTGCTGAAGACAGTCCTATTACTCCGGCACTTAGCAGAGAACGCCTACCTCGTACTATGTATAGACCCATGGGAACCGGAATGGGTTACTCATCCTCAGATTCACTTGACCAACACCCTATGCAATCACGCTACAACTCTGACTCCCGTCTGACCACCTCAACGTCAAAACTATCAAGCATTAGTGGAGCAAAAACTGAAACATCTTCAATAGATGCTTCCATAAGGACTAGCTCATCAAGAGATGCAGATCGCTCTGGAGAGCTATCCGTTAGCAATGCCAGTGATCTGGAGACGGAATGGGTTGAACAGGATGAACCAGGAGTTTACATTACGATCAGAGTACTGCCTGGTGGCAAAAGGGAACTCAGACGTGTCAGATTCAGGTTAGTATTCTGTGTTACTCTTAGCATAAATATTGTAGTAAGGATAGGGATGAATCCAGGGACTCCTGCATTTTACTAGGAAGTCATTTTTAAGATAATCACGAAACTATAAGGGCTTTCACCCAAATGGTGAAATCCAAATCATCTCGCAAAGGAGCTTTGCTACGTGAATGGTCATTGGGTGCAGTTGCTAGACAAGCTCTCCTATGCTGGTTGGCGGTACAGCAATCAACCCACTCTCTAGTAGAGAATGAACCTCATGTCTCTAGTTTTCTGCTTCGTTGCATGAAGCGGGAGAATATAGAAGCTCCCAAACTTGAAAGCAGGAAATTAAGGTGTACATACATTACAAAAAATAATATAGCATAGGAAATACACTTTAAAACTACAATCATTGTAGGGAATACAAAGATAGGGGCCAAGTCTACCTTTAAGTATAAGAAACGGGATAGTGTTAGAAGGTATGGTTTTGTTTTCAAGATATCATGACTTTGGCTATATGTTTGAGCTAAATCGAAGACCAATTTATGAAGCGAAGTAATAAATTACTGTTTTCCTATACCGGAAACGTACAAAAGCTCCCATCTTCGTAAGGAGCGGGCTCCAATCAAGCTCCTAAGTTGGGAGCGAAGAACCGCGCACCTACGGTGGGAGCGGCACCACTTTAGGAGTTCTCTACAACTAAGGTTTTACATATTGCGTTGTTCAATAATTGAGTTGAATGACTTGTCGCAATAATTCCTCCTCCAGTCGAGGTGCAAATATGTAGCCTTCTATGTTGATGGAAGAACTAAGATGGAAAAACTCGCTAATCTGTTTTCTTAAAATGCCGCTCAGTTTGTCAGATAATGTTACCAGACTGATTATAAACATGTCAATGTGGCAGTGTATATGGTAGGTTAATTGCTATCAAACTCTTTTCTCTGGATAGATGAGAGATCAAATAATGCAAAAAGGCTTGATGCTATAAGTGGGCGATCCACAGTTTTACATGAGCTTATACTGCCTCAGTTACGGCGATCATTGTACATTTGACCGATCAAATGCCTTCTTGTTTTGTATAGGATAGAAAGGAGAAGTCATGTAAACTTGCAATATGTTTTGGTAGATTACATCAAAGTTTATCAGCATCTTTTCCATTAAGCCATTTCTAAGATTATTTGTACATTCTACAGAGAATTTAGAGAAAGAGAGATTGGTTGTCAAATAGTTTTTCACTAACTGAATAGAATGCTAAAGAGGATGGGAAAAGAAAGAGGTTCTTATTCGAGAATTGATCTGATGTTTCTTGTGTTTATTCCCCTCCTGCTGGAACCTTCTCTTCTATCGGAGAAATACAGTTGGCTTTCAACGCAGTCAGTCGTTGCTGACTCTCTCTCGAGTCTAGACATAACTAATTGACAACGCCATGTGCATGAGTCATTTTGGGAGTCAAATCGAGTTTGGTAAATTTGTTGCAGCTGCTGCAGTCTTTGATTAGGAAAACTCTGGTGCAGTTTGTGTGCACGTGAGTATTTGTGGAAGTGTTTGTGATTGTAGCCTAATCGACCTGTTTTTGAGGTTTAGGAGCAAGTTTGACACACGAAGCGCAAGGGCTTTATGCGTGGCTGATGTCTAGGCCAATGAACTAATGTTCGTTACCAACCACGCCTTTAGGGTTTTAGATTTCGTAAATTATGTACTAAATGGAAGTCGAACTTGGAATTGAAATTTCATAGCTTATGCTGCTTTTTACCCTCCCCCCTCCTTTGCCTGTCCAGTTTTATCCAGGCAAACATTATGAAGCATGGCAAAAAAAAGTTCTGTTCGCACCTTTTTAATGAATCTGAATTGTACTGTTGTGTCTAACTGAATTGGAGTTTTCTGTGTGTGTGTGCATTTTGTCGTGCAGTCGAGAAAAGTTTGGGGAGGTGCATGCTAGACTGTGGTGGGAAGAGAATCGAGCCAGGATACATAGACAATACCTGTGATTCGACTCTGCGACAAAACGGCTTCAAGTAGTTTTTGGTTTGTTGATATGAGCAAGTGGTTCCTTCACCGAAAGTTCTTTGTTTCCATACCATTGAAGTGTCTTATTCAAGAACATGACAAGATGCTGCTACCAGTACCACCTTTATATAAATTGTAAGTGAGTTGCACTCATATTTGAGGCTTCGTCCCGGGTTCGCAGTTCTCTCTCTCTCTCTCTCTCTCTCTCTCTACATCACCATCCTTGTGATGTAGAAGTGCTTACTACTTTTGCCAAAGAATTTGAGTTCTGTATTTACAAGTTGAAGACAAGTACTTGGATTTTGACCTACAAACTATGTGAATTTTTTTTGCTAATGCAAACTATGTGAAATTAAAGATCATGCATATCTCCTTTGCCTTTTTTGTGCAATGACAAAGAATAACGAGAGCAATGCAATTGCTGCCATATATTGTGTTGATCGAGCTTATAAGGAAATTAAATTTGCAATTGAAGAATAGGCAATGTAGAATTATGTCATACTATTTTTCGCATGGTTAAAAGTACTCGATTTCGATCTCTATAATATACGATTTTGATCATTAATGTGGGCCCGGTATGGACCCGAAAAAGGAGGATTGGACAGGAAGCTACTCTCTCATTACTGGAGAGAAACCAGATCCTTTATTTACATACTTTTTGTAACTGTCTACGCTAGTCTCTAGCCCAATGTGGTTGATCAATTCTACCATCTACAAGATAAATGTATTAAATTTAATATGAGGGTATATTTGTCTATGAAAAATGGAGAGTGGACCTTGCACCTTAAAAAAAGCAAAAAAAATGGATTAGAAGTATTATGGAAATATGAGGTGGACTAGATATGTTACAAAAAACTATAATGGATCTTAGAGCAATTCCTTATTATTATTTTTCCTTATTCAAAAAGTTTCGCATTTGCTAGTTTTGTGTCGATTTTTGTGGATTATCGGTAAGCATTGACAAGCGGAATTCAAAAGGCAAAAAATTATTAACCAAACTAAAATTTTGTTAATAAAGACAAAAATAATTCAAAAAGTTACAGATCATTTCTGATTTTATCTACGGATTACATTCTATAAAAAAAATAAGCAACCAACAAGAAAAAAAAAAAAAAAAAACTAGCAAGGCAGTATGCCAACAACCAGTTTCTGCATTCCAGATTCAAAATTCAAGGTTACAAAATCAAGTGAATTACATCAAACATCAAAGTAGGGGAACTAGTTTATAGAGCAACTATTACAATGCATCAAAGTAGGGCTACCATTACCTCATTCGTGCATTACATAAAGTATGAAAAATGCTAAGTGCTAAAAAAAATACCCAGAATTTGGGGGACAGAGGGGGTGCTGCGCAGCTTTGTGTTGCGCAGCGTGCTGTGCGGCTCTCGGCGCGGCCGCGCCGGTGTCCGTTCAATGATCGGAAACGTCCATTGCGTAGAGCTCGTCGAATACTACAAGTGTGCCAAAATTCAAATCTATCGGATATTGTTAAGTGTGTAATCGGAAAAAAAATAACTTGAAAAAAATGGGTTTTATAGTTTTCATCTAGTGTTTCAAATCATATGTGTTCTAATTTTTTTCAAGTTTTATGCATTCCGATCACGCATTTAATGATATCCGAACGAGTTGATTTTTGGTATACTTGTAGCACTCGACGAGCTCTACGCGATGGACGTCTCCGATCATCGAACCGACACCGGCGCGGCCGCGCCGAGTGCCGCACAGCACGCTGCACAGCACAAGGCTGTGCAGCACCCCCCCGCTGTCCGAATTTGGGAATGAGTGAATCTGTTGAACCACGAACCAGAGTTTTCTAATTTTTGAATCCGTGTCCTTGCCATAAATCTACGGTTCCAATCCAAAACGTACGGTTCGGTTCGAACTGGTTTTACGATTTATTGGTTTTTTTGTGTAGCAATGGGACGAACCAGTAATCTAAAAAAAAAAAAAATCGACCCAAAATTAACAAATACGAAAAATAATTGGATTAAGGACAAAAGAAATTATCGGGCTAATTATTTATCTGGCTTAATTATTTAATCCTCAGATTGACAGTTGTCCCACACAGGGAATATTGCAAAATTCACAGTAGAAAATGGTTATTTTTTTTGGAATTTTTTCCGCTCCAGTTGTTTGCTACGAGTAGGGGAAAGGGCAAATAGATCGACCACTCAGAGTCTTCCACCTGTCATGGCCCACATTCTGTTTTAGAAATCACACGCACGCGTGGGTACTCCTTTAAATACGGGAAATTTATTTGGTGCTTCCCTGGTGTGCCAGGCTTGGGATCTGCTGTCCCGCCACACGGGGACCATCCTAAGTAATGTTTGTACCTACTAGTAGTATTTTACGGTCTCGATCTTCTTCGGGTTTAATATTTGGACAGAACGAGACAGTTCTCGTCTATACCATACATTGGCAGAGTAAATAGTTCGGATTTGGTAATTAAATATGACGAGTAAAAGTAATTTTTACCGGTTATAGTGGATTAGCAAATCCGATCCGTCAATTACAGCAAAAGTTGGACCAAAAAGGATCCATTTCCTTTTACTGTTGGTCTTGTTCATTTTATTGAGCTCATCGAGTAATCATCTCATGCAAAAATTGTACAATTCAAAAATAAATCTTCAAGACAATTTGACAATCTCTTCGTCCTAATTTGTTAGTCTATTATTCGATTTTGTGCCATTTTTAAATTGGCTATACTCCCTCTATCCTTTTTTTTATTGTCAAGTATTCCATTTTGGCATGTCTCCTAATAAGTGTGTATTTAAAAGTCCATGGGTAAAAGTTTGTAGAATTATTATTTTGCCATTTTGAAAAATTAATGGGTAAATAATTAATGGGTAAAAGTGAAAGATGATTTTGGAAAGTAGAGGTAAAAGTTAACGTGAAGGTTGTAAAGTGAAAATAAAAGTTGATATAAAATGTGTAATAATGATCACTTTGTTCACTTCACATTTCTAAAAAAAAATTCAAAAAGATTCTTTCCTCATCTCTCATCTCTCCAATCATTAATCACATTTTTCTTTCTACTCATACCCCTCTCTCCAATCATTATTCTCATTTCTGTCTATATCTCTCTCCAATTATTACACTTCTCTCTAATTATTACTTTTTTCAAAAACTCCTCCAAACACTATCTCAAAAATATTTCTCAAAATATTCTTCTCAAAACTCTCAACAAAACAAAGTGGATGTCTCTTTAATAAGTTAGTGATAGACTAACCACTTAGACCAGCTCATCCAAAAGAGCTTGGTTCGATCATAGAGACCAGCTCGCCTAGTATGACGATTTGAAGAGAATTACACAATTTATCACCCCAAGATGTTTTAGAAGTCCTAAAAGGATACGATTCCTTATTTACAGGAACAAGATAAACCCTAAAAGCTTGGTTATTTATCTATTTGATTCCTAAATGCATTGAGAATCCCATTCCTGTAAGGAATAAGAGACCAAGCGTACTACGGAGACTTAAAAGGATAAGTATGATTAGTAGAGGGTCAAGGCTTCTAGTCCTAAAAGGACTCAACCACCATGAATGCCTATATCAGCAACACAGTTACTCGTGAAAAGGTACGTTGTTCCAGTGTACTCGAATTACTTGAGCAATAATCAATCACATATAGCAAATCGACTGACTTAGGCATCGGAGGCTGGTTGGCTAATACCACACCGGTGTCCTTGGTCTTTCTCTGTTTTGCAGGTCATTCATCGAGTCATGCCAGAAATTACTTTATCAATTAAATTTACGAAACAACACACTTAAAAATGAGAACCACATTGGTTGATTATTTATTAAATTTGAACTAGTGTTAAGTCTTAATCAAATTTCAGGTATTAAAATAATACTAATTGGTTGTCGCATGCCGACCTCAAAGTTCTTTTCAACGAAAAATATTCCGCAGACAGGGTAATTAATCGAGTTGAAGATATCATGAGATTAAACACAGCATGTCTAATTTAATTTTATGTTTTAAATACTCCCATCACCTACGTGTGAGTGTTACTTGTTGGGTTATTTCTCTTTTTAATGAGGTTAATAATTGGATTGGTGTTATAGTGATTGTGAACTTTGTTACGAATCTCTCCACCTGCGTGTGAGTAATTCCAGTTTGATGTAATTCATCTTTGTATTCACTTACCGTTTAAAAAGAAATTCAATTAGCAAGTAAGAATCGTTTTGTTTTGTTTTAATTTTTTCCTAAATAAGAGGCAAACGCCATTACAACAACTTGAAGACAGAGGCCAAAAGGCACTACAGACTTCATAAAAAATCAGACTATCAACAAGGTTGGCTAGTGGAGCCAGTCAAGACGTGGTAGTAGAGGATCCAACGAAGGATACACAGTTCATGTCATTAAAAGGTACAAATGAAATCAGAAACAAAACACCCCACCCGGGGGAGAGAGAAACACTCCACAGAAGGGGAATACATAGAAGGGTAATGCTACAATGCACACCCCAAAAATTTGGATCGAAAGGGGGTAATTTTGGATCGAGCTCATACAGTCGTCTGATTGCCTCGATTCTCGCGTGGGCCTACTCGGAATTCGATTATGAGAAGAATGACTTGAACACGTTCCTGCGAAAGTAACTTTGCATTTCTCTCAATACCCATACAATTTTGACTTTGCGGCTCTCACAGTGTTTTAAAACTCATTGATCGATCAGAACCATTTGAATTCATAACATAAAACATCCCTGGAAAATATTACTTTGATATGACATCGATAGGAAAGGGAACATCATTTGTTTTTAAATATGGCAAATAAAAATTTAAACTTGAACCATTCAATTGGTAAAATAAAACAAAATATATTTGGACGTCGACAAACTGGTTTTTATAAATATGTTCTTCCTGCAATTTACACTATGAGATTAATATACCTTGATATTTTCAATGAGATAATAATCAAGTTTGGAGAATCTGGAGAGAGATTCCTGAGGGCAGTTGGTCCCTTCACGATGAGTAATTATTCTGGCGCCCCTTGCCGTCTTTTAACTGCACATTATGGTTAGATTTTTTGACTTGAGTCTCATAACAAATGTGGTGTGAAAAAAACGCATCACGTGACAGTCTTCCATAGACATTGAATAATTTTTCCTTCCAATAATACTAGGTGACTACAATTGGTGACCATATTTTAAATGAGTATTTGTAGTATATGTCCTATTTGTTATGTAATAGAGCACATTTTACCGATATACGACCGAGCCCCGTTCCACAATACTCAATTTAAGGTTCGCAAAGACGCGTTAAGACAGGTTGTTCCACAACAAAAATACACACTCTTAAATCAGTTTGTTCTAGGATAAAACTTGGGTGGAAAGTATAATTTCTACTGTGAAATGTCCGAATTGCCCTTCAGACTTATTAGTGTTGTTTTTGTATTTTACATTGCATAAGGACAATATTGTCAAACATTATTATAAGTCAGTAAACTATCTTAAATCTTGAAATGGAGCCAAAACAAGGATCCATCAAAGAAAAATACAAACAAATTGAGCTGTTCCGATCATCGTGACATTTGGTGCAGAGCATGAGATAGGCACATAATAGTTTGTCACTAAAACACGAATAATACCACCCAATAAATAGAGCAGCAGTGCAGCACCCACACTCTTTGTACCATTAACCATTGTGTGCTCCAGTCACTTTTCTCTCTCTCTCTCTCTCTGTTTTCTCCCAAAATCCAAGCCGTGGATTTTGGCTTTCCTCTCTCTCCTCTCTCTCTTTCTACCAACCAACAAAGGAATCAACTACAGTCCTTCCATCTTCAATGCTCATTGCTTCTCCCTGGCCTCCATCATTTCGCTTCCCCAATTGATTCCTCTTCTCAACAATCAGACAATTCAAACCTCCAGAGAAATAGTGATCGAAAACGTTTTTGAATTTCCAAACTCAGCCTTGTTCCTCACATTTATTTTCTTCAACTAAAACCAGGTACAATGAATGATTGGGAGAGATCGCTGCGTGAACAGAGATATCAATACCAGCATCAACATCAACAGCAACCACGGAGCAAAACCCCGTCGTTCTCGTCCTCTCTCCTCGACGCGATTTACCGCTCAATTGACGAACCTAAGTACGAAGACACACAAACAACTGCTGTAAGAACGAAGAAACAGAGGAACTCGAACTTAATAGGGCGCAAAGACGACGTCGGAGACGAAAAGAGTCTCCGAAAAGCGATCATGTTCGAGAAATGGATGGAGAACGACGAGATTCGGAGGCGCATTGCTCGAGGTTCTTCT
The DNA here is from genome assembly GCA_016920895.1 of Vaccinium myrtillus. Lineage (NCBI taxonomy): Eukaryota > Viridiplantae > Streptophyta > Magnoliopsida > Ericales > Ericaceae > Vaccinium > Vaccinium myrtillus. The sequence goes on from CM029277.1 coordinate 35,861,995, forward strand.
CGAACGTACAATTCGGCTTCGAGCTCGTCGGATTCCAGCTGCGGAGGCGTGTTTTCGTCTTCTGAAACAGAGTCTATTCACAGAGACGGTTCAAAATCGATTAGTTTCACAATTCAGAGGCCTAAAGAAGTTCGAATTGATCATTATTCGGTTAGATCGGAGTTTGAGGATACGCCAAAGCGCGAAGGAAGGCTGTTGATGAGGACCAAGTCGAAAGCTCTGAAGATCTACGGCGATCTGAAAAAGGTAACGTAGGAAATTCCTAATTTGTAAGTAATGAATTTCAAAATGCCAAGTATTTATCAATAATTGTCACAAATTCAAAACCATGTATGCCTTTAAGTCACATAATCCTAGTCTTCGCTTTCAGTCCTCGTTCTGTACTTCAATTCTTGCGAGTTTCAGTAGTTTGAGATGTTTTCGAAAGCCAATTTCTTATTCGCGCACCCGTTCTCGCTTGTGCTCAAGTTGGTGAATTAGGCGACTAAGGGAGTGATATTTGGACTGCTAGCACTAGCAAAACACACAAAAGGTTATTTTCTCTCCCTCCAAAAGGAAAAAAAAAAATTATCATTTTTCCTTCTATATCCTACAATATTCATACAACCATTCCAAACTTGGGAAATCCACAATGCACAAATTTCTATGAGTTTTAGATTGTATCTTAGAGTCGTTTGCGATCGTTGAACCAGCAAATAGAGCGCATAACGTCAATATGTCTCTTGATTATACGCGCTAATTTTCTAACCTATAATTGTATACTTTGAAATTTTTGTCCGATTAACATTTGTTTTTCCGTGACAGGTAAAGCAGCCGATCTCACCCGGCCGTCGGATTACAAGTTTTCTCAACTCACTGTTCAATTCGAGAAACGTGAAGAATCCGAAACCGATGGAAGGATTGAATTCGCTTAGGAAATCAAGATCCGTGAAGGATCATCATCAAACGACGACATGTTCGTTGTCTTCTTCGTTTTCGAGGTCTTCTTGTTTGAACAAATTACCGCCTTCTTCCTCGAGAGGAGCCAAATTCACTAGCGGTAACAATTGCTCGAAGAGGTCTGTTAGATTTTGCCTCGTCGACGAAGATTCTCGTCGACGTGGTCAAAAAGGCCTGTACGAAGAGGATCCGAGGCTCATGCCGACCCCGGTTGTTCGAAAAATCTCGGAGATTACCGTCCTGAATAAAGAGGAGGTGAAGAACACGAATGAGTGTCGTATGAGAGGTTTTGAAGATGAAGATTTGGATGAAGACGAGGATTACGATGATGGAATGAGTTGTGCGAGTTCTGATCTGTTTGAGCTGGAGAACATTGGTGCGATCGGTGGGGGAACGTGCAGAGAAGAGCTGCCGGTGTACGGGACCACGAGTCTGAAAAAGAATCACGCTATTGTTAACGGTTTTTCTCTAGTTCAGTAGTCATATTTTCTTTTCTGTAGTTTGGAAATCTTTCAGGAAGATGCTTTTACGTTCGCTCTCGTTCACGGACATTAGGTGGAGCGTAGTGAAGCGCGTTATGTGGATCTGACTTAGCGAGCTTTTACGAATTTGAAAAAAATTCGAATCACGATGATGAAATCTCGGTAGAGTGTATCGAGGCGCTCTACACCTTGTAGTGCTCTATTGGGATCCCTTGGGACTCAATGTCATTAGTGTTGTGGAAGTCTTTCTACTTTGCAAATAACAATTACTAATTGTTTCTTCCTGTTAATTGTTCTCATTATCGTTTTGGATTGCTTTTTTAATCTTGCTAGCTTGCATTAGTATGAAAAATAAAAAGAGGATGAAAGAAAATGTAAGACCTTTTATTTTTGGTAATCAAGTATATTGAGGAGGAGGATTTTAGAAAAGGTTTTCTCATTTGTTAAAAATAGCATATGTTGATTTTATCATTTGGGAAAGTCTCGAAGTAGAATTTGAGGACGTTAGCTTAGGAGGAAACCTAAAATCACAATGGTGTTTAATAGAAGATCCCGAGAGTAAAGCTATTAAACTTATCCCACACCGTTTACTTAAGCCACTTCCTCCTTCTGTTTGTCTCTCCACCGCTACCTCTTTTATCACTGAGCAGTCATTTATAGGAATGGCATTGGAGCGGGGCGGGGCGGAGTTTGCCATATCTCGACCCCAAGTTGAAAATCTATCCCCACCCCCGCCCCCACCCTCATCGAGTAATGAGTTTACCTATCCAATCCCGCTCCTATTTTTTTACATATTAAGAAAATATGTTTTTGATTCCAAAATTAGTGAGCACAAAAAATAGAAGTTCACGAAATCACAATTACAACTTAACCAACGTCTACTATCTATAAGGAAAATGGAAAATAATTGATAAATAATATGTAATTCTAGTTGTAAAGGTAAAAATATAAGAATAAAAATAAAACTTGATGCATAAATAATTTTTGGATTGACACGGGGAGGGGTGATGTCTACCAAACCCTATCCTAACTCTGTCGAGTCTTTTCAAATCTCCCCATACCTTGACCCTATACCCCAAAACATTTAGGAAATATCCACCCCTGTCGGAGCGGGTTGAATTGTCATCACTTGTCATTTGGGGCCTTAGCTAACTAGCTAGTGATCCGAACTGTTTCTCCTCGATGATGAAGTTTAGTTAATATTCCACATTCAAGGTTTTAATAAAACTATAGCCACCCAGTCTTAGTTAATATAATGAAGAGAATATTTCATATCGCCATTTATAATCCTCTTAAAAATAAAAAAGCAAAAACATAGACAAAGCAACATGCCTGTATGTATGTAAATTAAGCTAAAAACATAGACAAAGCAAGGAGCGTACGAGAGGAATAGGAAAATACTTAGATTTATAAAACACCCAAGACAAAAATGCCGCCAGAATCTACTTAACAACTGTCATCCACGCTACCAAAGTACCAACTTATTAGGGTTAGGTGACCCATCCCTAATTACCACCTCTCCTGGAGGGTCTCATGCCAATCTTTCTCATAGTATATGTTTTGTGGAAAGTTAAAAACTCTTTTTGGAAAATAAAGTGAGGCTGAGTTTATACTAATGTATTTTTAATATTTTCGGTATTTTTGAATTGTAAGTTATTAAATTAACAAGCTATTTTTTTTATATACATCAACTGATTTGACAACTTATAATTCAAGAATACCGAAAGTACCGTAGTAGAAGCTCATTCTGAATCTCTCTTTCGATCTTTTTTTTATTATTTATAACTCTAGTGTCTGAGCTACAAAGTCGTGCATCTCAACTCAATGTGCATGGGACGCAATCCTACTGCCCAATTAAGGGGAGCCAATTTAGGCTCATGGGGACTTTAGGAGGGCAAATTAATTTCTTTGCATTTGAAAACACAAACTGAATCTGCCGGTGGTAGATGGATAAGGAGTTAGATTCACCACTTGAGGGGGGGTTTTTGAGGATGAAAGAATTTCAGTAATAAGAGCTAATTATAAATTATCGAGATCAAACAAATATAAATGAAAAGACATAATGCATATACGAAAGACATATAACATGACCAAATCAAAAGAATGATACATGCATCGATAAATTGATCTGCCGGTTAGATGTCGGGGAAATTAACGCATGCAAAATGTCGATGAAGTAGCTGTCACGGTAGTGTCACTAGTGACGAGACTTCCATATAGAAGCTGACGATACAAACCAAGTGGCTGAAGCACCTAAGGTAGAGAAACACTGTGTGCACGGATAAACATCATGCAACGTTCTGACAGTCGAGGCCAACTACAGTGTTTTAGAAATCGGCGAAGAATCTGCTAGAAAGAGACGCACCAACTTTTGTACATGCTCATGTTAAGCAACATCTTTATATGGTCTACCTGAATGTTAATTCATCAAGGTTTTTTTTTTGGTTGAAGAGTTAGAAAAATATTATTAAATAAAAAACCACCGGCCAAAAAATCGCGTACACACAAAACCGCCGGCCCTAAAATTCATCAAGTTTTAAGGTAGGGTATGTGGATTTTTTCCTACCACGTTTATTCTTTGTCTTATTTTAGTTCAAATTAAATTGAAAGCTACTACTATGTTTGCTAAATTTAAGACAGGCATGAATAATTGGAATTATTGTACTGGGTAGTGAAAGTACATACCTTGAATGTGAAGCAAAATAATTTTCCTTTGGCTTGTAGTATGCCTTTAGAACAGCAGGCTAGAAGTGGAATTAAGTGCATATCTATTGCTTCACACTACTACTATACTATTTTAAATGGAATTAATTGTGCTTGAATGAGAATCTCAACATGCAATCTTTATTATGAGAATAAAAAGTCTACTTTTTCCTTCTTCATTTTAAGAAAACAAAAGTCCACCTTCCACATAATTTAAATGTATGTGGTGAGAAGATAGAGATGGGCACAAAATCAACTTAAAGAAGATTTGGGATTGCATTCACATTATGAAAATGACAAAGCATGCAGCACATCAATGAAATAAGAATTATATATATAGGATAATTATAAGAGATTTGGTTTCCACTCGAAATATTGTACCTTTAACGTCTGCAACAGTATTTTGGTGTATTCTCAGTCATCGGATTATATATGTTAGGAACTTATCATGATTTCTCACGACTATTACGTGATCCAATAATGAAAAATGTACCGAATTAACACCATGCAATGATAAAATTGGAAACATAGGATTTGAGCTTTTACTTTCCCACCTCCAATAATTGATCATAAGACTCACTCAAGGCATGAACCAACAAAGATTGTCAACCAGCTAGAGCTTAAACCCTGGCCTTGAACAGAAGTTATATAGGATTGTTTCTTCCCTACATTCAGGAAATTTCTATTACAATTTATCAACTTCATGCTAACTTTAATCTAAAAACTACGCGTACAAATCATTGGTGCACATATTGTACAGATGGGTATGTGAGCCCCACTCCAGGGGGCCAACGCAAATGGTCCGAGTTTTTCATTGGTTTTAAAATATTTTTTTTAAGTTGATTTGCAAATAATTAGCTCCGTCGGATAAATTAAACTAATTAATCAAAATTTTCAAATTTTTATTCATAATTCAAGATTCTAAATTTTAAATGTGTTTTGAAGAGAAGTTAGACAATTGAATCCAAAAATTGTAGTTATTCAATTGAGCTCTGTGCTCCCATGATCTGTTCGCATGGTCTGGTTCAAAGAAGAAAAAGATCAATCTGGGACATAGTGTGACATACATCACATCTACCGACAATTTGTGCACCGATAAATTAGCGTGCGGGGCCATTACAAGTCCTACATGAGTGATCCATACCGTTAATTAATTTAAAAAATATTTTTTAAAGTGATCCAGTAAAAAATCAAGTCAATTTCCTTTGGCAAAAAAACTTAATTCGGTTTTTTGGTTTTATCTTTATTCAATTTTTTTTTTTTTGCATTTATTAGTTTTGCGTTAAGATTTTGTGGTTTCTGAATTTATCTCGACGAGACGAATCTAACAAATATAAATTTATGGTCAAACCAAATATTTTTTTGAATAAAGCCGAAAATACTTGGATTATTGGATTAATTTTGGTTTTATTCAAAAAAATTTGAGTTTTGACCATAATTTTATACTTGTTAGATTCGACTCGTCGAGATAAATTCAAAAACCACAAAATCTTGACGCAAAACAAACAAATACAAAAAAAATTTGAATAAGAACAAAACGAAAAAACCAAAAAACCGATTTTTGTTTTTGTTTTTTGCCAAATCACGAATATCTACAGGTGCAGACTGCAGAGTTGGGTGCCCACAGCAGGTCCGATAAGTGAGTGCCTATATGGTGGTATGATAATATTGGAGTGATGGGTGGACACACACAGGACACTCCATAATAATTGAAGAATCTTTAGAAGTCAAAATATGGCAGGACCATAAATTATTATGGCACACATGCAAACCAACTTTTTTGAGCATAGAAAAAAAGTAGATTTGCTAAAACTCACTTTTGCGACAATATTGAAAAGCAAATCGCAGTAGTTGGGTTTGAAAAAAACATCCACTGGATTATTTATGTTTCCTGGGTTATTGGAGGATCCAAAGTGATATCCGTTTCAGAAACTGACTTAAGTCGTGAACTGATTTGAATTAGTAGCTTTTTGAGTTAACAAATTGAGAAAAAATGATAGTATATCTCTTAATGTTCCGTTTTACTAACTTTGGCTTTTTCGGTCTTTAAACTTTTTTAGTTAATATATACAAAAAAAAAATGATCTATTTCGCAAAATGTGAAAAACCAAAAAACTCAAGAATCCCATTTAATGGGACGGGTCTTAATCAATTACTACCATTTCTCTGTTATGTACTGTGTAATATAAAATGTTAAAACTTCAAAAAGCATCACAAAGAAAAGCCACTGGGCACCGACCACGTACCGACGTATGGGGTGATTTTGGATCGAGTTCATACAGTAGTCCGATTGCCTTGATTCCCGCGTAAGCCCACTTGGAATTCAATTTTGAGAAGGATGAACGGCTCGGATCGATCGGTTGGGACCCACAACAGCGTAGGCGACGCCGTCGGTTCGTGATCGGTGCATTCCCGTCGGTGCAGGTAGAAGGGTTCCTGGCAAGATTTAACACGGTTTCTTTTGGTATCTTTACACTGTTTTAGTGATGTAGTAACAAGTTGGATGTTGTATGTTTTAACTTTTAAAGAAAACGTTTAGGCGAAGCTAGTTAGAGCATCCTCATGTGGCTTGCTATTTTGCCCAAATGGTTATTTTGTTGAGTCCAAGTGGTAAAATCATCCCAAAATCAGCCTCAACAAACATTTGGCTAATTTGCAAAATTTATATTTTTGCTACAGTAACTTTACATTTGGGTAAAGCTACTGTTCATGGGTTAGCATTGTTTTTGCCGGTTTCTTTATTGTAAAAGTCCTGCACGTACAGAAGAGAGAGAGGAAGGGAAATGGGAGAGGGGGGTCCATTGTACACGTGGCTCTTGTTTGTGGGGGAAGACCGTTGAAATGACTGGGGGAGGGGGGCCACTACAGTGTTTGTGGCAGGAGAACAAGTGCTACTCGGTTTAGGGAGTTTTTTTTTTATAGATTTGAGGGGAGTAGTTTAATATAGTAAAGTTTGGATAGAGAGTCTGATTTTTTGAGTTTTTGATAAAGTGACTTGCTAAATTGTAAAAGGTGTTTTTGTGGTTTAATTTGGTCCAAAATTTGTTGATCCTGATGAGGATGCTCTTAGGGGTGGATTCTGTATGTTAGTAACTTTTAAAGAAAAAATACGGTTTCTTCTGGTATTATTACACTGTTTTAGTGATGTAACAAGTTAGATGCTGTATGTTTTAACTTTTAAAGAAAATGTTTAGGCGGAGGCGGAGGCGGAGGCGGAGCTAGTTAGGGGTGGGTGGCACGTGAAACCCCGGTTTCAAATGAAATTTTATTTGACAGAAGACCACCAAAGAATTGAATCAAGTTTTTGCTTTTGTTCTAACAAAAACAAAGTTTATGACAAAGCCTAGCTTTACACTTAAGCCTCCTTTGGGTTTTTTTCTTTATTCAAAAAATAGCGCCACCTAAGTTTATAATAATTTTATACTTTTTAGATTTACACTTAATCATTCTTCACAAATAAAAAAATTTGAATAAGGACAAAACCAAAAAAACCAAAAAATCACCAAAAAACCAGTTTTTTCAATTCACCCAAAGGAGGCCTTAATCATTCTTCACATATTTTTGCTAGCAATATACAACCATAGTGCACTTAGTAAAATAGCGCCACCTCCAAATTTAATTTCTAGCTCCGTTACTGTGTTTAGGGGCATTGGTAATGGGTAAGTACGTCTGCGAACACATGATTTTAATTTTATGGAAGCAAATTTATATGAGGTAATTAGCCTGATTTGGCTAAATTGAAAAAACTGATTTAACTGGTTTTTTGGTTTTTTTCGTTTTGTCCTTATTAAAAAAAAATTGGCATTTGTTAATTTTGCATCAAAGATTTTGTGGTTTCTGGATTTATCTCGTTGAGATGAATCTAAAGAGTATAAAGTTATGGTCAAAAGTAAAAGTTTTTTTAATAAAGCCGAAAATAAACTAAAATAAACTAGTTTTTTGGATTATTTTTATTTATTCACAAACTTTAAGTTTGGCTAACAATTTTATACTTTTTATATTCCTCTCGTCGAGACAAGCCACGAAACCACAAAAAAATCGACCGAAAACTAACAAATGCAATTTTTTTTTTAATAAGGACAAAACGAAAAAAACCCAAAAAATTAGTTTTTTCAAATTAGCCAAATCAGGCTACTAGTCTTTAGATTTATTTTGGAGTAACCGATATAATGATTTCTACCAAATTTTTTTTAAAGGAGTACTTTAGTAAAAAAGTTTGTGGAGTGATGAATCTCCATAAATTTAAATTATTTGAAAGAATGCTATTTGGTGGGAGTGGTAACAGATGGGGGGCGGCCAATGGTTGTGGTTGGAGCTGGTGGAGGAAAAGATCAAATTTTGTTTTTTCTAAAGCAAGAGAATAATTCACAATATATAGTCAAGGTGGAAAATTGTACCCGTAACACGCCATCATAGTCGTTCAAAAGGGTTTCGGACGGTCTGAATTTAAAGACACTCTTGCCCTATCCAGACCATTCGAAAGTGTTTTGGATGTCCAAGATACGCGCTGGGTACCGCCTTGACCCTCCCTCCCTGGGTACCGCCATATATACCCAGCCAGCACCCAAGTTTTTGTCGATTTCATTGGAAACAAATATAATTGTCACAACAATTTCTATTATATGATAATTGCAAAATACATTTCACGAACAGAGTCCTCAAATTGGTCCTGTGTGATCAATGCTTGAGGTTCATGAATATATAGCGGGAAACGCAAAATTTGGATCCAGGAGGGATCTGAACCATATATATTTCTACATTATATTAAAAAAAGTTACGTATATTATATAAGTATATATTGAAACTTGTTAAGTCCGACTAAGAGATCGGAATTGTTTTATATACGTAAACCTCATTTAATTTTATACGCGAGATTAGGAAATGTTTGATAACTTGAAATTTGAGAGAGTTTTTTTTTTTTTTTTTTCTTGAATTTTATATTTTTATGCATCCATGGGACTTTTTGTGGGCTAGTCTGATAGGACTTCGTCAAATTAACCTAAAAAACTAGGGATCTGAGGATCCTGCTGCACTAGTAGTACGAATATTTGGAGTTGTGCATGGGCTCGGGCACCCCGGTATCTAGGGGTGCTCACGGTCCGGATTGGTCCGCATTGGCATGAATCCAATCCTAATCCGCGAGTCACGGTTTTTTGAAAATAAAATCCATGTCCGATCCAAAAGTCTCACGGTTCGGTTCCAATCCGATCTTTGAGTCACGGATCGGTTCTGGATTTATCAACGGATTTTCAACTTATTCTAAAAGAAAATTATCAACTCTTTTAAAACTCAAACTCAACATTGAAACAAACACTTTAGTGGTATAGTTAGTAGATGAGAATATAAGGCATCAATAAGAAAAAAGAAAGAGCAATCACTGGAATGAAATAATGAAAGCATGTTAAACATTCAAACAAATGAATTGAACAAATCTAAACTTGAACATTATGGAATCAAAATAGATAAACAAAAAATAAAACCCAAAAGTCATTTTGAAATTTCAAACACAGTAGGCTATAAATCTGAGCTTGAGCATTGTAAATATCAAACTTGTTAAACATGCCAACAAACACATATAAATAGACAGTGACAAGCACAAAATGCAGATATCATTTTGGAATTCTAAACAAAGTAGGCTACAAAAATACATATATATTTATTTTAAAATATATATAATAAAAATCTCACGGTCCGGATCGGTTAATCCACGGTTTCAAAATCAAAATCTGTGTTCGGACCACGAGTCACGGTTTTTTATTTTTTGAATCCGTGTCCGGACCATTAATCCGCGGTTAAAATCCAAAACGTAAGGATCGGTTCGGTCCGGACCGGATTCACGGTTCATCGATTTTTTTGAGCAGCCCTACCTGTATCAGCCATTGGGAGCTGAGTCTAGCTTTGAAGTGTTTTAGCTCGGACGTTCAAATTATTCCAGCTCAAGCTTGAGGCCAATTAGTCAAGCTCTTCTATCTCAGCTCATTTCCTAAGTGAGCCTGCGTAAATGAGTCGACTTACAACTAATTTGAGTTATACGTTGGGGCTCACTAAAGGAGCTTCAAACTCGAGCTCGAGTACTCGTGTACGAATGAGCCGAGTACAATTGAGCTCATAACTCGAACTTCTCATTTAGAGCTCGATGTCTGTGTGTAGCCCTAGGTACGAGCACCAAGCCAAAACAAGGAGAAGAAAAAACAATATAAGCAAATAGTGAATCCTTCAGAGAAATTACTCTGAAAAATTGAATAGTGTTGTAGTGGTTTTCCTATAGATTTTAGGAGGATTTTATGAGAATCTCATAAAATCACTTTTACATTTTATGTGTTGAGATTGAAGTGTCATAAAATGTGAGATTTTATGTACCTAAAATCTATTGGAGAACAAGGCCCAATTTTTAGTTGTAAAGAGTGATAGTGTCCGTCCTATAGAGTCTCCGATTCCTAGCATTACACTTTAATTGTAAATTCTTCGTAAAGTCCTAAATTCAATTTTTTTTTTTAATCTTTAGTTCTTTACCTTTATTTAAATATAAATTGAGCTCCTGTCATGTTCTTTATCATATCTTAGTATTTGGATATCAAATTTGTTGAGGGATGCATAAATCGAAGGAGACAGATTACTTAAGCCTTGTTCTCCTATAGATTTTACGTGCATTTTATGAAAGTCTCATAAAATGAACATTTTATGGAGGGGTGATAAAATGGAGTTGTTTTTCCAACTTATAAAATGTAGTGGTTTTCCTATAGATTTTAGGAGGATTTTATAAAAATCTCATAAAATCACTTTTATCTTTTATGTGTTGAGATTGGAGTGTCATAAAATGAGAGATTTTATGTCTAAAAAATCTGTTGAAGAACACACCCTTAATCCAAATGTTCCAACCTTTAGTCACATATTGATGTCTGTCAGTCTGTGTGCGAGCAAGAGTGAGAGCGAGAGCGAGAGCGAGAGAGGTGCCGTTTCTCCTAGCTTTTGTTTGTCTTTAAGCTATAGACAAAAATCACGTTATTTCTATTATTTAGGCTTTTTGAACTTTTTAAGTTTGCCAAATGATTTTAGCAAATAATTTGTTAAAATCTTATCAAATCAGGAAAAATCATGGTTGCTTTTAGCTGCTAATGAGAAAACCAACAATGATTTTAGAGTGCTGATTTTGTGGCTCCCTTTTTTAATGCAGACACTCCAATATTTAATGAAGTTACAAAACTACCCTTTTTAAGATATAAAAATTACTGGAGGCACTCCACCCCAAATGATCTCTTCATTTACTAAGACACTCCAAACGAAAAAATGAACCAAAACCAAACATAAACATTAAGTTCTAAACATTAAACACGCATCTATGTCAAATTGTTTCACGCCACTTTGCACAAAAAAAAAAAAACTAAACATTGCTAGAATTCTCCAAAATAAACAACACACAATTGAAAATGTTAATGCTGCAAAATCTTCATAACAGCTGCGATACAAGATCTTTGTATTTTCGTACTCATTATCTACCATTTTTCCCTCAAAATCTTCATAACGGCCGCAAATCTACATTTTAAAACTCATAGTGAGACAAACAAAGCACATCACCAAAGTTAGAGAACTCTTGAGAGGAAAAGTAACAGAACTCTCAAGAGACTTTGCATGGACAAAAAGATGGTTCTACAATCATAGGCCAAAGACCACTTGTCCAGGTTATTCTGGTGCAATAAAAGGAGTTGAGCAACTATCTGTTTTTTTCTGATAAAAAAAAAAAACTATTTGTTTTTTTGGAGTGCCTGAAGTAAATGAGAAGAGTAATTTTTTTTTGGAGTGCCTAAAGTAAATCATGGAACTTATAAAATAGTAATTTTGAAAAACTACTGTAGCTTGGAGCCCCCTGCATCAAAATTGGGAGTGCGAATACCAATTTCCTGATTTTATTGCTAAAATCATTAGGCAAACTCACATATTTATGTGATGAGAATGACTTGTATTGGAATACCTAAAAACTAGTGCAAAAGCCCTAAAAAAACAAAAAAGCCAATAAGTGGAACGACACCTTCAAAAGCATCCAAAACTACTAGAATTTGCGAGCACGAAGATTGATACGAAGACCGAAAACCGTGGATTGAACACATGAACTGAGTGTATCAAAGAAAATGAATTTGTCTTGTTCAAATTCCTGGCTTAAACTCAAAACTGATTTATTACGCTTTACGAGACAAGTCATTCTCTCACAATACATCAACTTAAAAATTGACTCAAGGCAAGTCGGAAATTGAAACAACTGAGTTTCCCGTTTTTAGTTAATAGTCCTAAAACTCTTAAAAATGGTTGACGTATCACGTATGTAAAGAGAATGACTCATCCTAAAATTTACTATGTTTAAGAATTTCTGGAAAACTCAGCCTTAATTCAAACAGAGGCAGAAACAGGAGACATAACATAAAAGGTATAGACGAGTACAGCTTGTGCAAAGATTCCAAACGGGGAGTCTAAAGAGAGTGGGGGGGAAAAAAGGAAAAGCCGTACCGTCCACCCTTCTAAAAGCGTAATATACCTCGTGCGCACGTGTAACTGTTCTCTCTCTCTCTCTGCAGCCAGCAAAAAATTTCATCTGCAGCTTTCACATTCACACGGTTGGGAGAAAGAGAGAGGGAGAGAGAGACAGTCTCAGTCATTTTGCCAGCTTCCTTTCCACGCATGGGAAACACCCACTTTCCTTCTCTGTTTTTTGTTTTCATTTCCTTTTCTTTTCAGCTAGCCTATACCACTTCACTTTCTATGATACTTTGAATATTTTTCGCGGTATTTTTTCAGAGTCATTCTTCTTACGTACATCACAAAAATATCATTTAACAAAAATAACACGAACTTTTGAGTTTGGACTACTGTGGAAATACGGTATTTTATAATTTGTCGGTGACATTGCTACCTTTGCCTTCTGTTTCCCTTGCCTTGTCACCTCGACATCTCCCCAACTAAAGCAGCGAAGGCCAAGCAGGCTTGCTCGCGCTCACGATCACTCACTCTCTCTCTTCAATATTTGATTTTTTCCACATTGAGATTCTTAGGTTTTTTAGATGTGGGTTTCATTGTCTACTTTTTTTTCACATGGAGACAATTTCGAAGGAGGTCCCAAATAATAAAAGTGGATAAACAATATCGGATGGAGGGAGTATATTTTAGCTTTTAACATGAATTTATGAAAGGAAAAAATTGGAAAATCAGTTAGTTTAAGACTTCAGCTTATTGTATAGACAAAACAATTTGTTTGATTTAGTGCTTAAAATTCAGTACTCATCGAACATCTTCTTCCGCTTAAGAAATCCAGTAATTAATTTTTTAGCTTTTAGTTTTATCAAACAGATCCTAAAATGAAGATTTATAGAAATCGAAAAAATGATTTGGATTTTTAAAAAAAAAAACGAGTTAGAAAGGGTTTTACATTATCCCTACCCGATATTATCGTAGCTAGTATTTTCCCTGCATACCCCACTTATATGTGTACTTAAGTTCAATTTAGGGCTTTCATTCTCTTCCCCAATTGAGATAGGTTTAGGGATAAGACATCAGGCCGTGTCCCGTTGCCATACGTTCAAAATAGTGGGGCGGAGGTGTACGTGCGCATGCAAACCATTGCTCTACACATGTGTACAAGTGGGGCTGTGTGAGTACGTGTATAAATGTATGTGGTTTTAGGAAATTTTCATTTCAATTTGATAATTTGATTGTGTGTTCGACGGAGTTACGACGAATAGCATTCCGATATACTCTCCATTGTTATCGTTCGTCCATTTTGATTAGTTGTGTCTACATTTGAATAAAAGTTTAATGTACATTGTTCAACACTATTTAGGGGGTGTTCCACTAAGGTGGTTTTTTGAAAAAACTGGTTTTCACGGTTTTTTATGTGATGTATTATGAGAGAATGACCTGTCTCGGTTTTTGGAAAAAACAGTTTTTTGTTAGTTTAATATCTTATTTGCAAATGTCCATAACTTTATTGGATGAGTAGGAGTAGGACTACCCAAATTCGGTCCATTCATTTCATGGAATGAACCGGGCTTAGGCCACGGGCCCGAGGAAAGCCCATACAAGTGCTTGAAGTCTTGAACATTACACAAGGCCCATCTCTGTACACCCCCAATCACCAAAGTCCATTCATGTTCAAGACAAAGATATTAAACCAGACCCATCTATGCCCATCTCTGCACAGTGTATACCCCAATCAGCCCAATCACCAAAGTCCATTCTATCAGGGCCATGAATCCAACTCAATCCCGACTAATCGAATCTTAAAATAATGTAAGTGGTGACTAGCTCATGCGGTAGAGCTCTTGGATCCCCCACACTGCATCCCGGGATCGAGGCCCATTCCCCCCTTCTTATGTAATAGGATAGGAACGACGAATGACAAAAAAAAAAAAAAATCTTAAAGTATTCACCACGATTCTTTAGGAGAGGTAAGAGGACAAGAGACTGACGAGTGATGGACAAAAAGACCCTTTTAACACACACACAAATCCAAATTTTTATGATATGGGAAGCCAGTCCCTTGACGCATACTCGAGAGACTAACCCATCTTCCTAATGAACCCAAGGACATGAAAATGACTGGCCCCCTTTAACGGTTATGAAGTTGGGCCGAGGTAAATTTTTTTTTAGGAGGGACAAAAACACAATAGAATTTGGTTAGATAGTTTAGTTTAATTTTGATGATGTCAGCAGGTGTAATGAGTGGAGAGAGATAGAGAGAGAGAGAGAGAAGTGAGAGAAATGATGATGTCATCAAAACTAAAACTAAAACTAAACAGGGAAACGAACAAAGCCAGTATATGTTAGATTATGAGGCCAAAGGATTCTAACCTTTAGGAGGCCAAAAGAGTCTAACCTTGACCTCAGCTCTGATACAGCGCTAGGGGCCAAACTACAAAGGTTCATTGGCCATGTATAAAGGTTTATACAGGCCAAAACACGGATAGTTCTGAACCGTTGGGTGAGGATATTTTCCGCGATCATTTTCCAACTACCTTTTTTTTGTTTAAACCGCGTTATTGTAAAAATACTTGGATCATCGAAGCCCTGATACATTGATCAAATTGAGAGACAAGGCGGAAATCTAGAGAGAGAGAGAGAGAGAGAGAGAGAGAGAGAGAGGGATTCACCGGAATTCGACGCGATGAGTTTCCTATTTGGAAAGCGGAAGACGCCAGCAGGTTCAATTTCGATCTGCATCTATATTTATGTAGAAAAAGCTCATCTTTATGTTTGCTGTTGGTGTTACGTTTTGCAGGCTAGTTTTGTTGAAGTATCTACTGCTTGGATTGATCCATAATTGTTTGAACATGGTTTTACATGATTGCTTTTGCTTCAATTGTAAACAAAGAATAACGAAATTGTTGGTTTTTAATGTTGTGAGATGGATGTTCTGATCATGATCATAGTTGGCATATAGGGTTTGAAGTTCGGTTTTCCTGGTTGTTTATCTTTTGAATCGAAGAAAAGTATGTAATTTGGTCAGGTTGAATTTGTTTTCTAATTGATTCTGGTGGAATGAGGTGTGTATTTGATTATGTTAAAGTTCCATTCTGGGTTGCAGAGAAAAATTAATTCAGAGCTGAACCTTCTGAGGGGTTTAATTCGAGAGAAATGTTTATGCACTTGAATTCCAAAATCTTAACATGGATGCTGCTAACCAATGGGACACTTGATTGTCTAACTGAACTGTGGAATACTATAGAGACTATTAACCAACTTATGTGTGAAATTCTTGATTTCACCTGCTAAATAGTAACTTCTAAAATTACATGAACGAACCATGGATTTAGTGAGTAGTAAGTTTCCTTGCTGTAAGGTTTAAATGCTGGCTTTGTAATCTAGAGCTTTGGAATTATGGGTTTATGACCACATAAGCTTAGTTATTTTGTTTCCACTCGCCTCATCATTAGGTGTAGAAAAAGTGTATTTTGTATATGTTGGTAGGCATTGCGAACATTTATTCTTAGGTTTTTTTGTGCTATTTTTTGTTGAAATACCTATTGCTCAGATTCATCTTTGTGTGACTGAAATTGAGTTTGTAATTGGTCCTGGTACTGTACAATATTATCTATAGTTTGTCTAAATATGGTGTTACTTTGTGAATTTTGCTTCAATGGTAAACAAAGAATCACGCAATTGTTGATTTCTAATGTTGGGAGATGGATGTTCTGATCATGATCATAACACTATATAGGGTTTAAACTTTGGTATTCCAGTTGTTTATCGTTTGAATATCTTCTATAATTACAGATACTTAGATGGCAGCATTTTGAAAAGTATAATTTGGTCAGGTTGATTTCTAATCTAATTGATTAGAATGGAGTTTTTTAAATTGAATGAGGTGTGTATTTGTGTATTTCAGTTTGTTGTAGTGTTTATTGGTTCAATGTGAGGGAAATGTTTATACACTTGCGCTCCAGAAATGTGAACAATATTTGATTGTGACCAATTTAAGTCATAAAACTTACTTGAATGGTTTAATGAATACTAAGTTTCATTGCTCTAAGGTATTAAATGTTGGAAATATATGGGATATCACATTGTAAGCTTTGTTAATTTGTTTCCACTCATCTCTTTGGGTGTAGAAGAGAATCATGCTTATGACTGCATCATGAGTGTTGGTGACATTTTCTGTTCACAAGGAATTTTTTTTTTTTTTTTTCCCGTATCTGGTACTAAGAATCTCATCTTTTAGTAATGCTCTGTCAGCATGTATACATGGGATGGTTGCAGAGAAGTTGATAGTCTTTATCAAATACAGGATATAGTAGTTTCGATCAATTGCTTCTTGTTATTGTAGCCGTTTAACAGTCATGACTTCTGAATTTTAATCCTCTCCTCACGATTATATAGTAGACTAGTAGTCATGAATGAGGGCCTTTTGGGACATAGTTATTTTTCCCCTATAGGACTTTAGAGTTGAGACTGTCTTGTACAGCTCAGTCAATTATGGTAGAGTACCTTTGAATTTTTAGTTTTTCGTGTTGCTAGATTACCTCTTATGGTAGCATGGGTAATATGTCAACAAATTATGAGATCCTGCAGCTTGAAGTTCTGATTACTCCCTGAAATCTGACATTTATAAGTTCAATTTGTGGATGTTATTTTCAGAGCTGCTGCGTGAAAATAAGAGGATGCTGGACAAATCTATAAGAGAAATAGAAAGAGAGAGGCAAGGTTTACAAGCGCAAGAGAAGAAGTTGATTGTTCAGATAAAGAATACTGCCAAGCAAGGACAGATGGTACGTGATGTTGTTCGATTGAGTATCCATTTTCCCACTTCTATATTATGTTCTTCCACCTTTTTATACATTATCAATATACATTCTATGCGCTAGTATTATACTTTGGAAGGTACATGTCTTCCCACTGTCCCCTCTAGAGGGAAGACTTCAATTAAGACGTGACTGCAAATTTGGGCCATATGTGATTGAAGTTATGTTTGGTCAGCGATTGTTGGGTGAACTCCACTTGGAACTTTGCTAATCTTTCTTTCTCCATTCTCCGTGATATCCTTAACACCATCCTTCCCATATCCCTGCAAACTTTTGGTCATGACCCAAGAAAATTATCTGGAATCTCACTTCCAATGGAGAATTTTCAAGTCGATCTACCAATTTGTGCTCAATTCCTCGACTTCTACCCTTCTCTCGATGATTGGCGCTGGATTTGGAGAACCGATTGTAGCTTTGGTGTCCAACACTTGGGCTTGTGGCGCAAGAGTGGCTTCCAAGTAGGGATAACCTCTTCAAAAGACGGATTTTAAACTCGGAGATTTATGAATGGTGTCCTCCCCGGAAATTGCCAATCATGCTTTTCGGAGCTGCCATCGCGCTCAATGCCCTCCCAGCCTCACACCTGATAGTAATAATCTTCTGGCTTGGCTTTGTGATAATTTTTCCTCAAAGTTTGTTCATCCATCGGGAGTCAAATGGAATATCATTTTTCCTATAGCTTGTCGACATATTTGGACTTCTCATAACAAAACTCTGTTTAAACCCAATTCTATATTGCATTCGGACTCTTCTGCTCTAACTTTGAGGAATATTGTTGCAAAGTCAGTCGAATGGGCGTTCATTATTTCAAGAAACAGCGAGAAAATTATTAGACAGGTCCTAGTTGGTTGGGAACCCCCATGTGCAGGTTACTTCAAGCATAACATAGATGGTGCTTTTAAGATGGAAACCAGGCAGTCTTTTATTGGTGGTTTATTAAGGAACCATGAAGGGTGATTGATTGAAGGTTTTCACCAAAAAAATTCATGTAACTAGCAGAGTGGCGGCAGAGCTTTTGCTATCAAAGAGGGGCTGCATATCCACTTTGCATAGCATCAGAAAGTTGGAAATTGAATCGGATGCTTTCTTGGTAATTAGCCTCTTGCCGGATGATCGAAATGTGAACCAGCCGTTGAGCACTCTATTGATGATTAAAGGTAACTCCTCAAAACCTTTGAGATGACGAAGATGAGGCATGTCTATTGAGAGGTAAACAAGTGAACCGATGCTTTGGCAAATGACTCCACCGTTGTCACCGAGAGTTTACATTACTATGTTTCCATTCCGGATGGTATTTCTTCTTTTTCAGCTTTGGATTTTGAAGGGTTCAAGTACCCAAGGATTGTGAACATTTAATTTTTCTTTAATGAACTTCCTATTACCACACAAAAAAAAAAAGAAAAAGAATTCAAGGTATTGTTTTCTGTATGTTGATAGCTTCTGCTTGACTGATTTATTGTCTTTATAGCATCATTTTCCAATAAGTTGGAGCAAGTTTTGTTACCCCATAACTGAAGCACATGTATTTAATTTGAAGTACTTCTATTTCAGGGAGCTGTTAAGGTGATGGCAAAAGACCTTATAAGAACACGACATCAGATTGAAAAATTTTATAAGCTTAAATCCCAGCTTCAGGGCGTGTCTCTTAGGATTCAGGTATGGTATAATTTTTTAGTACTTCATTAACGTAGTATCGTAAAACATTTGTCCCTAATTATCTTTCTTTCTACAATGTGTGTTAGAGCATGAGTCCTGCAGCGAATATATGCATTTTTTACAGTTTGCTCCACGAAATAATGGAAAATTTACTTCTTTCGAGTCGACCAAGAAACTTATAGTTTTTGCACTCGTCAAAGGGTTTTGTTATACTTTCTTCCTCCATACTTGAATTCTGGTCCTCTGCACATTTGTGCTTCTGTGGCATTTCAAGTTGGACTGGATGTTATTTGTGTTCCGTTATCTAACTGGGAACTATATTTGCCATTTGGACTAAGTTTTGTTCCTCATGTCGAGTTACACATTTGGTATCATTTTGAAATTTACAAGAAATTTTCTCGTGATATTGTGGTGGTATGAAAATTTTGGTTTCTTGTTTGGACAATAGACTTTGAAGTCAACACAAGCAATGGGAGAGGCGATGAAAGGGGTAACAAAGGCAATGGGCCAGATGAATAGGCAGATGAACTTGCCAGCACTGCAGAAAATAATGCAGGAATTTGAGATGCAGAATGAAAAGATGGAAATGGTTTCTGAGGTCATGGGTGACGCTATTGACGATGCTTTGGAAGGGGATGAGGAGGAAGAAGAAACGGAAGATCTCGTAAACCAAGTTCTCGATGAGATTGGAATCGACATAAAATCAGAGGTACTTCCATTACCTGTGACTTGTATTACATGGATTCTTACATATGTATAAAGTACTTGTGTCTAACACTTTGATAGGAGTATGGGAAATGTGTCCTATATATTAAGCTGGACATTCACCTAGGAGGAGTTTTTGGTAATTTCAAATGAGCATGAACTATTTTGATCAAAAAACGAAAAATAGTATGAACTATGCTTAGAACTCCTATATCGTGCACTATTTGTCCAAGAAATTAAAAACGAGATTTCTTTACGTGTGCAGCTTCTAAATGCACCGTCATCAGCCGTAGCTGCCCCAGCTGCAAAGAATAAGGTCCCACAAGCTGAAGCAACGGGAAATGACGACGGTGGGATTGACAGCGATTTACAGGCGAGGTTAGACAATTTGAGAAGAATGTAGTTTGCAGCTTGTACAGATCACGATTGGGGAACTTGAAAGAATGATATGCCCGTGTAATATTGGTGAAGAATTTGCTACTTGTGGTACCGTTCGGCTGATATAATGCAATAGAACTCTATTTTGTTTCTTAATACTGTTTTTGTGCATATACATAATAGAGCTTTTATGAGTTTCCTGTTTTTTGTGAATTTGCTAAAAGCCATTTTTCGGTTGTCTTTATTATTATTTTTTTTTTGATTTTTTTAATTTTGTGTCGAACTTTTGGTGATTATTGATTCATCTCGACGGGGGGATTCGTAAAAAGTCTGACCCTGAGATGTGGATCATCCAAGGCAACATTAGCATGGCGTTACTCCTCCTGTTCAAACCGAAATTATGACTTTTACCTAGTTTGTTAGGAAAAGGACCAATTTTTAGGAAAAACCCCGGGCAAAAGTCATAATTTTTTATTTTTCTGATTCGAACTAATAATCAGCAAAAGTTTGACGAAAAATTAACAAACACAAAAAGAATTTGAATACCGACAAAACCGAAAAATGACGTTTAGCAAAGTCACTAAAAAAGGGAAACTTTGCATTATTTCTTCCGGATTTGTTTCCAGTCTCATCAAGGAGTTCAAATTTTGTAAAATTCCTCAATTACGTTTCGAAGTTCTGTTTGATACGAAATTATCCTCTCTTTCGCTAGAAAACAGACTTTTGTGGTTTATTAATACGTAACGTAATCAAATTTAAGTGCCAGATCCAAAAATGGTTGATAAATTGAAATTTTAGAGATTTTTTTTTCTTCACACACAAGAATTTTAAAAATCTTTGGGCACCCAAAAAGGACTTCCAGGAGCCAATCCTTCGTAACTTTTTCAAACCTTAAAAATTAGTACTCCTAATACTAATAGTGCAAATATTTGGAGTTGTGCAGAAGCACGGACACTAACAGGCGGACACCCTCTCGTGTCCGCCACTGGATTTTTTTGAGTGCCGAATGGGTACCACGTGGCATGCCAAGCACGATCTCGGCCGTCCAAAAGTGTTTTGGACGGCCGAGCACGATTCCCTCTCTCTCCTCTCACCCGACCACTCTCTCTCCTCTTCCGAACCGTTGGATCGCATTTTGGACGGTTTAGATTGCCGAGCTGGTACCACGTAGGCAGTACCCACTTGGCACTGACAAATTTCTCGCCACTGCTTTGTAGGATTAGATATCTGATGTAGATTTAATCTGAAGGATGAGTTAGGTCCAACTAACTTGACACAAATCTACATCATCTTCCTTATCAATTCAGCAGGTTGACATGATTGACCCAGAAAGCTAAAATTGTCCCAAGTTGAAGCACCCAACAATTTTGTATTCCTCTAAAGAAATCTGTTTCCTTAGAATTTTCTTCCTGTTATCCCAAGATTCCCAAAACAACAGACAATGAACACAATCACTACAAGTTTATATGGACAGAAATAAATTGTTGAAGAAAGAAGAAAAACATCTAGACTAAGTTGCCTGTATCTATCACCCTTTCTCTGTAATTCTCCAATGGATCCACGGCCGTTTGATGCCGGGAAGCCGGCAGTTGCACCGGAGCGCGACAAACGGGGCAGTCCAAGTGAGAGTAAAGCCACATATCAATACAAGGGGCATGAAAAGAGTGCTTACACCTTGGCAATTGCCTTACTTCTTCCCCTTCTTCAAAAACAGATAAGCAAACGGGGCATTCAAGCTCATAATCCTGTTGGTGGTGTTGACCCACTTGTCCTTCCCCTTTTTTGTACCTGAAACTTGACATCAGGCGTATGCTTTGGTTATCAGAGCTCTGACTCAAACCCGGTTGAAGAATCCGGTTTGTCGGGCGTGGTGGGCCGGGGCGGGACTGGCGGTAGTACCCACTGCACAACCTTATGATGATAAGGTTGTAGATGGCGAGGATGAGGCCGGTGGTTCCGACGATCACAAGGCCGTAGTACAACACGGGCATGGGTGATTGTGGTGGAAGTGGTGGTGGTGGTGGTGGTGGAGGTGGAGGAGGAGGAGAGATGGGTTGGAATATGATCCAGCTTAGTAGTTTTGTGGGGTGGGGGAATTGGAAAGTCTCTGTGTAACAAGTTGTTCAATGGTTAAATGTAGAGTACTATGTGAATTTTGCAGATTTAGTAATTGGTTGACAATGATGTGCGATTAATATATTAAAATCCTTTCGTCTAGGTTCGAAAAAATTAAAAAATCCTATAATCTGACAAAAAAATAAAAATAAAAAATCGATAGTGTGTTAAACATGCACCATAGAGTTTTTTTTTTTTGAATTGCAAACCAGTGAGAGTTGACAATTAGCATAGCAACCTCTCTTAGGCGTGACCATAAAGGCTCCCGACCCGCTGTTGAATGTTACGTTCGGGCCATAACTACTGTCCAGAAGGACAAACCGTTACCACAGCACCACCTAGGTACAATATAGTATGTGACACCAACTCAAAAAAGACATTAAGAGCGAAACTCGAAACTAAGTCATGTTTGAGAAGTGACATCGCCGCCTTACCATCCAGGTTGCCACCTTCGGTGGTGATGTGTAATAATCATAAAGCCGCGCGTGGTTGTAAATAGGAGTATAGAAAGAGTTTGTTTGAAGTTTGTGGCCCAAGGGAGTAAAAAATATATGGATGACTTTCAGATAAGCTCTCTCTATTTGCTCTCTCTGGAATATTGAGGTAAGACTGCAAGGACTGATAACGACATTATAAGATTCTTTTTTTCAAAATTAAATTCTGGCATACTCAATTCGGGTCGTCGAACATTTTGATGAATTTATTTTAAATGTCAAAATTATACGACGTATATTGTATGAAAGATTAAGTGATGAAGTTATAGTTAAAAATAGACGTAATCATCATAGGAAACTCATTATTCGAGTATTACCTTCCATCATCGCTGCTAGTCGTCGACTCGTCTCTATTATTGCGAGTTCTGGATGCTTGAAATTGCGGGTAGCGTGTAGCGGTGTCTAATTTGTGAGGAAAATTAAGAAAAAACTGACTACGCCTCTTGTGGGCCCTACACTGTGATGTAAATGGAAAGAAAATCATATAACTAGGAATATAGGGAAGACACCAAATACCCCCTTCCCATTTATGTAGGCTATAGATAAAGTTGGTAAGTACTATATATTAAAGAAGATTACCATGTATTTAACCAAGTAAAACTAAAAGACACAAAAACAAGATATCAAGTCGTATGAATTTCAGGGACTAAATCAAACAGTCGTAGAATTTGTTTAATTTGGGTTAATCACCTGGTCTGTACATATCTTTTCTCACATCTTATAGGAAGATGTTTTGTATTGGATATATGAGTTACTATATTTCTCATTTTATATATTGTTATGTTTTGTTGTTCCCATAATTGATATACACCGCAGATTGCACAATAGGAATCCATTATCTATTGGGGCAAGAGTGCATAAGAGAGAGAATCAACTTGTTTGCGGTCTACTTTTGGATGATAGATAACAGTTCACGCAATTGAAGCTACCCAAAAGTATTTTTTAATGATGTAGATTTGCTGAAAATATATAATTTGTACGATAATTTGTGCAATCTAGACCATCAATAGTCAAAATTGAATTGTTCTGACTTATCTGAACTGCAGAGAAATATCAAAAATAAATTCAGATTTTTACCTCTAAGTCTAGAAAAGAGGCATCTAATTACCATTAAGGTAAGTCACTTTTTTTTTTTGGTTTAGACACTTAGGGTATCATACGGTTTCATACGGTTTGAGAAGTTAGTCACTTTCATATGCAATTGAGGGTTTAGGCACTTTCATTAGCGTACCTTGTGCTTAGGTTTAGACACTTTCATAGGTTACCATAGAGTTTAGATTTAGGGTGCACTTTCCTATTATAGGGTTTTAGTGGTTTAGACACTTTCATAGGATACCATAGGGTTTTAGGCGCTTTCATATTGTACCATAGGATTTAGGTTTAAACACTTTCATAGGGTACCCTAGGATTTGTGCACTTTCATACGGTTTGGGGAGTTGATGGGAGAGAGAGATTGTGCTCATGTAGGATTAGATATCTGATGTAGATTTAATCTGAAGGATGAGTTAGGTCCAACTAACTTGACACAAATCTACATGATTGACCCAGAAAGCTAAAATTGTCCCAAGTTGAAGCACCCAACAATTTTGCATTCCTCTACAGAATAACGAAAAAGACGAATTGAACAAAGAATCAAGAACAAGAATACATTTCTGAAAACCCTAAGGCAACCAATCTTTAATTCAAGAAAATTCTCTCTCTAGATCTGTTTTTCCCAATGTTCGCTCCCTGATGCATTTGGGCCTATTTATCTATTACAAACATAAACTGAAATTACATTCAAATGAACACCAAATGAAAACTTAATCACAGTTTAACAACCGACTTAACCACCTCCTGTGACAGCTGGCAATGTTAGTCCTTAAGCACACTCACACTGGACTAATGAGTCTGCTTGACACTCCCCTGCAAATTGATGGGGGTGTCAACCACCATCAATTTGGATTTGAGAAAGAGAAAACGATCAACACTCAGGGCCTTAGTAAAATTATCTGGTATCTGTGCTAGGGTACCAATATGCTTGATCAACACTTGTTTACTCAGAACTTTCTCACGAATAAAATGATAATCGACCTCAACGTGCTTTGTCCGGGCATGAAAAACTGGGTTGGATGCAAGAGCTATGGCTGAAAGGTTATCACACCAGATCAGATGAGGCAAAGAAGGAGGAACATGCAAGTCTAACAACAATTGCTACACCCAGGTAACATCAGCTGTGGAGTTAGCTAGAGCTCTATTCTCTGCTTTAGTGGAGGATCTTGCTACTGTGTGCTGCTTCTTAGCACACCAAGATATCAAGTTGGAACCAAGATACACACAGAAACCAGTTGTTGATCGTCTATCCAAATAATCCCCAGCCCAGTCAGCATCAGAAAAGGCTGTGAGGGTCAAAGAACCAGAAGTAAAAAGAAGACCCTGATGCAAGGTACCTTTGACATACCTTAAAATACGTTTAACAGCAGTGTAGTGGCTGTGAGCAGGTGCATGCATGTGTTGACAAACAACATTGACTGCAAAAGATAACTCAGGTCTAGTCAACGTCAAATACTGAAGTGAGCCAACTATAGTTCTATACCAAGAAACATCAGTAAATGGAAGATCAAGATCAAGTTGTGGAGGCTTTACAGATGATGGTGATGCACATGGCTTACAATCCTGCATGCCTGCCTTGTGAAGAAGATCTAGAGCATACTTGGATTAAGACAACAGAAGTCCATTAGAAACTTTCGAGACTTCGATGTCCAGAAAATAGCTTAACTCTCCCAAATCTTTCATGACAAACTGAGTTTTAAGATCCTCAATTAACTTGGAGATATCAGAAGTATCACTTCCTGTGATTAAGATATCATCCACATAGACTAAAACAAGAGTGACACCTTGATCAGATTTGAAAGTAAACAAAGATGAATCTGCTTTGCTATTAGTGAAGCCTTGCTGAAGGAGAAAACCAGAAAACAGGGAAAACCAAGCTCTAGGAGCTTGTCTCAGACCATATAAAGCCTTTTGTAACTTACATACATAATGAGGATGTGTGGCACTTTTGTACCCCTGTGGTTGTCTCATGTAGACCTCCTCTTCAATGACCCCATGTAAGAAAGCATTAGAAACGTCTAACTGCCTTATGGTCCAATTAGAATGCACTGCTAAAGTAAAAACAACTCTCACAGTGGGTTGTTTTATGACTGGGCTGAAAGTCTCTGTAAAATCACATCCTTCCTCTTGTTGATTCCCATTAGCCACCAACCTGGCTTTATACCTAGCCACACTACCATCAGAGTGCCTCTTGATCTTAAAGATCCATTGACACCCAATGATATTGGCCTCTGAAGGTTCAGGAACTAAAGTCCATGTTCCTTGCTGAACAAGGGCTTTATACTCCTCCGCCATAGCACCATGCCATTCAGGATACTTAATAGCCTCAGAAAAAGACTTGGGTTTAGTGTTTGGAGTAGGTTAAGACACTACTGTAATTAAACTCAATGGATGCAAAGGGTTGTGTATACCATTTTTAGATCTAGTAACCATAGAATGTGTATTTGAATGAGTAGAAATAGGATGTGAAGCTAGAGAAGAAATAGAAGATGAAGCTAGAATAGATGGATTAGAATTAGGAACACAAGATGTAGAAGGAACAGAATCAATATTATCTGTGGAACTAGATGATGCAGACAAAAGGTATAGGTGTAATAGAAGAAGAAGAAGGTAAAGAAGAACTAGAAAAAGGTAAAGTAACAACTATATCATCAAATGTAGCAAGAGGAACAGTGAAAGTAGAAGTAGATGCTACTGAAACAGGATCACATGAGATGAGCTGAGAGTAAGGAAAGGTATCCTCTAGAAATTTGACATGTCTAGAAGTATAGACACGTTTATCAATAGGATCATAACATTTGTATTCTTTTGTGTGATCACAATACCCTAGAAGAACACAAGGTTTGGACTTAGGAATCAATTTATGGGTATTATATGGCTTTAACCAAGGATAACAACAACAACCAAAGGGCTTAAGAGCCATGTAATCAGGAGATTTCTGAAAAAGAAGAACATAAGGAATTGTAAAATTCATGGAAGAATGTGGAAGTCTATTAGCTAAGTACACAGCTGTAGAGAGTGCCTCAAGCCAAAAGACAGTAGGAAACTGAGCTTGTAACAACAAGGCAATTGTTGTTTCAATTAAATGTCTATGCTTTCTTTCAACAATGCCATTTTGCTCAGGAGTGTGAGGACATGTGGTCTGATGTATAACACCACTAGACAAGAAAAGATGTAACAGAAAATGATTAACAAACTCTCCTCCATTGTCACTTCTGATAACTTGAATGTTTTTGTGAAACTGAGTTTGAACATAAACTTTAAACTCAGAAATCTTGTGTTTCACTTCAGACTTATAATGCAAGGGAAATAACCAAGAGAATCTAGTGTAATCATCAATGATCAAGAGATAATATCTAAATCCTTTATGAGAAAGTATGGGAGATGAACCCCAAACATCCATATGAACCAATTGAAATGCTTCTGTAGTCTTAGATTCAGAAATAGAAAAGGGTAGTTTATGGCTCTTAGCCATATTACAATGAGAACAATTGACAACATGAGAGGATTTTACAGGAAGATTGTATTCCTTTATTAACACAGAAAACATAGTACTATTTGGATGACCAAGTTTTTGATGCCAGACCATGGCAGAAGTAGATGTAGCAGCACTTACAAAAGCTGAGGAAGAAATCCCAAGAGAAGAAACTTGATGTGAAGACTGAGGAGTGGCTTTAGGGGCATTAGAGCAAGTCAGGATAGGATACAAGCCCTTGTGACAGGGACCTTGATACAAAATTTTCAGAGAGTGCTTGTCCTGAATGACAAGCCCAGATGAATTAAAGATAAGATAAAATCATTATCTTGAGCAAACTTATGGACAAAAATAAGATTATGAGTAATTTGAGGAGTATGTAAAATGTGAGACAAATGGAAAGTTGTCTGTGAAGTGGGTAACACACCTGATCCAGAGTGAGTAACAGGAAGTGCTGAACCATTTCCAACAAGAATGCCTTCAGGTTGAACTGAAAGTTGAGGCTGAGATATATTCTGAAGATTATTGGTTATGTGATTGCTAGCACCACTATCAAAGAACCATGGCTGTGAGGCAGGTGCATAATGAGTCTGATTTGCCACAAATGCTGCAGTTGGCACAGTATGTCCTATAAAAGAACCACTTTCACCAATCCCAACCTAACCATATTGACCATAGGTAGAAAATCTTGTCCCTTGCTGCCCACAAACAGAAGACCCATGGATAACTTCACCCTGACCATGAACATTTGTGAAATAAGCTTGTGGCACAGAGGTAGTATTTGCCTGAGATACAGGTTGTCCAGTGAGATTAACTTGAGAAACAGGTTGTCCAACCAACTGCTGTCCTCCAGAAAAGTGCTGTCTTTGAGAATTAACATAAGGATTTCCTGTAGAAAAAGACAGTCCTCCAGAAACTTGCTGAGGATTTCCATACATATTTCCTCTATACTGCTGTACATAAGTCCCAAAGTAAGTTGGTGATGACTGTGTCATAGGTACCCCAATGGTAATAGGTCCAGTTGACCATGTAGGAGAAAAGTTTCCCTTCCATTGTTGTTGTTGTGGATGATTGGTATTGTTATTGTTGTAATAACAATAAGCAGTAACATGGTTAGTTCGTCCACAAATACCACAAGGCTCTCTTGTATACCTTGAACCTCTATTGCCTCTTTCTCTAGAGAAACCTCTGTTATTTCCTGAATTTTGCACTTGTGGATAGTAGTTATTATATGCTGGCATAGGTTGAACTGGTCCAAAAGACACATTATTCATAGGTACATTAGGCACAGATGATCCTTGATTTGGACCTGTACCAATAATCTGAGAACCACTTCTCGAATGGACATTAGGTTGCATCACCTGATTTGACTGAGTTGAAATCAACACAGTTGATTTTTCAAGATCTGAAGAAGAATCTTGCAGAAGTTGTATGTCTTCACTATTAAGCATAGTAACAACTTCTTCAAAACTCAACTTTGTTCCTCTTGTCCTAACAGCTCGAACTGCAGTTTTAAGACCATTGAATACAGGAGGTAAACCTCTTAACATATGATATACCAGTTCGTCATCATCAACAGGACTTCCAGCAGCTGCAAGCTTCTGAGATATCTCCTTAATTTTGTCAATGTAACATCATATACTAGATGTCTTTGTGTGATTAAACAACTGAGTCCTGAGTTCTTGAATATGGTTTTCAGACATGAAATTGTACCTACTCGAGAGAGAATCCCAAACTTGTTGTACATTATATAACCCTAAAACATATGGAAGTGTATTTTGGGACAACGAAGCAGTTAGACAAGACAGAAGCTGTGAATTGATCACTCTCCAAAGATTGTATGCAGGATTATCAGTCTCAGTACCTTGTGCATCACGAATTTTCTCTGATGGAACAGAAACTGAGCCGTCGAGATATCCGAAGAATCCGTTGGCTTTCATCACATTCTCCACTTGAATTCGCCACAGGAGATAGTTAGATCCATCAAGCTTAATATTCACCAGTGAATGGAAGTTTGAGACGAGAAATGTTAACGAAGACGGAAGTGTAATCTCTGTCATGATTTCCTCAAGAACTTGCGCAGATAATCAGGATCCTAAGACGTTAGTCTTCAGAGCTCTGATACCATAACAAAAAAGACGAATTGAACAAAGAATCAAGAACAAGAATACATTTCTGAAAACCCTAAGGCAACCAATCTTTCTTTCAAGAAAATTCTCTCTCTAGATCTATTTTTCCCAATGTTCGTTCCCTGATGCATTTGGGCCTATTTATCTATTACAAACGTAAACTGAAATTACATTCAAATGAACACCAAATGAAAACTTAATCACAGTTTAACAACCGACTTAACCACCTCCTGTGACAGCCGGCAATGTTAGTCCTTAAGCACACTCACACTGGACTAATGAGTCTGCTTGACAATCTGTTTCCTTAGAATTTTCTTCCTGTTATCCCAAGATTCCCAAAACAACAGACAATGAACACAGTTAACTACAAGTTTATATGGACAGAAATAAATTGTTGAAGAAAGAAGAAAAACATCTAGACTAAGTTGCCTGTATCTATCACCCTTTCTCTGTAATTCTCCAATGGATCCACGGCCGTTTGACGCCGGGAAGCCGGCAGTTGCACCGGAGCGCGACAAACGGGGCAGTCAAAGTGAGAGTAAAGCCACATATCAATACAAGGGGCATGAAAAGAGTGCTTACACCTCGGCAATTGCCTTACTTCTTCCCCTTCTTCAAAAACAGATAAGCAAACGGGGCATTCAAGCTCATAATCCTGTTGGTGGTGTTGACCCGCTTGTCCTTCCCCTTTTTTGTACTTGAAACTTGACATCAGGCGTATGCTTTGGTTATCAAAGCTCTGACTCAAACCCGGTTGAAGAGTCCGGTTTGTCGGGCGTGGTGGGCCGGGCCTGGACAGGCGGTAGTACCCACTGCACAACCTTATGATGATAAGGTTGCAGATGGCGAGGATGAGGCCGGTGGTTCCGACGATCACAAAGCCGTAATACAACACGGGCATGGGTGATTGTGGTGGAAGTGGTGGTGGTGGTGGAGGAGAGGAGAGTTGGGTTGGAATATGATCCAGTTTTGTGGGGTGGGGGAATTGGAAAGTCTCTGTGTAACAAGTTGTTCAATGGTTAAATGTAGAGTACTATGTGAATTTTGCAGATTTAGTAATTGGTTGACAATGATGTGCGATTAAATATATTAAAATCCTTTCGTCTAGGTTCGAAAAAATTAAAAAATCCTATAATCTGACAAAAAAAATAAAAATAAAAAATCGATGGTGCATGTGTTAAACACCATAGAGTTTTTTTTTTTTTTTTTGAATTGCAAAACAGTGAGAATTGACAATTAGCATATCAACCTCTCTTAGGCGTGACCATAGAGGCTTCCCGAATGTCAAAACAGTCGGAATTGCCAATTCGGGCCATAGCTACTGTGCAGAAGGACAAACCGTCACCACAACACCACGTAGGTACAAGATGACATGTGACACCAACTCAAAAAAGACATATTAAGAGCGAGACTCGAAACTGAGTCATGTTTGGGAAGTAACATCGCCGCCTTACCATCCAGGTTGCCACCTTCAGTGGTGATGTATTATAATCATAAAGCTGTGGTTTTTTTTTTTTTTGTAGTAGAGAGAAAATTCATTATTTGTGAAATCGCTAGTACAGACTGCCGCCGGCGATAGGCAGAGATCTTTGCGAAGCTAAACTGTCACGACAAAGCTTCGACCGTGGTTGTAAATAAGAGTATAGAAAGAGTTTGTTTGAAGTCTATGGGCTAAGGGAGTAAAAAATATATGGACGACTTTCAGATAAGATCTCTCTATCTCTCTCACTGGTATACTGGGGTAAGACTACGAGCACTGATAGCGACATTATAAGATTCTTGTTTTTTTAAAATAAATTCTGGCATACTCAATTCGGGTCGTCGAACATTTTGATGAATTTATTTTAAATGTCAAAATTATATGACGTATATTGTATAAAAGATTAAGTGATGAAGTTATAGTTAAAAATAGACGTAATCATCATAGGAAACTCATTATTCGAGTATTACCTTCCATCATCGCTGCTAGTCGTCTACTCGTCTCTATTATTGCGAGTTCTGAATGCTTGAAATTGCGGGTAGCTTGTAGCGGTGTCTAATTTGTGAGAAAAATTAAGAAAAAACTGACTACGCCTCTTGTGGGCCCTACACTGTGATGTAAATGGAAAGAAAATCACTACAAGAAATTACACAATTGGCGACCAAAAAAGCCGACCAAAAAAATTTAGTTGCCAAAAAGTATAGCCATTGCCGACTAAAAAACTTTGGTCGCAAAATGTATGGCCAATCCCGACTAAAATAATTTAGTCGGCAAATGTATAGCATTTCCCGACCAAATGGAGCTTTAGTCGGGAAAAGTTGGTACTTATGCCAACTATCTTTATTTAGTCGGGGAAAGTTGAATGTTTGCCGACTAAATCTTTTTTGGTCGGCATATACACTCATTGGCGACTAACCTTTTGTTGGCAAAAGATACAATTGCCTACCAAATATAGTTTAGTCGGGAAAAGCCGTTAAAAAATTAGTGATTATTTTAGAAAATTTTTTATATAATATTAATTTATATGTAAATATACTATTTTAATTTTTAATATTTTTAATTACGATTTACACTAAAATATAAAAAAATTATGTACTAATTTTTTCATGAAATATATATATATATATTTATTGATCGAATACAACACAAGTCATTAGGTAGTCTAGTGGTTAAGTGCTTGGAGTCTAAGCAAGAAACTCATTATTCGAAACTTGGCGTAGTCAATCTAATTAAATTGCGTAGATGACGTCGGCCCTAAGGGCTAGATGATGTCGAATTGAGGAGGGATGTGGCCGGATTTTTTGGATGAGGAAATTGCCACGTGGCATATTTTATTGCCGACTAATTATTTGGTCGGGAAAACCAACCTTTGCCGACTAAAATCCTTTACCGACTAATTGTTTTGGTTGGGAAAAACTACCTATGCCGACTAAATATTTAGTCGGGAAAAGCTACCTTTGCCGACCAAATTTATTTTAGTCGGGAAATACATTTGCCTACGCCACATTGCCGACTAAATTTGCCGACCAACATTTTAGTCGGCGATTCCTTTTCCCGACCAAATACGGTAATTTTGCCAACCAAACGTTAGTCGGCAATTGTGAAATTTCTTGTAGTGAATGACATAACTAGGAATATAGGGAAGACACCAAATACCCCCTTCCCATTTATGTAGGCTATAGATAAAGTTGGTAAGTACTATATATGAAAGAAGATTACCATGTATTTAACCAAGTAAAACTAAAAGACACAAAAACAAGATATGAAGTCGTATGAATTTCAGGGACTAAATCAAACAGTCGTAGAATTTGTTTAATTTGGGTTAATCACCTGGTCTGTACATATCTTTTCTCACATCTTATAGGAAGATGTTTTGTATTGGATATATGAGTTACTATATTTCTCATTTTATATATTGTTATGTTTTGTTGTTTCCATAATTGATATACACCAGCAGATTGCACAATAGGAATTCATTATCTATTGGGGCAAGAGTGCATAAGAGAGAGAATCGACTTGTTTGCGGTTTACTTTACAGATAACAGTTTATGCAATTAAAGCTACCCAAAAGTATTTTTAATGATCTAAAGTTGTTGAAAATATATAATTTGTTGGATAATTTTTGTAATCTGGACCATCAATAATCAAGATTGAATTGTTCTGACTTATCTGAACTGCAGAGAAATATCAGAAAGAAATTCAGATTTTTACCTCTAAGTCTAGAAAAGAGGCATCTAATTACCATTAAGGTAAAACACTCTTTTTTGGAGTTTAGACACTTAGGGTATCATACGGTTTGAGAAGTTTAGTCACTTTCATATGCAATTGAGGGTTTAGGCACTTTCATTAGAGTACATTGTGCTTAGATTTAGGCACTTTCATAGGTTACCATAGAGTTTACATTTAGAATGCACCTTCCTATTATAGGGTTTTAGTGGTTTAGACACCTTTATAGGGTATCCTAGGGTTCTAGGCACTTTCATATTTTACTCTAGGGTTTAGGCTTAGACACTTTCATAGCTAGAGTATCCTAGGATTTATGCACTTTCATACGGTTTGGAGAGTTGATGAGAGAGAGAGATTGTGCCCATGTGGGATGGGAAGTCCGGTACCCTTTTGGTACCGGCCCGTAAAAAGCCCGAAGAAATTAGCACACACATAAAGAGATACTTCAGATTGCTTATATCCTAGGCTTGGCTAATTGGGCCATATGGGCTTTACATCATATGGGCCCAATTGCTGTTATATTGTTGCCTCACCCGTTGTAGTCGCAGGATATGGATACTATGGACAAGCGAAGGAAATTTTTTTGATCGGGAATAAAATTTTATTAAAACTCGACAAAGGGTACATCGAGAGCGAAGCCATTGCCAAGCACTAAGAAAGAAAAGGCTACGCAAACACCTCCAGCGAAATACTGAAGGAGTGCAAAGAAAAGGAAAAGAAATACAATGCCATCATCCTAAATCGTGATCAAAGTCAAAATGGCTAGCTTTACAGTAACATGAAGGCTATAAACACTAGAATCCACCATCAACATCTCCAAAGTGAACCAAAATTCTTCCATCAAATGCAGCAGAAACTTAAAGCTTGAGCATACAAATAATCATGACAACACCAGCAGCAATAACTAAATGGAATCAGCATAACCAGATAAAAACAGCATTCCAATAGAACTATCCTCCTAAAGCAGCAGTAGACGGAGGAGCAGCACAACAAGCAGCAACAAAATAGGAGCAATCAGCAAAATGACAGCCACCAAGAATCAACAGCATCACGAATAACAGCCACCAAGATGCAATAGCAGGAGAACACTTTCTCAGTATCGACCAGAAAAATCAAACACAAAACCTCATGAACAGGCACCACCAGAAACTTGACTATGCGTTGCAGTGATATCAAGAAGGACATCAACATGAAAAGAGATCAGCAAAGCCATTGCATACTCCAGAATTTCTAACATCAGTGATACTTCAACAACTTCAGCATTCCAGGCGAAGGAATTAGTGAAGGGAAAATGATGTGCGTACACCACACTTGGGTACCCCAAGTGAACATCAACCCATCTCAACCATCCAAAAGCGTTTTGGACGGTTGAGATTGGCTGGTGTACACTTGGGGTACCCAAGTGTGATATACCCATAGACGGGTTGTTAATGAAGTCTTACCCAAGCGGAGGAGTATGTGAAATTCAATGCCAAGTGAAGAACCTTAATAGACTAATATAAAAACGGGCCTCATGTTTTAAAAAAACGGGCCTCATGTTTTAGAGCACCAAAGTTAATTTTAAAACCGGCCTCAAGTTTTTTAATAGACTAATATAAGGTTAAAAAGATTAAACATGGTATTTTAGCTTATGAATTTAACTAAAACAAACTTTTATGAAAAACTTCGACCGTTAGAAAAAAAATGAGTCAAACATAATGAAGTACCGCTCATATTCTGCATTCTCTCTAACTAACCATGTTACTAACTTTAATTGTAGGAACACTACTTTTAACAATAAAAATATTTATGTTAATTTTTTTTTTTTTGTCTCAAAGTTTGTTGAGCGAAAATCACTTCTCTCAGTTAACTTATACTGCACTAAAGTGTTTTTTTTTTGGTTGCGAATTGGATATTAAAAGTTAAAAGTAACATTTAAATAAATGAAAGAAAATAAATATATAAAAAACTTAATTATCAAAACATTCCTGGTGTGCAAAAGATTTGAACATTAGACTTGAGTAATATATATATAAAACCATTAAATCACAACTAACTTACTCGTCTAACATAAGTGTTGCAAGAGTTATATTATGTATACTAGATCCATAAAAAAAAATAAGGAAAAAATTTGAAGAAATTTCCGTAGCTGGAAGGGCCTGTTGGAATTCGACCCAGGGGCCTTCCTTTAAAGAGTTTAAAAAACACGAACGCAAATATAAATATTGTGTCAGAAAACAATACTGTAAGAAAAAACTTCCTTAGCTGATAGGGCCTTCGGGATTCAAACTAGGGTTTTTCAGATTCAGCAAGTGTCAAAGAACCACACAGCACTCTATTTGTGTTGTGATGCGGAATGAGTTATGGATAATATATTTTTGAGTTTTA
Source organism: Vaccinium myrtillus (assembly GCA_016920895.1). Classification (NCBI taxonomy): domain Eukaryota; kingdom Viridiplantae; phylum Streptophyta; class Magnoliopsida; order Ericales; family Ericaceae; genus Vaccinium; species Vaccinium myrtillus. The sequence goes on from CM029277.1 coordinate 35,897,519, forward strand.
TAAAAAAATTGGCCCAACTTCTTGCTTAAAATTCGTAGGGCTAAAGCGTCTGCACCTCCTGCTCAAGGTTGGCCTTAGACATGTTATGAATTCTCTTGAAAGAGAGGGGTGATGCCTTCATTTGAATCTTTGATCCCCAACAAACAAACTTTCCTATAGTTCCTCTAAATCCTCACCTTTTTTCGTTGCTCTGACAAAGTATTTTTAGAGAATGTGGGATAACTATAACCAAGTGAGATCCACTTAGTATCCTGAAATTTCTCCATAACATTCGAATCTCTAATTCCTAACAAACAAACTTTCCTATAGTTCCTCTATATAAACATTAAACCTATGAGCTGATACGTACAGTATATGCCAACTTTGTTATTCTTCTTGTTCTTCGTTTTCTCAACATACCAAATGCTTCATTTATCTTCCTAATTACTGCCTCACATGCTGATCGCTATTCATAATTATTTCCAAGGTATATTTGCTGGTGTATTTTGTACGGATTTTGAGTACCGGAAAATATTGGCTCGTGAATTTCCAGGGTTACGGCGCCTGATTTTTTTCAAGTTGGCAAGGTGACTATTCTCCAATCTCAACCTTTTATTTTATGATTTAGTCAGTCTTAGTAAATTTATTGGTGTTTGAACTGTTTTTCTTCTCATTCGATCCAAAAGGAGTACTATTATGTTCAGAGGGGTCACTTGACCCATGCGACTACTTTTATTTCTCACTAAGACATGATTTGAGTATCTGTAGCCAAATTTTGTTATTTTGACCCCATAAAAAATTTCTATGTTGCCCAAATCTGCTTCAAATGAATAAAATTCTCAAGCATTTCTTACCACTACAAATGAGTCTATCATGCATTTTTTAAAGATAAACTAGTCTTTTAGACCAGTTGTACATAACAAAGTTACATTTATCAGGGTAGATCTACCTTCGTTACATTTATCAGGGTAGATCTACCTTCGTTACATTTGAACTGTTTTTCTCATTCAATCCAAAAGTACGTAGTTGAGGGGTCACTTGACCTAGCTAACTTTTATTTCTCACTATTGAGTATATTTTAGCCAAATTTGTTATTTTGACCTACAAAAAATGTCTAAATTGTCGAAGTTTGTTTCAAATGAATAAAAACGTCAAGCATTCTCTTCTCTTATCTTGAAATTTTTCAAGATAAACTCCGTCTTTTAGACCAATTGTAAAGCAAAGTGACATTTGTCAGGGTAGATCTACCTTCTATAGTTAACCTCTTAATTTAGTTATTCATTTAGATTTGCAAATAGGAAAATGTAATTGTATATGTTGATTTAATTTCTAACCAACTAGCCAAAAATCATGACTCCACCCACTAGCCAAAATTCCTGACTCCACCAACACATGTATGTGTGGGTACATATATCTTTTGTGTCTTTACGTCGGTATACTCAATTACCCTTGTTTTGTGGATTACGTTTCTGTAACATCTAAATATTATAGGCAAAAATAATATTTCGGCGCGGATATGAGTTTTGTTTATTAGAAATTTAGTTATGTTACGAAAAGAATTCTATTTCTATAAAGCGTAAAAGGCCAAAATGTTATACATAAATGGCTGGAGAACTATGATTTTATGTGCTAAAAAACAACAAAACTAAAAAACCGTAGGCACGACGACGAACGCCAACAAAAATAATAAGAAAAAAATGTGATTACAGTTCCCCTATCCTCTTGAGATTGGTGCCCGGTGAGTGAATACTTCGCTGGCAATACCCCCACAAATTCCACCATCCCATTGTTGACACGTCAGATCGCTAGTTTTTTTTTGAAAGTCAGATTGCTAGTTTAGCAACATATAAATGTGTTTTGAGTTTTCTCTTGCTGAGACAAGAAACGATAGTTTGATTCCCATAAATATAAAAACTACATGTTATTATTGGCTTTTGGCGCCTAAATATTTCGCATAATCTTTGGTGTTGCCAAAGAGGCTAAAGGTGTCCCTCGATATTGGCAGCTATTTACTTGTATCATCGGAGTTTTACACTTACTTTATTTGGGGTTGGGTTTCATTAGGCCGAAGAGAGCTGCAGGGAGGAAGTCCCTGCGTCTAGAGAAGGCCGAAGAAGCTAATGCCCGTCTAGAGAACCCACGGGGAATGCGGAGGCAACATCACCAGCTGCACCACCTCTGAGGAGGTGGTGGAAAGCTTTCTGGCTAGCGTTGTGGCAAGTATCGACAAGGAAGGAGATTTTTATGGTGGCGTTCTTCACTGGGTTCGAGGTAGCTAGGCGGCAACTGCAAAAATTGTCGAGGGAAGCCGACAAGAGGAGGCACTATTTTTTGGGATTCATATTTTCGGGCTACAAAAACCTGTTGTTTCTGCGTTCGCAGCTGCATTGTTGTTGGTTCTACGGAAATCTGGTTTCACATCTTGCCTCCTCAGATCATCCACGGCATCCACTGAGTGATGGCGCTTGTGGGGATTCATTGGCTTAGGGATCGCTGGTTCCTCATCTTGCCTGCGAAGGTTGTCAAGGGCACCCATCGACTGGTTGCTTGAATGCGTGCGGGGATTCATTGGCATCCGAGACATCTCCATGACTTTTAAGTGGCTTGATTCTAGCTTGTTTTTGGGATTCGCGGTTTGCTCTTATAAAGCTGATGAATTCAAATTGATTTCTCCAAACTATATCTTAAAAGAGAAGCATCTACTATTCTTGCAAACGGTTTGCGGAGACTAAGGAAGTACTCCTAGCCTACCACATGGCAGCCCAGCCTACGGGAGAATTTCAGGGATACATGAAACAAAAGAAGGCGATAACCAATAACAGGTTACTGTAATTTTAATTTTCAATTTTTTCGATTGGGTTTCATTGTAATATGTTTTTATTAATTTAAAATTTTAATAAAGATTCATTTGGTGGCCGGATGGCAGTATGTTTTTAAGATGTCTATGGATTCTTTACATTGCAATTTGCACCTAATAAATATTTTGGCTCTTGTACGTTGGAACTTAAATTGGGAGCAGCATCTTCCATTCTCTTTTATTTAATGCTCATGTACTCCGATTGGCTTCGACGGCGGTTCAAGTTCTCCGGCAGCGGCGGTGACGGCGTGTGCGGTTGATCCAGTTCCAATCTTCCGGTCCAGATGTGGCATTTGCAGTGAGAGTAAGCATCTTGGTTTGGTCCCATGGACTATCCACCCTTCGACAGGGTCCGAATCCGACGTTGTATTTTCTGTTTTTTTTTTTTTTGGTTGTAATTTTCTGTTTTTGTACTTGTGGACCGGTAGTGTCCTTTTATTTTCATTTAATATATATATATATACACCGGCGATCCTGTCAAGGATCCCGGATTGAAGCCTTTTCGGTGTTTTGATGCTTTTAAAAATTGTTTTTGGGAAATCCGAGCCGTCCAATGTGTTCAAAAGGTGTTTTCCAAGGTCCACGCGGGAAATCTTCAAAAAAAAATACCGGGAAGGGCTTGATCCAAGCAGTTTTTACTAAAAACAAGATATATATATTTTTTGCCGCTTGATCAAGCCCTTCCCGGTATTTTTTTTTGAAGATTTCCCGCGTGGACCTTGGAAAACACCTTTTGAACACATTGGACGGCTCGGATCGTCAAAATTTGATCCGGAACTATGAATCCCGGATCCGGGATCCCGGACTAGATAAGGACTTGTATATATATATATATATATACGGAAATTTTCTTATCCACTCCTCCCGGATTTAAGAAAATTTGTGTTTTTTTTGTGTTGCAAATTGTTTTTGGAAAATTCGAACCGTCCAATGTGTTCAGAAGGTGTTTTCCAAGGTCTACGCGGGAAATCTTCAAAAAAAAATACCGGGAAGGGCTTGATCCAAGCAGTTTTTCGCAAAACCGTATATTTTACAGTTTTGCGAAAACTGCTTGGATCAAGCCCTTCCCGGTATTTTTTTTTGAAGATTTTCCGCGTGGACCCTTGAAAACACCTTCTGAACACATTGGACGGCTCGGATCGTCAAAAAAATGATCGGATCACGGGGGTCCGGAGTCCCGGATCCCGGAGGAGAAGCTCCCCCTATATATATATATATATCCATACATATAGATCGCCATCCTGTATTTTCTATTTTTGTACTTGTGGACCGGAGATTATGTAATTTTCATGAGAGATATATTGTTTTAGTTACTTGGATGTTGGCATTTGTAGTACTGCTTTGGATGAGGATTGTTTTGTCTTTTGGACTTTTAACAAGAGCATGGATATTAAGGTTTGTTTTGGTACATTTGTAATAAACTCGGTATATTAAAGCAATTGAATAACTTCCTTCAAGCATTTGGGTGATAGCTCCAGATGTTTGGAGATTGAGAGTTAGGGCTTTTAATATGTGTTTATCATTTAAACTTAAGTGTAAATCTGGATAACAGTCGAAATGAATTGGACCATTATGTAAACTTGATTCCATTAATCCTAATAGACTGTCACTGAATGTTGTAAATCGGCTATCTCGTAATGCTAATAATATTGAAGAATTTAGACCTCTTCGTGTTAGGGGTTTGATGACGACTTGCACTAATCCGATGTGCATAAATTTGTATCATTTTGCAATATGTTGGTTAATAGATTCTTTACTTAAGAGAGTACATTTTTCTTGTTGTTTTGTAATTGCATATATTTGTTCCGAAGTTTTTGTAACTTGATTAGTTTTGAATTTATCATCAAACCAGCTTGTTTGGTAAATTTGGTTTGTGGAAATTCTTGGAATGTTCCAATTATATAATTCTGTACTTAAATTTTCATATACTTGTTCTTCTTCATTGACTATATCTGGTATGGAGGACATTGTTGACATGTTGGTGGTAGAAGAGTTGCACCTGAATAGTCTATTCATTGTCTGTGATGTTGGAGGTGTAATAGGAGTAGTTATGCTAGGTAGGTTGTACCAAAAGAGTAAGAGTATAGAGTAAATTATACTGGAAATAATCTGTTAATTATCTCAACTACTTAAATTGTTCACTTAATAATTTGACTGTTTATCTCCTACAAGGCACATACGCCACCAGATACATACCCCATCCATACCCAAAAACGGCTACCCTACCTCGGGATTTGCACACCTCACAATGGGAACCTAGGAACTTGGGTGACCTGATGTAATGTGGCAGTTCGTAGATCTACGGCCAGACTATTAATAAAACAACTACAAGTAATTGGTAATAATGGACAGAGTATTTGGAGTATAAGTGTACTCTACATCCTACAGTAATTCTGGTCTAACCACCCGGCATAACCACCTCCTACTCACTACTCACTACTTGGCTCTGATACCATAGGGGGGGGGGAGGAGATCTCTTAAGAGACATATTATAAAATTGTAATTAAAACAGAGAATAAATTAGGCGGTTAATACCAGCCATGAATCATGCATAATAATAAGGGCGGTAAAACCGGCCATAATAGATTAAAACAGAGTAATAGAAATGGAAATTCAAATCATTATATTGAAATTGGAAAGCTTACTTGAAGCTACTGGAACACGAGAGAGGGAGAGTTGGAAGGAAGAGTTGGGAGATATATGGGGGGAGAGAGAAGAGATGAGAGATGGGGTTTGAAGTGGTAAAAACAAGCGATGTCTAACTACTGATCTTGAGAGTCCTTTTATAGAATAAGGAACTCTGTTTACAATCATTAATTTTCGTAATTGGTGGAACTGTAGTGTCATAATTGTTCTTTTGACTTTGAGGGCCTCTTTCGGTGGGAAAGAGATAATTGGTCTTGCTGTTGATGCTTTCGGTGGAAAAAGTAGTGTCCTAGTCTTCCGTTGGATGATGATGTTGGAGGTCATCATTGCACTTTTGACTTGAGGGGTTTTGCTTTTGAAAAGATTTTCTTCACATGTGTTGGTCTTGACTTTGGAAGGATACTTGCGGATGCTAATTCGGTGGAAAGTAGCATTGGTTGATAATGATTTTGCTTTTAGACCGTTGGGTCGTCTCTTGGAGGAAATGGATGTAGATAGTGGGAAAGTGATTTTGTCAGAATTCCATATGATCATTGATACCGTCTGGGGAATTGCTTTCCCAAAATTCATAATCATCTTCTTGATCATGTTGCTGTTGTAGATAATCTTCAAAGTCTTTGATGGCTTTGATATTATTGGTATGAAAAATGAAAGGAACTTCTCCGTAATAATTCAGAGTTCTGATTTTTTGAATTGGGTCTTCACTGAATAGGCGATATTGTTTTTGTAGTTGAGTAAAGGAGTCTGTATCTCCAATATGACTTGCAATGTTGTATGCAATGGAATGTTGTATCTGTTGGGATATTGGGTTGGAACAGATCCAGGTCGGAAATTCACAACCTAGTAAAGGAAATGGAGTATAATGGGCATTGTAATTTGGACTAGAGGTTACATGGATAATATGTTGAGCTGGGATAATAGAATCAAAGGATGTCCATTCTGGCATTTTGCTTTGGATAATTGCTTGATAGATGGATGTCGATGGAACAGAAAAACAGTTTTGAATGCAAATGGCTAATTTGCGAGGTATGTGGTTGGTTTGATCTGGACGTGTAAAAATCATTTGGTGGAGATATCCGTAATCAAGTAGGGTCATGGGTGTAATTTAGATCTGCTGATTTTCATATGGGACAGTAATATCTTGAAAAGTAGCCATGTCAATGCATGTTTTGGGAATACTAAAAATTAAGTTACATTCACAGTTAGCTCTTTCCAATGGGATTTCTTGGCAATGGAGTTTATTTTTTGGACAATGTTTCAAATTTGGATGTTGGTAATAAAGGGTATCCCAAGTAAAGGATAGGCCAGGAAGAATTTCTGGATATTTGAATGGTTTCTGGCCAGCGATTTGGATAAAGGTTTGAAAAAGAAATTGGTGAAAATGTTGGCTTTTTTGTTGGGCGCGGTGGTGGATATCTGTAATAATATCTGTGGGGAGCTGTTTGGGGAGTAAAGATATTGTTTTTGGTAATGCTAAAATTTTTGAAAATTTTGTACACACGCTATCACCATCATCCAGTGGGGATGACTGCACATGCTCAGCTATTACCAGTGGGGTAATAGAGGAACGCCGCTTGAAATATTGGAGTTGCTGTTGTAGCATCTTGACTTGATCCATGAGATGTTGGTTCCTGTCAAGTAAATTCATGGAACAAATAGGAAGTAAAGCATTAGATCTGACGGGGTTAGAGAGAAGTGTATTTGGGGAATGGGAAAGCAAAATTTGTTTTGTTTTACAGAAATTTTGATTTTGAAAGTAAATGCTCAAGGCATTAAGAGATGTTTGCAGTTGTTGATGATTTGTAGCACTCCATATGTTATCTAGGAGACATTGCTGAGTATCATCAATGTCTCGTAGATAACGAAGTAAGGGAAACTTCTGATTCGATTATGGGGCAAAATTTGGTAATGAAATTTCTCCAAAATGTCTGTTGGTCTTCATCTGCAAAATGAATAAGTTAAATGGAAATTGAAGAATTTTGTAATTGTTGTATAGAGGTGGAATCTTGTGCAGAAAGAAACGGAAATGTAATTGGTTTGCCAAGTGGTGGAGCAGTTATATTGATGTTTGATGTAATAAACGGGTAAAGAAGTGAAATAAAGGGAATTCCTAAAATAACATGATTAGTTAGGTTTTGGGTGAGAACAAAAGATGTTTCGAAGTAAGTTTGGTCTTGATGAATTAGTACTTTAGGTAATTTATATCGAATTTTTAGTTTACTACCAGTGGCAGAACATAATTGGTCAGTGGTTTTATGATAATACTTTGTTGGAATAATGTGCTCTTGAATACAATTTAAATCAGCACCTGTGTCAATTAAAGCCACAAGCTGGATTTTAAAATTTTCGATAATTAAATCTATTTTAGTGTGCCATTTTGAAATATGGATTTGGTTTATTTTAAGTGGGGTTTGTTGCTGCAATGTTTCTTGAGGAGTTTTGTCTGAGGAGTCGTCGTCAAATGATTGTGCTATTTGCAGAATTTGTAATTTTTCGTTTATTTGTATGATTTGTTGGTGGAATTTTTTATTTTCGTTTTGGAGTATAGTTATTTTGGCATTTATAAGGTCAATATGTTCTTTCATATTACTTGTTTTATTTATATTTGTATTGCGGAATCGTTCTAAAGTTTCATTTAAAATGACAATTGGTTTAGTGATTTTGGGCTCACTATTTTTGTTGGCAAGAACATTTTTTAATTTTTTGATGTATTGTTGTTTTAATTGGTTGTTATCAATTTTGCTAATAAGGTCAATTAGTAATTCCTCTTCGGGGAGATCTTTGGTAATTACATTGATTTGTTGACAGCATTGATTGTTACATCCGAAATTTATTTGGTCATCTTCATTATCGGAACTAAGGGAATGGTATTCGGAAGAAGAATTTATAGGTTCAGAGTCAGTAGAAGGTTGTAGATTTGAAATTTTGAATATTTCTAATATAGCTAGTTTATTTTCTTCGGAAATTTCTAATTGATTTATTTTGTTTTTAAATTTCTAATTGATTTATTTCTAATTGATTTGTGTGCAAATAGGCTGGGGAGACCATTGATAAATTTTTCTTTCCAAAATGATTTTGTACAGTCATCGCGTAACATGACTCTAGATGTAAAAACATCTTTGTACCATCTAAAATCGCTTAATGTTGGACAATGGAGGTTGCTAAGTTGGTCATGGATCCGTGAAGTAATATGACTTGGTGTTCCTATAAAATGTTTGACAATTGTAAATATTAAAGTATTGATACCATCATGTCTAGTCATGTTAATTTCTTCATCAAATATTGGAAATCCATTTTCATCTACCTGTATTGAATTTCTAATTTCAGTTCTTGAGTCATTAGTGAGGTATTTATCCCACCAAGATTTTAACATACCTGTAAATCCTGTGGTTAATAAGTCTACAACTTGAGGTTGGGTATGGTCAAAAGTGCTAAGATAAGTATTGGCTACCATAGACATATGATTTAATTTTTCTAATATTTGCTGTTCACTGAGACCATCAATGTTCCATTCATATAATTTGTTAGCTGAAACAGAAAATTGGTTAAGTAGACTTCTATCCTCTATTTGGAGATCTACTGGGGTAGGTTTTGTATACCAATTTTTAGAGGTAACAATTTGTGTATTTGGATGGTATATTTTATTGATATCTTCATCTGTTGTAGAATCATCTAATTGGGTTAAGGTGCTTATACTCTCACTTTTGAGTGCCAAATTTTTTTGATTTAATTCGATTTTGTGTAATAATTCTTCTATTTTAGCAATATTTTCAGTATGGGTAAGTAATGGTTTGATTTTTTTGTTCAGGGAAACTAATGAGAGGTTTTTCATGTTGACCTAAAGAAGATGTTGAAGGTGTTATAGTTTCGTCTAGTATAGTTTCTATTTTATCTAATTGTTTTCCTATAATTTGTAGGCTTTGATTTGTATAATTACTTTGTTCAATTAATTTTTTGGTTTCTACTTCTTTATCATTAGGAATTTTAAAAGGGGCAGCAATTACTGTTGTGCCTCTGTAATCTAAGTGAACTGTTTCTAATGGGGGGTGATTGGAAGAAACGAAAGTGTTGTCGGATTTTTGCCATCTTATTTTGGTTATAGTGTTGATTTTGTTATAATAATTGTCAATATAATCTAAGAGATGTATGTCAGTTTTGATATCTTTCATAAATGCATACCATTTTGTAAATATATCATTCTTTATCTGTTTGGAAAATGTTTTGTGGAATTGGTTACGTCGTTCTTTATTATTTTCGGATTTAAATTCTTGTAATAAATATTCTATATTTATCTCATATATTTTATTAATAGTAAGGAGATTTTTATCTATGTGACCAGGTGTCTCATCTTCAAAGTCTGTTTGTGTTGGAGATTGGGGGGATTCCTCTGATTGGGGTTGGACATAATAAGGTTTGGCGACTTGTGAAGAGGATTCAACACCTTTGAATTTTGGTTTTTTGTCTAAGAGATTTGTATCAAATCTTGGGATACTAGTGGAGCTACTACATCGGCTAAGTTCCTTAATTTTGAAAGGGGTATTGATGCGTTGTTGATCAAAACTAATACGAACCGTTCCATCAAGATATTGCTGTATATAATCAATATCCAATGTGTCATTTTGTATGTTTGTAGGATAATTTTCATTTTCAGCTATCCAGGTATTAGGTAGTTGAATGTCATTCCATTGTATTGTTTTAGGTTAATTAAAAGGGAAAGTTCAATTTGATCATGATTCATTTTTACACCTTTGATATTGTACTCACGCTTTTCACCATCATCCAGTGGGGATGATTGTTTCTCAGCTATTATCAATGAGTGATAATAGAGGTATCGTTTTTGGGAAATAGTAATTCCTAATCCTGCACCATAGAATAAAAATTAGTACTTATAATTCATTGGGGTCCTGGGAATCTTGAAATAGAGAATCAAATGGATTTTGGTCTGGCGTTGAGGAAGTAGATGCTTTAGTGTCTTGACTCTGACTAAGCATGTCAGTGGCAATTTGGAGTAATGCTTTGCTTGCTTCTTGATTTGGATTTTGGGCTGCCTGCATGATGAGTTGTTGGGCGAATTTGATGATTGTTTGATTTGGTGATTTTGGAGGTGGGGAGCTTGCAGTAGGACTATCAAGCTTGATATTGGAAATCATATATGGTGATGGAGGTCTATCATGGATTTGGACTGGTTTTGGGACTTTTATTTTAAAGTCACTGTGTACTTGATCAATAACTTGCTGGATATTGAAGTTATTCCACCATTTGACTAAGAATTGGCGGCAGACAAGATTATCGGAGATAACATATTTCCATCTGAAAATCCAAGCAATTTTATATTTTGCAATAAAGAGAAGGAGTTTGGGAAATTGATTTTGATGAGAGTTTAGTTTTTGTTTGGAGTAGAAGTAATCAACTTGATCGTGAAGATTTTGTGGAATGATATCATTACTGGCTCCCATTTGAGTCCACCAGCGGAGAAACCAAGTAGGGAATGTAGAATTGAAATTTTGATCAAACTGGAAAAACCAAGAATGGGAGAATTTCGAATTTTCATGTAATAATGCATAAGACCAAGCATTGATGTAGTCATAGTAGTTGAAAAACAAATCATTATCTGGTAGTGGAAGAAGAGAGGAGGGATGACCCCATTCAGAAACATTAATTATTTTGTGAATGTAAAATGACTGGTAATTGATAACTTCTTTATCTTTGGGGTCATGAACTTGTTTGAAAACAACAGAATGAGTATGCTCAAGAATTTTTTTGTAAAAATATATTGATTTATCGGGATTATGAGGAATAAAATGCCAATTTTCTGGGAAATAATGTAGAGCAAGATCATTTGGATTTTTGATATGTTGGAAAGATGGCTCAATATAAAATAGATTTTGTAATTGAGGTTTTGGGATGTAAATAGTTTTGCTGGAATAATTGGTTGGGAAGAGGTTCCTATAATTTGGTTGACTGGGGTATAATTCTGGGTAATTGGTGGGTAAGCTAGTGACGAACTAGACCCGTATTGGCTTTTGGGTGTTGGGTTAAGAACTTGGTATCTATTGACCAGTTCAATAGGGGGAATGGCCATAGTACTGGTTGTGAGAGCTAATTGTTTTTGTGGTGTTGTTGTTATCTTGCTATCCTTTTTGGTCTTTTCTGCCATGTCTGCAAAATTAATTTAACAAGAATTCTCGTGTGAGAAAGTCAGGAATTGAATTTTGGTCACCTTTAATATATTCTATATCAAAGTGAAAAATACTTAATATAGATTGCCAGCGGGCAAAAATTTGTTTGCTAGCCACATTTTTAACATCTTGTTCTAAAATATGTTTAGCACTTTTACAGTCAATTCTAATTAAAAACTTTTGGTTTAAAATATCATCTTGAAATTTGGAGACACATAATATTAGTGCTAAAATTTCTTTTTTAATAGTACTATAATTATTTTGGGTTTTGAAAAAATACATACAAATAAAAATAAAATAATAAAGTCATATACAACAACAGTAACTCCAGAATTAAATGACAACGATATGCTAAATAAACTAATCAATAATCTAGATGATCCACAACTAAAACTACACTATACTCACAAAATGGAACAAATACTCAAACCAACTCCTAATAACCCAACTGATAAAAGAACTTCTCAAGTATCAACACCACGACCTATAATCATAGAAACAAATCAAAACAAATCAGATCTAGAATATATAGAACAAATAACCCCTAATAACCTTCTTCCCCAGTCCCAATTCCAAATCAGGTAGTAGAAATTATAAATGTAATCACACAAGTAAACAAAACACATAACACTAAAAACAATTTTTAAAAGCAATTTTGAAGACATTGGACGGCTCGGATTTCCCAAAAACAATTTTTAAAAGCATCAAAACACCAAAAAACCCTTCAATCCGGGAAATCCGGGATCCTTGACAGGATCGCCGGTGTATATATATATATTCCACTTCCTATCTGGACTCCGGACTTCTAAAAAAAAAAAAAAAAACTTCTTCTTCTACCAAAAAAAAAAAACTTCTTCTTCTTCTACGTACAGAGAAAAAAGCTCACTTCTACTACCAGAAAAAAAAAACTCTCGCAGATATTATACCTATACCCTGTTTCCATTCTCTGTATTTTTCTACATACTTTGAGCATATGAGCAATTATGATCTTGTTTGGTTTGGGATTTGGTTTTGGTTTTTGGCTTTTGAGTTGAGAGAGAAATATGGTTAATAATCAAAATAGGGGTAATAATTGAGAGAAATACCGACAAAACCGAAGAATTTGAATACCGACAAAACCGAAAAATGACTTTTAGCGAAGTCACTAAAAATGGAAAACTCAGCATTATTTCTTCCGGATTTGTTTTCAGTCTTATCAAGGAGTTTAAATTTTGCAAAATTCCTCAATTACGTTACGAAGTTCTGTTTGATACGAAATCATCGTCTCTGTCGCTAGAGAAAACAAGCTTTGGTGGTTCATTAAGTTCATACGTAATCGTCAAACAATTTTAAATGCCAGATCCAAAAATGGTTGATAAATTGAAATTTTATAGTTTTTTTTTTTCACACACATGACAATATTTAAAAAATTTGTGCACCCAATAAGGAGTTGTAGGGGCAAATCCCTGGTAATATTAATAGTGCAAATATTTGGAGTTGTGCAGAAGCAGGGGCACCCCTGACAGGCCGACGCCCTCTTGTGTCCGCCACTGCTTTGTAGGATTAGATATCTGTTTGTACCATAATTTTTAAAATTATACACGTGGCAAAGAGGCTGGCTGGGAGTTATGTTTATTTAATTCGGATTTAATTTAATGGCCGAATTATCTACGATTTAGGAGATAAGTTTGTTGCCTAAATTATAGGAAAGGGGATTTTATCTAAATCAAATTGATAAAGGCCGAAATTAACATGTGCTAGTTGTATTGAGAACATGGGTAGTTATTTTCGGCCAAATAAGGGACACGTGTCGCTTCCTTATACATTTTCAAAGAGATACCGTAGTGGATGCAAGATGTGGGGGTAATGGCTTGTGTTCATGGGCGGTTACGTTTGGAAGTTACATTTGGACTCAAAGACTATAAATGAAGACCTTGGTGCAACATTGCAAAGGTCCAAGCACCAACAAAGCTCACTGCAGCAATTAAATTTAGTATATCTCCTAACTCTCAGTTAGTCGATCGATCTTTTCTATGTCTATCTTCTATCTATATCTAGTTTCTTCTTCTTCTTCTGCTTTCTCTTCTTCTTCTTCTATGTAAACCTTAGTTTTCTTCAATTGTGGAAGTCCTTGTTCAAGGCCCACGAACCGTTGTAACTTTAGTTTCTCTTTCATTCAAGTTTCACATTTGCTTGAAAGAAGTTAGTAGTTTCAGGCGCTTTTCCTTATCTTCATTGGAGATTCACATCTCCTGGCACGCCCTCGCATCTTCTACACCACCGGGTGTTGACCATCTCCGTTTCTCCTGTCCCTGGAGGAATTGGTGGCAACAATATCCGACGTAGATAATTTCTAGGATGGGTTAGGTCCCAACTAACTTGACACAAATCTACATCATCTTCCTTATCAATTCAGCAGGGTAACATGATTGACCCAGAAAGCTACCCACCAATTTTGCAATATTCCTCTACAGAAATTTGTTTCCTTTGAATTTTCTTCCTGTTAACCCAAGAATCCCAAAGCAACAGACAATGAACACAATCACTACAAGTTTATATGGACAAAAATAAATTGTTGAAGAAAGAAGAAAATAGACTAAGTTTCCTGTATCTATCACCCCTTGTCTGTAATTCTCCAATGGATCCACGGCCGTTTGACGCCGGGAAGCCGGCAGTTGCACCGGAGCGCGACAAACGGGGGCATTCAAAGTGAGAGTAAAGCCACATATCAATACAAGGGTCATGAAAAGAGTGCTTACACCTTGGCAATTTGCTTTACTTCTTCCCCTTCTTCAAAAACAGATAAGCAAACAGGACATTCAATAAAGACATATTAAGAGCGAGACTCGAAACTGAGTCATGTTTGGGAAGTGACGTCGCCTTACCATCCAGGTTGCCACCTTCGGTGGTGATGTGTTATAATCTTAAGGCCATGGTTGTAAATAGGAGTATAGAAAACTTGGCAAAAAAAAATCCTATAATTTTGCAAAAAAAAAAAAAAAAATCCTATAATATATTTGGCAAAAAAAAAAAAAAAAGAAAAAAAAAGAAACAAAAAGAAAATTCGATGATGTGTTATAATCATAAAGCCGTGGTTGTAGGAATATAGAGAGAGTTTATTTGAAGTCTTGTGGGCTAATGGAGTGAAAAATATATGGATGACTTTCAGATAAGCTCTCTCTATCCCTCTCGCTTGAATATTGAGGTAGGACTATGAGGGCTGACAAGGACATTATATGATTCTTGTTTATTTAAATTAAATTCTGTTATACTCAATCTTACAGTTTCACGAATTTATTTATCTGTCAAAATTATACGACTTGCGTACATCGTATAAAAGATTAATTGATGACGTTATCGTTAAAAATAGACGTGATCATCATAGGAAACTCATTATTGGAGTATTACCTTCCATCATCGCTGCTAGTCGCCTACTTGTCTCTATTATTGTGAGCTCTGGATGCTTGAAATTGCGGCTAGCATGTGGCGGTGTCTAATTTGTGAGAAAAACTAAAAAGAACGAACGACGCCTCTTGTGGGCCCTACACCCTGATGTAAATGGAAAGAAAATCATATACTAACTAGGAATATAGGGAAGACACCAAATACCCCCTTCCCATTTATTAGAGCATCTGTAATGGACTAACCAAAAGTTGCCACATTACTTTTTGATTATCCATTTAGTTTAGCAACCCTATGCTCCACAATGGTGCTTGACCGAAATCATATACCTAAATTAATGGGTTGCCCCAAGCGTAGGGCGGAGACCGGTGTAGCACAATACCCGGTAAGACCGGAATCGAATCCACAGAGAAGGTGGAAAGTGCTTACTAAAAACTCGGGTTGCTAATGTTTAACACGGCTCTTAGGTAGCCACCCTTGTGATTTGATTGGTGAATTAACTAACTAAGAGAAAAACTGATTTTGATTAAACTATTTAAAAGAAAGTACGGTCGTAGGGTTCATAACACGGTGACCAGGTCCGGATATTTCCTGCTCCATTCGTTGTTTCCAAGAAAACAGTTGATTTTAGAGAGAAAAGGTTACCCCGAAAGATGCGAATCCTCGCGGTCGCCATTACCCATGTACAGCGAAGAACAGGTTTTGGTCCCCCGTTCCCCGCGTTACATGGGCTCCAACGAAGCTCGGATTCGTCCAACGGAAGCTCTTTAATAACCTAAAATTGCTTTTCATTATTGATTTGAGAATAGGAGCAAAAATAAATCCAACCCTGGCCACGGCGTGTTAATCACCCCGCGACCATTCTTATGAATCTACTCACTCATATTGAACAGAACAGATAAGAAAATTCTGGAATAAAACATGCTATTAAACTTGAATAAGAATTAAAACAAAGATTCGAATCTCAGAACACGGACAAACTCCCGCGAACTGAGATTAATGTAAATAAAACAGAAATTACCGAAGCAATACTTGAATCCTCGACGAAACGTCAAAAACTTCAATGAAAATAAGCTCCGGAAAGTAGAATCTCCAAAGGAAAAACGGCTGCGAAATTGGAAGAAAAACTAAACAAAGTTCGAACCCTAATTCGGCCTCAAAACGAGGTATTTATCCTCCCCCGAAGTCAACACACGTGGCAAAGTCAAACGGGAAAATTAAGAGCCTCGGTATCGATACAGGAGAAGTCCTGTATCAATACCCAGACGTTCTGTTCCCAAATTGGCACACGGGTATCGATACAGGGCAATCCCTGTATCGATACCGAGCCTGCTAAATTGAAATTCCAGCTGTTTGGTCGTCCTTGCTTGGGTCCCACCATGCCCGATGTCCTATTGCCACTTTCCCGTGCTCCTCCGACCCGTTTCCTACAAAACAAACACAAACACCAAAAACAAAAGACAACACCGCATCAAGTGGAGAATGAAATAAATCGCGCCTCTAATGCGCTAATTCGCCCTACTTAGGCGCTTATATCTTGAGATATTGCGTGCCTATCACACCTCCCAACTTGAAGGTTGCTAGTCCCGAGCAACGAAAAGAATAAAACAAATAAATAAAAGGATAGATCTTTTAAACCCCCGGGCGGCCCCGGTAGGACGAGTGAAGTCTCGTGAGAGTTTTCAGCAGTGATAACCCACAAAACACAAAGGACTCGGACATTTGGATGCGTCTCAACCCAATCAATAGCTTCTCGAACACTACAGTGACTGTCAGGCAAGTCAAAGACAAGACATTTCATCCATGGACAAAGTTAAACAAGTGAACTTCGCAGCAAACTTAGCACAAAAATTAATCCTCTCACCTACGATCGGATAGGGATTTATCACATAACATGCGTGTAAGTGAGGATCACACATAGAAATTCACTAATCCCGAAAACAGTTCACACAATATCAATAGCCCGGTGTGTCTCTAAAACTCACCCCTTCCCCTCATGATTAATCTCTTTTTTTTATTTTTTTTATTTTTTTTTCTTACCATTTTTTCCCGTGGTCGTGCAATGCCTGGATCTGTTGGGCTTTCTAGTTGGCCCTTGTAACGAGCTTTAGGTCGGTCATCCCCAAGCCAGATGGCCTTAGGGTACCAAGTTTAAAGTGACCCCTCAGACTTAATTGCTCGAGTCAAAAAGGCTTTAGGGAGAGACCCAAACTAACCACCTTTAACCAATGCCTTCACAAGGTCTATCCATCTTGTAATGCGAACAATACGGTGGGAGCAAACCCCGATTGTCCGAATACTCAATGAACGCCCGGATAAGCAATACCAATTTAGCGAACAATGTAGGAAAGGGGTTCCAATTAGCCCGTGGGCGCAATCAACTAACACCGAAATATCAATAATATGTAAACAAAATTCAAGGCTAGTGAATGCTCAGAGTGGGACAGTGCGCGTGAAAAGCATGAACTCAAGTGATCAAATACTATCCAACTATAGATGATACGGCTAACTGAGTGCTTCCTAAACATCATGTTCACGAGCTTAAGTCTATTCATGAAGTCGTATTGAGACTCCGACTCGCACAACAACCACTAGCGCTAATTAACAGTCATCAACCAAGAATAGTTACACCCAAACATCCAAATTTCCTTCTTTTTTTTTTCCAAGACTCTAAATTTAAATAAGACAAGTGACAAAGTAATCCCTTCCCCCAACTTGAATAAAACAATGTCCGCATTGATTGCACAAACACTAAAAGAGAAGGACATAAATAAAGAGAGAGGAAAGAGATCACCTCGAACTAGTGGACAACACAAGATAGAAGTAAGTGGAGAAACGACCCCCCAACTTGGACAAATCAACCTGCATGTGTTAGTCTGCAAGACACTATACAAAAGAAAAAGAAAAGAAGGAAAAGAAACGCTACTCAAGACTCCGCAAAACATTGAAATCCACCACTTTCGTCACGTGAAAGGCACGGGTACTACTTTTCTCCCTAATTGTCTCACTTAAATTTGTGTAGAGAAGGTCATCTTAACAATCCCGGGTAAGTCATGACTTAACAGGTTAAATCACTTAAGGTTTTTCCTTAAAGAAATCAGAGCCAATCGTCTTTTATGACTATCCGAGACACGGCAATAAGATTGTTAGAAACCCAGATACACGAATTTAATGCTAGAAATTAGGTGGCTATACCGGACCATAAAAAAAAAAACCAAAAGAAATCCGCACACAAGGTAAATAAAATGAAAAAGAAATAAATTTTTTTTTTTGAATTAATTTTAATAGAGAGAGATTTTTTTGAAACATGGAATCCGAAAATTAATCAAATCCACAAAAATGAATCCCATGAATGCACCACCCCACGCTAAGCTTTGCACTAAAAATTGAACTCGGCCAGACCACAAGAAAAGATACTTCGAGTAAAGCAATTGCCGAATTGTTTTAAGAAATTGAAGTGCCTCTAAGTGCTCACTGAACCCAAATTAATTTTCGAGTTGTGGACATAATTCGCGAGAGAAGGAAGATAAACAAAATCGTAATCATCAACACCAAGAAAATCAATATGTTCCACTACCGTCGACTTCGACTCTTCTACCAAAACCTCATCCGCCAAGTTTGGTTTCTCAACTAATTTCTCCTCAACAAAGTCTTGGTCCCCCAAAATAAGAGACTCACTCTCACACCCATACTTCCTATCTTGCTCGTCCATTAAGGACTGCAAATAATCAATCTCGGCCCCCACTCCTCGGTAGTGGGAGATTGTTCGATCGGACCATCATACAGAGGGCAGTGAGCTCCTCGTTCTCTAGACTCATAGGAACGCAAAAGGAAAACATAGGCAGCGCGGATCAACAGTGGGAAATACATGAGAGGGGGTTCGACCTTTACATTAGACTCAAGGGTGAAACATTGAGCAGTTAGCTCCTCATCCCCTCCAAACTCAGAAGGTTCCACCAAACCATCATCCACCCCACCTTCAATGACAAGGTGGTCAACTTCCTCTTCTCTCTCTTCCCCAGCAGTAAGCTCCTCATCCCCTCCAAATTCAGAGGACTGTGGTAAGACCAAGTCAATCTTCTCAACATCGTTAACCAGACCTACTTCCTCTTCCCTAGGAGTAAACTCCTCATTCCCTACAAACTCGGAAGGTTCCTCTAAACGATCATCAACCCGTCCCTCAATGAGAAGTGGGTCGACTTCCTCTCTTCTATTGACTTGAGGCGGAGAAGGAAGTGTCTCCCACTCCTGTTGGACTTGTCCCATTGCCTCTGTGAGTTGAGTCAACTGGGACCTAAGGTACTCAATTTCTTGGGTGGTTTCCGCGGTAAGGGTCATCTGCGATCGCACAATAGTTTGTACCATCTCCTCAAACTCCTCATCATGAGGGGGATAAGTCAGCTCTGGGGGTGGGCCAGTAGAATAAGGATCAAACCCTTGCGGGTCTTGGAAAAGGGAGCCAAATTGGGTCATGTGGTCCTGGGCAGGTTCGAACGATTGTATTTCTTGCAGAGGCAAAGGCAGTGCCTGTGGTGGCACTGGGGGTTCGGAATACCCCCATGAAAAAGATGGGTGGTGGGACCCCCCTAGATTGTACGTATTTGGATATAGATCCCACCGCTGATTAATAACACTCACCCCAGCCTGATTACTTCGATAAGCTTCCTTTAGTGCATAAAAAGCGGAGAAGGTATAAACAGAATGCCCCCAACACTCACACATCTCACAGAATTCTTCCATTCTCACTTCGTTCGCCCAGTTGTTTACTTATTACTTATTACTTTTTTTTATGGCTTATTTACCTTTTTAGTCCCCAAAGTATTCGCGAAATGTCAATTTGGTCCCCAATATTCAAATCGTGTCTATCGAGTCCCCAATGTTCACAATGTGTGTTTAAGTGGTCCCTGTGTCTAACTCCGTCCGTCTTCTCCGTCAAATGCAGGGGTAATTTCGAAATTTCACCCCTACAAAGCGGCTTATTTACCTTTTTAGTCCCCAAAGTATTCGCGAAATGTCAATTTGGTCCCCAATATTCAAATCGTGTCTATCGAGTCCCCAATGTTCACAATGTGTGTTTAAATGGTCCCTTACGCCCACAAAGCTTATCTTCAACCTCTAAACCCTTACGCCCTGTTTGGCTGGCAGATTTGCGGCCGAATTTGTGAAGCGGCCGGACTACAAATCCAGGGCCCACCTCTAATCCGGTCTTTGGCTGAAATTTCTCTTCCCCGGACTAATTTACTGTTGGGAGATGTAATCCACCTGTGAGTGGATTTTCTAACGACGGCCTCACCCCCGTCGTTAGCTAATCCGGCGTTTTTGTACCAACCGCGGTAGATTCTGGCCATGAAGTGTTTAGAGGAGGCGGTGGACGAAGGTGTGATGGTGCTGGAGTGGTGTTTCCGGGCGGCGGTGGTAGGTGTAAGAAGGGGAAGGCAGGGTAGTCGGGTGGGAATCGTGGGACTGAGATGTTTTTGGGGATTGGCTCTGATGAGGGTGAGGTTTGTTTTTTTTTTATCAACAGGGTGAGGGTTGAAGCTACGGGGTTGAGGGTTGAAGATAAGCTTTGTGGGGGTGAAGTTTCGAAATTACCCCTGCATTTGATGGAGAAGACGGACGGAGTTAGGCACAGGGACCATTTAAACACACATTGGGGACTCGATAGACACGATTTGAATATTGGGGACCAAATTGACATTTCGTGAATACTTTGGGGACTAAAAAGGTAAATAAGCCGCTTTGTGGGGGTGAAATTTCGAAATTACCCCTGCATTTGACGGAGAAGACGGACGGAGTTAGACACAGGGACTATTTAAACAAACATTGTGAACATTGGGGACTCGATAGACACGATTTGAATATTGGGGACCAAATTGACATTTCGCGAATACTTTGGGGACTAAAAAGGTAAATAAGCCCTTTTTTTATTTTTATTTTTTTTAATTTTTTAACTCGACTCAAGACACAAAATACTTACCACTCGACTGACTCTAGATGACTCAACCTAGTTCCAAAAAGATGCTAAAAGCAAAAGACATTATTTTTTTTTTATTTTATTTTTTGACTCAGATAAAAACACAAAGATACTAACCCGAATTCTTAACACCTCTTGCCGTTCCCGGCAACGGCGCCAAAAATGCTTGACCGAAATCCTATACCTAAATTAATGGGTTGCCCCAAGCGTAGGGCGGAGACCGGTGTAGCACAATACCCGGTAAGACCGGAATCGAATCCACAGAGAAGGTGGAAAGTGCTTACTAAAAACTCGGGTTGCTAATGTTTAACACGGCTCTTAGGTAGCCACCCTTGTGATTTGATTAGTGAAGTAACTAACTAAGAGAAAAACTGATTTTGATTAAACTATTTAAAAGAAAGTACGGTCGTAGGGTTCATAACATGGTGACCAGGCCCGGGTATTTCCTGCTCCATTCGTTGTTTCCAAGAAAACAGTTGATTTTAGAGAGAAAAGGTTACCCCGAAAGATGCGAATCCTCGCGGTCGCCATTACCCATGTACAGCGAAGAACAGGTTTTGGTCCCCCGTTCCCCGCGTTACATGGGCTCCAACGAAGCTCGGATTCGTCCAACGGAAGCTCTTTAATAACCTAAAATTGCTTTTCATTATTGATTTGAGAATAGGAGCAAAAATAAATCCAACCCTGGCCACGGCGTGTTAATCACCCCGCGACCATTCTTATGAATCTACTCACTCATATTGAACAGAACAGATAAGAAAATTCTGGAATAAAACATGCTATTAAACTTGAATAAGAATTAAAACAAAGATTCGAATCTCAGAACACGGACAAACTCCCGCGAACTGAGATTAATGTAAATAAAACAGAAATTACCGAAGCAATACTTGAATCCTCGACGAAACGTCAAAAACTTCAATGAAAATAAGCTCCGGAAAGTAGAATCTCCAAAGGAAAAAGCAGGCGCGAAATTGGAAGAAAAACTAAACAAAGTTCGAACCCTAATTCGGCCTCAAAACGAGGTATTTATCCTCCCCCGAAGTCAACACACGTGGCAAAGTCAAACGGGAAAATTAAGAGCCTCGGTATCGATACAGGAGAAGTCCTGTATCGATACCCAGACGTTCTGTTCCCAAATTGGCACACGGGTATCGATACGGGGCAATCCCTGTATCGATACCGAGCCTGCTAAATTGAAATTCCAGCTGTTTGGTTGTCCTTGCTTGGGTCCCACCATGCCCGATGTCCTATTGCCACTTTCCCGTGCTCCTCCGGCCCGTTTCCTACAAAACAAACACAAACACCAAAAACAAAAGACAACACCGCATCAAGTGGAGAATGAAATAAATCGCGCCTCTAATGCGCTAATTCGCCCTACTTATGCGCTTATATCTTGAGATATTGCGCGCCTATCAAATGGCATGATCAAAATGAGTTGGCAAAAGTGTATTTTGGGACAACGAAGCAGTTAGACAAGACAGAAGCTGTGAATTGATCACTCTCCAAAGATTGTATGCAGGATTATCAGTCTCAGTACCTTGTGCATCACGAATTTTCTCCGATGGAACAGAAACTGAGCCGTCGAGATATCCGAAGAATCCGTTGGCTTTCATCACATCCTCCACTTGAATTCGCCACAGGAGATAGTTAGATCCATCAAGCTTAGTATTCACCAGTGAATGGAAGTTTGAGACGAGAAATGTTAACGAAGACGGAAGTGTAATCTCTGTCATGATTTCCTCAAGAACTTGCGCAGGTAATCAGGATCCTAAGACGTTAGTCTTCAGAGCTCTGATCATACTTTTAAATATCGGCCGATACGTACCGTATCGGCCGGTTCGTACCGGAATTTTGAGCCTCCGATACGGATACACACCGATATAGCGGTGTGACTTACAAATCGCATATGAACCGGCCGATACCCGGTACGTATCGGTGTATCGGCCGAGACGGAAGCCGGTTCAGAGAGTATCGGCCGAGACGGCAACAAAAAAAAAAACCCACCTCTGATTCTCAAGGAAGAGAAAGGGGAGGAGGAGGAAGACTGAAACCGGATCGTCAACTTCTCCTTTGATATTTTCTTCCAAAGCCGTATCTCTCAATCTTCCAGCATACTCCATGCTTGTGTGAGAAAATAAATCAGAGTTGATGAAAAAAATCATACCATTTTCTCACAAAATCAGAGACATTTATCAAGAAATAGGAAGGGGAGAGAGGGGTCAAGACAGAAAACAGAGTTGATGAAAAAAATCATACCATGTTCCATAAATTGATGCTTATACTTTGTAGATCTGGTCATGTTCCAAACGTGGGTTGCTCCAAACTTGGGTTGAATTTGGCTTTTGATTTGTTCTGATTGAACTCCATAACAGCACCAGACCTCCCTCTTCTTGTGAGAGAGAGAGAGAGGGAAACACGGGGAGTCGGCAGTCGAGACGGCCGGCGTTGCTCTGGCGGTCCCTCGATTCTCACTGAAGTTTGGGTTTTCCTAGGAAGAAGAAATGGGTAAGGGGATTTGGGAAAGTGAAATGGGTAAGGGGATTTCGGAAAGTGGGTTTTCTCGACTCACACAGTAGTACTCTATTTATTGTGCTTATTAAAAAAAAAAAGGTAGTGGGTCTTTAATTTGTTTGCACGACATGTATGATGTATCTATGTCGATATGGAGTAATTAACCTGCATGCTTTAATTAACCTCTGGGCCTTTTTTTTTTTTTTTTGGAGGCTGTTAATGCCACGGGAACATTTGTTCTTACCACGCTAGTCAATTACCCAATGGGCTCAAATGACCTAATTGCAGAACTTATGGATGTTGAACAATCAATTCAAAAGCGTCAATAGTCTTTCAAATAATCAAATTGAACAAGAAGTGATCATTGTAATTGCGTGTTGTAAAAACGTTTTGCGTATTATAACCTTATCGTGGTGGTTTGTTTCAATTATATGTGATAAGATTGGTTAAAAATGACTAATTAAGCTAATGAGGGACAAAAAATAGTGTACAATAAAGTTTTCTACATATTACTAATGATTTTAAAAAATTCACGGCCGATACAGCCAATTCCCGCGACGTATCACCGAGACGCTCCGATACCGATACACCGATACCGCGACCGATACCGAGATTTAAAACTATGGCTCTGATAGACTGATACCATAACGAAAAAGACGAATTGAACAAATAATCAAGAACAAGAATACATTTCTGAAAACCCTAAGGCAACCAATCTTTCATTCAAGAAAATTCTCTCTCTAGATCTGTTTTTCCCAATGTTCGTTCCCTGATGCATTTGGGCCTATTTATCTATTACAAACGTAAACTGAAATTACATTCAAATGAACACCAAATGAAAACTTAATTACAGTTTAACAACCGACTTAACCACCTCCTGTGACAGCTGGCAATGTTAGTCCTTAAGCACACTCACACTGGACTAATGAGTCTGCTTGACAATCTGTTTCCTTAGAATTTTCTTCCTGTTATCCCAAGATTCCCAAAACAACAGACAATGAACACAGTTAACTACAAGTTTATATGGACAGAAATAAATTATTGAAGAAAGAAGAAAAACATCTAGACTAAGTTGCCTGTATCTATCATCCTTTCTCTGTAATTCTCCAATGGATCCACGGCCGTTTGACGCCGGGAAGCCGGCAGTTGCACCGGAGCGCGACAAACAGGGCAGTCAAAGTGAGAGTAAAGCCACATATCAATACAAGGGGCATGAAAAGAGTGCTTACACCTCGGCAATTGCCTTACTTCTTCCCCTTCTTCAAAAACAGATAAGCAAACGGGGCATTCAAGCTCATAATCCTGTTGGTGGTGTTGACCCGCTTGTCCTTCCCCTTTTTTGTACTTGAAACTTGACATCAGGCGTATGCTTTGGTTATCAAAGCTCTGACTCAAACCCGGTTGAAGAGTCCGGTTTGTCGGGCGTGGTGGGCCGGGCCTGGACAGGCGGTAGTACCCACTGCACAAACTTATGATGATAAGGTTGCAGATGGCGAGGATGAGGCCGGTGGTTCCGACGATCACAAAGCCGTAGTACAACACGGGCATGCGTGATTGTGGTGGAAGTGGTGGTGGTGGTGGTGGTGGAGGAGAGGAGAGTTGGGTTGGAATATGATCCAATTTTGTGGGGTGGGGGAATTGGAAAGTCTCTGTGTAACAAGTTGTTCAATGGTTAAATGTAGAGTACTATGTGAATTTTGCAGATTTAGTAATTGGTTGACAATGATGTGCGATTAAATATATTAAAATCCTTTCGTCTAGGTTCGAAAAAATTAAAAAATCCTATAATCTGACAAAAAAATAAAAATAAAAAATCGATGGTGTGTTAAACACCATAGAGGTTTTTTTTTTTTGAATTGCAAAACAGTGAGAGTTGACAATTAGCATAGCAACCTCTCTTAGGCGTGACCATAAAGGCTCCCGACCCGCTGTTGAATGTTACGTTCGGGTCATAACTACTGTCCAGAAGGACAAATCGTCACCACAGCACCACCTAGGTACAATATAGTATGTGGCACCAACTCAAAAAAGACATTAAGAGTGAGACTCGAAACTAAGTCATGTTTGAGAAGTGACATCGCCGCCTTACCATCCAGGTTGCCACCTTCGGTGGTGATGTGTAATAATCATAAAGCCGCGCGTGGTTGTAAACAGGAGTATAGAAAGAGTTTGTTTGAAGTTTGTGGGCCAAGGGAGTAAAAAATATATGGATGACTTTCAGATAAGCTCTCTCTATCTGCTCTCTCTGGAATGTTGAGGTAAGACTGCAACGACTGATAACGACATTATAAGATTCTTTTTTTCAAAATTAAATTCTGGCATACTCAATTCGGGTCATCGAACATTTTGATGAATTTATTTTAAATGTCAAAATTATACGACGTATATTGTATAAAAGATTAAGTGATAAAATTATAGTTAAAAATAGACGTAATCATCATAGGAAACTCATTATTCGAGTATTACCTTCCATCATCGCTGCTAGTCGTCTACTCGTCTCTATTATTGCGAGTTCTGGAAGCTTGAAATTGCGAGTAGCGTGTAGCGGTGTCTAATTTGTGAGAAAAATTACGAAAAAACTGACTACGCCTCTTGTGAGCCCTACACTGTGATGTAAATGGAAAGAAAATCATATAACTAGGAATATAGGGAAGACACCAAATACCCCCTAGGCCTTCCCATTTATGTAGGCAATAGATAAAGTTGGTAAGTACTATATATTAAAGAAGATTACCATGTATTTGTTTAATTTGGGACTAAATCAAACAGTCGTAGAATTTGTTTAATTTGGGTTAATCACCTGGTCTGTACATATATTTTCTCACATCTTATAGGAAGATGTTTTGTATTGGATATATGAGTTACTATATATATTTCTCACTTTATATATTGTTATGTTTTGTTGTTCCCATAATTGATATACACCAGCAGATCGCACAATAAGAATTCATTATCTATTGGGGCAAGAGTGGATAAGAGAGAGAATCGACTTGTTTGCGGTCTACTTTTGGATGACAGATAACAGTTTACTCAATTAAAGCTACCCAAAAGTATTTTTAATGATCTAAATTTGCTGAAAATATATAATTTGTAGGATAATTTTTGTAATCTGGACCATCAATAATCAAGATTGAATTGTTCTGACTTATCTGAACTGCAGAGAAATATCAGAAAGAAATTCAGATTTTTACCTCTAAGTCTAGAAAAGAGGCATCTAATTACCATTAAGATAAGTCACTCTTTTTTGGGGTTTAGACACTTAGGGTATCATACGGTTTGAGAAGTTTAGTCACTTTCATATGCAATTGAGGGTTTAGGCACTTTCATTAGAGTACATTGTGCTTAGATCTAGGCACTTTCATAAGTTACCATAGAGTTTACATTTAGGGTGCACTTTCTTATTATAGGGTTTTAGTGGTTTAGACACCTTCATAGGGTATCTAGGGTTTTAGGCACTTTCATTTTTTGCTCTAGGGTTTAGGCTTAGGCACTTTCATAAAGTACCCTAGGATTTATGCACTTTCATACGGTTTGGAGAGTTGATGTGAGAGAGAGATTGTGCCCATATGGGGTGAGAAGTCCGGTACCCTTTTGGTACCGGCCCGTAAAAAGCCCGAAGAAATTAGCACACACATAAAAAGATACTTCAGATTGCTTATATCCTAGGCTTAGCTAATTGGGCCATATGGGCTTTACATCATACGGGCCCAATTACTCTTATATTGTTGCCTCACCAGGTGTAGTCGCAGGATATGGATACTATGGACAAGCGAAGGAATTGTTTTTGATCGGGAATAAAATTTTATTAAAACTCGACAAAGGGTACATCGAGAGCGAAGCCATCGCCAAGCACTAAGCAAGGAAAAGGCTACACAAACACCACTAGCGAAATACTGAAGGAGTGCAAAGAAAAGGAAAAAAAATACAATGCCATCATCCTAAATCATGATCAAAGTCAAAATGGCTAGCTTTACAGTAACATGAAGGCTATAAACACTAGAATCCACCATCAGCATCTCCAAAGTGAACCAAAATTCTTCCATCAAATGCAGCAGAAACTTAAAGCTTGAGCATACAAATAATCATGACAACACCAACAGCAATAACTAAATGGAATCAACATAACCAGATCAAAAACAACATTACAATAGAACTATCCTCCTAAAGTAGCAGTAGACGGAGGAGCTGCAGAATAAGCAGCAACAAAATAGGAGCAATCAGCAAAATGACAGCCACCAAGAATCAGCAGCATCACGAATAACAGCCACCAAGATGCAATAGTAGGAGAACACTTTCTCAATATCGACCAGAAAAATCAAACACAGAACCTCATGAACAGGCACCACCAGAAACTTGACTATGCGTTGCAGTGATATCAAGAAGGACATCAACAAGATAAAGAGATCAGCAAAGCCATTGCATACTCCAGAATTTCTAACATCAGTGATACTTCAACAACTTCAGCATTCCCAGCGAAGGAATTAGTGAAGGGAAAATGATGTGCGTACACCACACTTGGGTACCCCAAGTGTACATCAACCCATCTCAACCGTCCAAAAGCGTTTTGGACGGTTGAGATGGGCTGGTGTACACTTGGGGTACCCAAATGTGGTATACCCATAGACGGGTTGTTAATGAAGTCTTAGTGTACGTCTTACCCAAGTGGAGGAGCATGTGAAATTCAATGCCAAGTAAAGAACCTTAATAGAATAATATAAAAACGGGCCTCATGTTTTAAAAAAACGGGCCCCAGGATAAAACAGGAAGGGGAAGTCCATTAAATTGCAAAAATGCCACTCAACCCTCATCATCTTCTTCTCTTTTCTGTCACGCCTCCTCCTCCTCCTCTCTCTCTCTCTCTCTCTCCACCAGAGCTCCTCTGAGATCGATTTGCTCTAAGATCGAACCAGTTAATTCGTTGTTACCCAGAAGACTCGAAGCATCACTGGAGACGAAGAAGCATCACTCGGAGTATCACTGGGTTTACCCATAAGCTGGGTTTGCTCATACATTGTACCTTCTGAAATTTTATTGTGAATCACTGGGTTTACTCGTACCCTTTACCTTCTGAATCACTGGGTTTACCCATAAACTGGATTTACTCGGAGAATCACAAGGTTTACCCCATAAAATTTTGTTGCGAATCGAACCTTGTACCTTCTGAAATTTTGTTGATTTCAGAGGATAGTTTTTTAGAGCATCTCCAACTCAATTTTACTGGAGATGGCCTTTGTTGCGAATTGAACCCTGGATGGGCAGTATGCAAACCCTGGATTTTCTAGAGCATCTCCAACTCAATTTTACCCTCTCTATACGTATATGTATCTATCTATCTATGTGTGTGTGTATCTAGCTTTTGCTGGAACAGCAACAAGAAGTTTATCGTCATGAATGGTTAAGTTTAATTGTGATTGGGAGAGAGTCCTAAAATGAATCCCGAAATTTAGTTTAGGGAACCAAACATGGGATTGACGGAAACACGGGATATCCCGATGTTAATCCTGCACGAATCAAACAAAAGATTGAGTGAGATTCAGTGCTAAATTAGTCCCAGGGCAAATAATCCCGGACTATTAATCCCAGGACTATCAATTCCACTTATTTTAGTCCACGAATCAAACGAGGCCTAATATAAGGTAAAAAGATTAAACATGGTATTTTAGCTTATGAATTTAACTAAAACAAACTTTTATGAAAAACTTCGACCGTTAGAAAAAAAATGAGTCAAACATAATGTAGTACCGCTCATATTCTGCATTCTCTCTGACTAACCATGTTACTAACTTTAATTGTAGGAACACTACTTTTAACAATAAAAATATTTATGTTAATTTTTTTTTGTCTCAAAGTTTGTTGAGCGAAAATAAATTCTCTCAGTTAACTTATACTGCACTAAAGTATTTTTTTGGTTGCGAATTGGATATTAAAAGTTAAAAGTAACATTTAAATAAATGAAAGAAAATAAATATATAAAAAACTTATCAAAACATTCCTGGTGTGCAAAAGATTTGAACATTAGACTTGAGTAATATATATATAAAACCATTAAATCACAACTAACTTACTCGTCTAACATAAGTGTTGCAAGAGTTATATATTATGTATACTAGATCCATAAAAAAAAATAAGGAAAAATTTTGAAGAAATTTCCGTAGCTGGAAGGGCCTGTTGGAATTCGACCCAGGGCCTTCCTTTAAAGAGTTTAAAAAACACGAACGCCAATATAAATACTGTGTCAGAAAACAATATTGTAAGAAAAAACTTCCTTAGCTGATAGGGCCTTCGGGGATTCAAACTAGGGTTTTTCAGATTCAGCAAGTGTCAAAGAACCACACAAGCTAGCACTCTATTTGTGTTGTGATGCGGAATGAGTTATGGATAATATATTTTTGAGTTTTATAAAAAATTGGCCCAACTTCTTTCTTAAAAACCGTAGGGCTAAAGCGTCTGCACCTCCTGCTCAAGGCTGGCCTTAGACATGTTATGAATTCTCTTGAAAGAGAGGGGCGATGCCTTCATTTGAATCTTTGATCCCCAACAAACAAACTTTCCTATAGTTCCTCTAAATCCTCACCTTTTTTCGTTGCTCTGACAAAGTATTTTTTAGAAAATGTGGGATAACTATAACCAAGTGAGATCGACTTAGTATCCTGGAATTTCTCCATAACATTCGAATCTCTAATTCCTAACAAACAAACTTTCCTATAGTTCCTCTATATAAACATTAAACCTATGAGCTGATACGTACAGTATATGCCAACTTTGTTATTCTTCTTGTTCTTCGTTTTCTCAACATACCAAATGCTTCATTTATCTTCCTAATTACTGCCTCACATGCTGATCGCTATTCATAATTATTTCCAAGGTATATTTGCTGGTGTATTTTGTACGGATTTTGAGTACCGGAAAATATTGGCTCGTGAATTTCCATGGTTACGGCGCCTGATTTTTTTCAAGTTGGCAAGGTTACTATTCTCCAATCTCAACCTTTTATTTTATGATTTAGTCAGTCTTAGTAAATTTATTGGTGTTTGAACTGTTTTTCTTCTCATTCGATCCAAAAGGAGTACTATTATTTCTCACTAAGACATGATTTGAGTATCTGTAGCCAAATTTTGTTATTTTGACCCCAGAAATTTTTTCTATATTGCCCAAATCTGCTTCAAATGAATAAAATTCTCAAGCATTTCTTTTAGACCAGTTGTATAACAAAGTTACATTTATCAGGGTAGATCTACCATCGTTACATTTATCAGGGTAGATCTACGTACCTTCTAGTTAAACTCTTAATTTAGTTATATTTCTCAACGTTTTATTTTATTGATCATTTAGTCGGTCTTAGTAAATTGATGGTGTTTGAACTGTTTTTCTCATTCAATCCAAAAGTAGGTAGTTGAGGGGTCACTTGACCTAGCTAACTTTTATTTCTCACTATTGAGTATATTTTAGCCAAATTTGTTATTTTGACCTACAAAAAATGTCTAAATTGTCGAACTTTGTTTCAAATGAATAAAAACGTCAAACATTCTCTTCTCTTATCTTGAATTTTTTCAAGATAAACTCCGTCTTTTAGACCAATTGTAAAGCAAAGTGACATTTGTCAGGGTAGATCTACCTTCTATAGTTAACCTCTTAATTTAGTTATTCATTTAGATTTGCAAATAGTAAAACGTAATTGTATATGTTGATCTAATTTCTAACCAACTAGCCAAAAATCATGACTCCACCCACTAGCCAAAATTCCTGACTCCACCAACACATGTATGTGTGGGTACATATATCTTTTGTGTCTTTAAGTCGGTATACTCAATTACCCTTGTTTTGTGGATTACGTTTATGTATATTTGAGTTTTCTCTTGCTGAGACAAGAAACGATAGTTTGATTCCCATAAATATAGAAACTACATGTTATTATTGGCTTTTGGCGCCTAAATATTTCGCATAATCTTTGGTGTTGCCAAAGAGGCTAAAGGTGTCCCTCGATATTGGCAGCTATTTACTTGTATCATCGGAGTTTTACACTTACTTTATTTGGGGTTGGGTCTCATTAGGCCGAAGAGAGGTGAAGGGAGGAAGTCCCTGCGTCTAGAGAAGGCCGAAGAAGCTAATGCCCGTCTAGAGAACCCACGGGAAATGCGGAGGCAACAGCACTAGCTGCACCACCTCTGAGGAGGTGGTGGAAAGCTTTCTGGCGAGCGTTGTGGCAAGTATCGACTTGGAAGAAGATTTTTATGGTGGCGTTCTTCACTGGGTTCGAGGTAGCTAGCTAGGCGGCAACTGCAAAAATTGTCGAGGGAAGCCGACAAGAGGAGGCACTATTTTTTGGGA
Source organism: Vaccinium myrtillus (assembly GCA_016920895.1). Lineage (NCBI taxonomy): Eukaryota > Viridiplantae > Streptophyta > Magnoliopsida > Ericales > Ericaceae > Vaccinium > Vaccinium myrtillus. Next base: position 35,929,374 of record CM029277.1, read on the forward strand.
TTCATATTTTCGGGCTACAAAAACCTGTTGTTTCTGCGTTCGCAGCTGCATTGTTGTTGGTTCTACGGAAATCTGGTTTCACATCTTGCCTCCTCAGATCATCCACGGCATCCACTGAGTGATGAGCATTAAATAAAAGAGAATGGAAGATGTCTATGGATTCTTTACATTGCAATTTGCACCTAATAAATATTTTGGCTTTTGTACGTTGGAACTTAAATTGGGAGCAGCATCTTCCATTCTCTTTTATTTAATGCTCATGTACTCCGATTGGCTTCGATGGCGGTTCAAGTTCTCTGGCAACGGCGGAGACGGCATGTGTTGCTGATCCGGTTCCGATCTTCCGGTCCAGATGTGGCATTTGCAGCGGGAGTAAGCATCTTGGCTTGGTCCCATGGACTATCCACCCTCCGACAGGGTCTGAATCCGACGTCGTTGTATTTTCTGTTTTTTTTTTTTTGTTGTAATTTTCTGTTTTTGTACTTGTGGACCGGTAGTGTCCTTTTATTTTTTTGCGAAAAACTGCTTAGATCTAGCCCTCCCCGGTAATTTTTTTTGAAGATTTCCTGCGCGGACTCTTAAAAACACCTTCTGAACACATTGGGGCTTTGTTTGGATTGCTGTTTGGCCATTTTTCAAAAACGAATTGAGTGGCGCCAGTGGGCCCACTAAATATTCAACTCTCTGACTGAAATTGGTGAAAAATTGAAATATTGAATGGTGACCTTAGTGGGCCCCAGACCAAATGGTGAAAAAGTTTTTTGAGAGAGAGGGTTGGGTTTTGTCTGGCAGTCAAAAGTTAGAGAGAGAGAGAGAGGAAGAGGTGAGGTGGGCCTGGTCAGAGGTTATTTTAATATTTAAAGTGAAAAAAGTTTGGTTCAGTCAGAGAATTGAATATTTAGTGGGCCCACTGGCGCCACTCAATTCGTTTTTGGAAAATGGCCAAACAGCAATCCGAACAAAGCCTAGACGGCTCGGATTTTCCCAAAACAATTTGCTAACACAAAAAAAACACCCCCAAGGCTTCAATCCGGGAGTCCGGAGGAGAAGCCTGGGTATGTATATATATATGTTTTTGCTTGCTCAAAAAAAAAAAAATTTAATGCTCAGCAAATCTGCTGGACTCCCATTCTCTTCATTACTTAGAGAGGAGCACCCTCCATTCCCATTTATTTCCTTTCTGAAACGGTTTCGCATATGTTATTTAATTGTGATAGAGCCAAAAGAGTTTGGTTACTCTCTCCCTTTCGTTTTAGACCCGAGGTTATGGATTCCGTTCAAATAGATGAGATCTGGGGTGCTATTGGGAAGCTAAGTGGTGATGGGGACAAACGGGATAAGCCAGACTTATTTTCTTCAATCTGTTGGCAGATTTGGAAAGCACGAAATAAATGGGTTTTTACAAGAGAATGGATGAACGAAGTGCAAATTAATGCGAGAGGGGTGGAGGAGTTTCATGAGTATTGTCAAGCTATTAGGAGTCCAGAGGATACATTGAGAGAGCAGACTGGGGCGAATAATCAGCGATGGGTACCACCAAGTCCGGGTTTTTTGAAGGTTAATGTTGATGGAGCGTTTGATGCTAAAACAGGGCGAGGGGGTGCAGGTATTGTTATTCGAGATGAGAATGGCCAGCTTAAAGGAGTGACTGCAATTCCCCTACTTCATGTTGCTTCAGCCAAAATGACAGAGGCTCTGGGGTTTCGCGGAGCATTGGAAATTATTAGTTCAGAGGACGGCCAGAAATATCTAGTGGAAGGGGATGCTCAAGGAATTATTAACATGCTGCGAGAAGTCAGTGCTACTAAGTCTAGTTTGGATATCCTCATTAGAGATTCTATTTCTTTAGCTAAACGTTTATTTTTTTGTTCTTTTCATTATGTTTCCCGTACTTGTAATAGGGCGGCTCATGTCACGGCCAAATATGCCCTATCTCTTGATCATGTGATGTCCTGGAGTGGAGATTTTCCATCCTAGATACAACATGAGATTTGTTTGGACTCTCCGTTATTGCAATAAAATTGTCGATCGATTGGTAAAAAAAAAAAAATCTGCCGGCCCATTTCACATGAGTAACCAATTGTATTATGTTTTAGACACTTGCTAGGTGTGCTATTAATAGGCTAGCAAAACTAAAAGGAAATTGAAATATGGTTACTTTGAGCATAACTATAACCTGTTTCCATTCTCTGTATTTTTCTACATACTTTGAGCATATGAACAATTATGATCTTGTTCGGTTTGGGTTTTGGTTTTTGGGTTTTGAGTTGAGAGAGAAATATGGTTAATGATTGAAAATAGGGGGTAATAATTGAGAGAAATACCGACAAAACCGAAGAATTTGAATACCGACAAAACCGAAAAATGACTTTTAGCGAAGTCACTAAAAATGGAAAACTCTGCATTATTTCTTCCGGATTTGTTTTCAGTCTTATCAAGGAGTTTAAATTTTGTAAAATTCCTCAATTACGTTACGAAGTTCTGTTTGATACGAAATCATCCTCTCTGTCGCTAGAGAAAACAAGCTTTGAGGTTCATTAAGTTCATACGTAATCGTCAAACAATTTTAAATGCTACATCTAAAAATGGTTGATAACTTGAAATTTTATAGTTTTTTTTTCCATCACACATGACAATATTAAAAATTTTTGTGCACCCAATAAGGACTTGTAGGGGCAAATCCCCCGTAATATTAATAGTGCAAATATTTGGAGTTGTGCAGAAGTACGGACACCCCTGACAAGCCGACGCCCTCTCGTGTCCGCCACAGCTCTGTAGGATTAGATATCCGATGTAGATAATGTCAAATCTACATCATCTTCCTTATCAATTCAGCAGGGTGACATGATTGACACAGAAAGCTACCCACCAATTTTGCAATATTCCTCTACAGAAATTTGTTTCCTTTGAATTTTCTTCCTGTTATCCCAAGAATCCCAAAGCAACAGACAATGAACACAATTACTACAAGTTTATATGGACAGAAATAAATTGTTGAAGAAAGAAGAAAACATCTAGACTAAGTTGCCTGTATCTGTCACCCCGTCTGTAATTCTCCAATGGATTCACAGCCGTATGACGCCGGGAAGCCGGCAGTTGCACCGGAGCGCGACAAACGGGGCAGTCAAAGTGAGAGTAAAGCCACACGGGCATGGGTGATTGTGGTGGTAGTTGTCGGTGGTGGTGGTGGTGGTGGTGGAGGAGAGGAGAGATGGGCTGAAATATGATCCAGCTTAGTAGTTTTGTGGGGTGGGGGAATTGGAAAGTCTCTGTTTAACAAGTTGTTCAATGGTTAAATGTAGATTTAGTAATTGGTTGACAATGATGTGCGATTAATATATTAAAATCCTATCGTCTAGGTTCAAAAAAAATAAAAAATCCTATAATCTGGGCACAAGGAAAAAAAAAATCGATGATGTATTTTTTTTTTTTTTATATTTTTTTTATGAATTGCAAAAAAGTGGGAGGAGACAATCAGTGTAGCAACCTTAGGCGTGACCATAAAGGCTCCCGAACCACCGTGAAATGTCTGGTTCTAGCGCATAGCTTATTATCGGAAAAACAATGCATCACACAAGGCCACAACATCACAACATCACAATGATGGTATGTGACACCAATTCAATAAAGACATATTAAGAGCGAGACTCGAAACTGAGTCATGTTTGGGAAGTGACGTCGCCTTACCATCCAGGTTCGGTGTTGATGTGTTATAATCTTAAGGCAGTGGTTGTAAATAGGAGTATAGAAAACATGGCAAAAAAAAATCCTATAATTTGGCAAAAAAAAAAAAAAAATCCTATAATATATTTGGTAAAAAAAAAAGAAAAAGAAAAAGAAAAAAAAAAGAAAATTCGATGATGTGTTATAATCATAAAGCCGTGGTTGTAGGAGTATAGAAAGAGTTTATTTGAAGTCTTGTGGGCTAATGGAGTGAAAAATATATGGATGACATTCAGATAGCTCTCTCTATCCCTCTCGCTGGAATAATATTGAGGTAAGACTATGAGGGCTGACAAGGACAATATGATTCTTGTTTATTTAATTAAATTCTGTTATACTCAATCGTACATTTTCACGAATTTATTTATCTGTCAAAATTATACGACTTGCGTATATCGTATAAAAGATTAATTGATGACGTTATAGTTAAAAATAGACGTAATCATCATAGGAAACTCATTATTGGAGTATTACCTTCCATCATCGCTGCTAGTCGCCTACTTGTCTCTATTATTGTGAGTTCTGGATGCTTGAAATTGTGGCTAGCGTGTGGCGGTGTCTAATTTGTGAGAAAAACTAAAAAAAACGATCGACGCCTCTTGTGGGCCCTACACCCTGATGTAAATGGAAAGAAAATCATATACTAACTAGGAATATAGGGAAGACACCAAATACCCCCTTCCCATTTATTAGAGCATCTATAATGGACTAACCAAAAGTTGCTACATTACTTTTTGATTATCCATTTAGTTTAGCAACCCTATGCTCCACAATGGCATGATCAAAATGAATTGGCAAAAGTTCATCTCAACGATTAGTTTTTTTCTTCTTAATCTGATGGTCTACATTAAATGACATTCTAGTAAAATAAGTGAAAGTGGAGAACATTTGTTAAAATCCATAAAGTGACCAACAATTACATGCAAATAAGTGAGAGGAAAGGGAAAGGGGTGAGCGAGAAGATTTTTGGATAATGATAGGTGTATTTGATTGAGAAGTTGTGATGTCCTCTAAATTTGGTTATCGACAAAAGATTGTTAGTTTTGGTTATCTAAAGGCTAAAATTTGGTTGGTTGCTAAAAGGTTATTAAGTTTGGTTATTCCAATGTGAGCATTTTTTTGAACAAATGACTAATTTTAGCAACCTTTGATTAGGCCAATGTTGATGCTCTTATGTAGGCTATAGATAAAGTTGGTAATATTAAAGAAGATTACTATGTATTTAACCAAGTAAAACTAAAAGACACAAAAACAAGATATCAAGTCGTATGAATTTCAGGAAGCAAGGGATAATCATAAAATTAGACTTTGAGAAGGCTTTTGACAATCTTAATTGGAATTATACATTGAGAATGTTGAATCTGTTGGGGTTTCCTAGGAAATGGGTTAAATGGGTGAAGGAATGTTTGAATACTGCTTGGGTCTCAGTTCTGGTCAATGGTTCACCTTCCAAAGAATTTCAAATGCACAAAGGCATTAGACAAGGAGATCCTTTGTCCCCTTTTTTAGTCATCATAGCAGTTGAAGGATTCAATTGGCTTTTAAAAAGGGCATTATCTGATTTCATTATCTGGTTTGAAAGTGGATATTGAGGGTCCCACTCTAACCCATCTCCAATTTGCTGATGATACACTAGTTTTTTCACAAAGCTTCAATTTTTGAAACTCAAGTGGTCAAGCAACTTTTAGGTGATTTTGATGAAATTTCAGGCTCAAAATTAACTTCCATAAACCATTATGTGTGGTGTTGGCTTGTCTGAGATAGAACTCCAATCCCTTGCCCTTTCTTTTGGCTGCCAAGCTCAGAAATTCCCTATTAAATACCTGGGAATGCCCCTTGGGGAAAACCCAAAATCCTTATCCACTTGGAAACCTGTGATTGACAATTTCAGAGGCAAACTTGCAACCTGGAAAAGAAGGTATTTATCCTTTGGAGGAAGAATTACCCTTATCAAATCAGTGCTATTCAGCTTACCCATTTATTTCTTGTCCCTCTTAAAAATGCCTAAAGAAGTGGTGAAAAGCTTAGAATCTATTCAGTTAAATTTTCTTTGGGGTGGCTTTGATCTCAAAAGAAAACTCCACATGGTAGCATGGACCAAAATTATTAAAGGATCAAAAGCTGGGCGTCTTGGTATCAGGGACATTAGTTGCATGAATGATGCTCTTTTAATGAAGTGGTGGTGGAGATATGGTATAGAAAAGGAAGCCCTGTAGAGAAAAGTTATCAAAGCAAAATACTACAAAAATGGAAGCAACTGGTTACCAAACTCTAAGATCTCTAGGAAAGTATCCAATACTTGGAAAGATATTTTCCAAACAAAAGAGAGAAGTCCCATCATGTTTTCCCTGTTTCACAGTAAGATCAAATTCAGTGTGGGTGATGGGAAGCAAATTCTATTTTGGTTGGATCCTTGGTTGGATAATCAGAGTTTAACAGAAGCTTTCCCATCTATTTTTAGACTTGTTTGTAATCAAGGGGAACTCCTCAGTGATGTTCTGGAAAGAAGGGCAAAGATTCATCAATGGGAATTTCAATTCAGAAGAAGGTTCTTTGATTGGGAAATTGATAGGTGGATGGATCTACTCTCTATTTTAGATGGATCAGAAATTTCTATCTCAACTGGAATGATAGACAAACTCACTTGGGAAGGTAATCCTTCAAACTCTTTCACTGTCAAATCTCTTTATGAGATGACGAATCCTCAAATCCCCCCTCCTAACTCAGCTTTTGATCTCATTTGGAAAAATACTGCAAATTGGCTTGTTCATCTGAGTAGGATAAAAACTCTTGATTACCTTTTGAAAATTGGCATGTTAAACTCTGAAGATCAAGCTGTTTGCAAAATCTACTCATCTCATTTGGAATCTTTGGATCATCTGCTAATCCTTTGCCAACCCGTTTGGCAGGTATGGTCAAACATCTTATCTTGGTGGGGGATTCAATGGGCTTCTCCTAATTCTATTCTTAGTCTCCTGTTATGGTGGAATAATAGCAATATGAAGAAAGATAAGAAGCTGATATGGGATTTGCTACCTATGGCTATTTTGTGGACAATTTGGAATAAAATGAATGCATTGATCTTTGAGGGAGTTGTGCCAGATTGGGAAGAAGTTTCAGAGCTGATCAAAATTAGAGTGGCCCTTTGGGCTAAATCCAAACTTGGCAGAACCAATTTCTCATTGGATGACTTCATCTTCAGACTCAAGAACATTGTGCAAGCTCTGTAATCTTTGCTTGTCTATTTTTCTTTCCCTGTACTCTCTCCATCAAAGTCTGTCTTGATGTTTTCCAGTTGGCATCTTGCTAGCTTTCTCTTTTGGGTCTGAAGTGGCTATGATCTCTCTAGTGGATTGTTGTTTCCCTAGTGGTGATGCCATTTGTACTTCTTCCCTTTTAATCTTTGTATCTTCAGAGATTAATAAAAAATTTGCTTTTCAAAAAAATAAAAAATAAAAAATAAAATCAAACAGTCCTAGAATTTGTCTAATTTGGGTTAATCTCGTGGTCTATACATATCTTTTCTCATATCTTATAGGAAGATGTTTTGTATTGGTTATATTAGTTAATATATTTTTCATTTCATATATTGTTATGTTTTGTTGTTGCCATAATTGCTATACACCAGCAGATTGCACAATAGGAATCCATTATCTATTGGGGCAAGAGTGCATAAGAGGGAGAATCGAATTGTTTGTGGTTCACTTTTGGACGATAGATAATAGTTCCCGCAATTGAAGCTACCCAAAAGTATATTTTAATGATCTAGATTTGCTGAATATATATAATTTGTAGGATAATTTTTGCAATCTGGACCATCAATAATCAAAATTGAACTGTTCTAATTATCTGAACTGCCAAAAAAGAAATTTCAGATTGCTTATATCCCAGGCTTGGCTAATTGGGCCATATGGGCTTTACATCATATGGGCCCAATCGCTCTTATGGATACTAGTCGCAGGATATGGATACTATGGACAAGCGAAGGAATTAATGAAGTCTTACGCAAGCGGAGGAGCATGTAAATGAAATACTGCTCATATTCTGCATTTTCTCTGACTAACCATGTTATTCACTTTAATTGTAGGAATACTACTTTAAACAATAAAAATATTTATGTTAATTTTTTTTTTTGTCTCAAAGTTTGTTGAGTGAAAATAAATTCTCTCAGTTAACTTATGCTGCACTAAAGTAAATTTTTTTTTTTTGGTTGCGAATTAGATATTAAAAGTTAAAAGTAACATTTAAATAAATGAAAGAAAATAAATACAAAAAAAACTTATCAAAACATTATTGGTGTGCAAAAGATTTAAACATTAGACTTGAGTAATTCATATGTATAACCATTAAATCACAACTAACTTACTCCTATAACATAAGTGTTGCAAGAGTTATATATTACGTATATATCCATAAAAAAAAATAAGGAAAAAATTTGAAGAAATTTCCATATATAGTAGGAAGGGCCTGTTGGAATTCGACCCAGGGCCTTCCTTTAAAGAGAGTTTAATAAACCATGAATACCAATATAAATATTGTGTCAGAAAAAAAAATACTGTAAGAAAAACTTCCTTAGCTGATAGGGCCTCCGGGGATTCGAACTAGGGTTTATCCAGGGCCAGCCCTGAGCTAAGCCGAGTAAGGCGACTGCCTTAAGCCCCTAAATTTTGGCACAAAAATAGGGCCCCAGATAGGCCTACTCAGATACATAATATATATTTAATCTATTACATATACAATCAATGAGCTAGCTAGCCTAGTGGAAAAGTTTAGTTGTTCTATCCAATAGGTACATGGTTCAATTCCCAACCCTCTCTTTTCCTTCTCCATAACAATATTTTTTTCCCTATCACAAACTCACAATTCCAAAGGGATATTATTTTGATTGGTGCAAAACTTATCAAAAAAGCTAGTTTTATTCGAAACAACGAAACGAATCGCGGGAAAAAATATATATGGGAACAAGTAACTATATTATTTTGAGGTTAGTTTTATTTTATTTTTAAAAAAAAAAAAAAGAATACATAGGGCCCAAATTTACAAGTTCGTCTTAAGCCACGAGAATCTCAAGGCCGGCCCTGGGTTTATCAGATCCAGCGTGTGTCAAAGAACCACGCAAGCTAGCACTCTATTGTGTTGTGATGCAGAATGAGTTATGGATGATATATTTTTGAGTTTTATAAAAAATTGGCCCAACTTTTTGCTTAAAATTCATAGGGCTAAAGCGTCTGCACCTCCTGCTTCACCTCAGGGATGGCCTTGGACATGTTATGAATTCTTTTAAAAGAGAGGGGTGGTGCCTTCATAAATGTAGACACAAGTTGTTCATGGCTAACCGGCGACTACTAGCGATTCCGGTTTTATGTAGATGAGTTGCAACTTGCAATCTTAATTGATTAAATGAAAATTTGAAGTTTGCTCACCCTCGTTGGGTAGGAAATCCTTTGTCCTAGCCGAATCTCTAATCCCTAACATACAAACTTTCCTATAGTTCCTCTATATAGCTGTTGATACGTACAGAGAAAAACCAGCCTTGTTATTCTTCTTGTTCTTCGTTTTCACAACATACCAAATGCTTCATTTATCTTCCTAATTACAGCCTCACTTGCTGATCGCTACTCATAATTAATTCCAAGGTATATTTGCTGGTGTATTTTGTACGGCTTTTGGATACCGTAAAATATTGGCTCTTGAATTTTCATGGTTATGTGGCCTGATTTTTCCCAACTTGGCAAGGTGAGTATTCTCCAATCTCAACCTTTTATTTTATGATTTAGTCAGTCTTACTATTATATTCAGACACACATCGTTCCAAAGGGAAGTAGGTAGTAGAGGGGTCACTTGACCCATGCGACTACTTTTATTTTCTCAACTACGTCTTTTAGACCAGTTGTACAACAAAGTTACATTTATTAGAGTAGATCTACCTTCCAGTTAAACTCTTAATTTAGTTCTATTTCTTAACCTTTTATTTTATTGATGATTTAGTCGGTCTTAGTAAATTTATGGTGTTTGAACTCTTTTTCTTCTCATTCGATCTAGAACTACTATTATATTCACACACACAGGGTGGAGGGAAGTAGGTAGTTGAGGGGTCACTTGACCTAGCTGACTTTTATTTTTCACTATTGAGTACTTTTAGCCAAATTTGTTATTTTGACCTACAAAAAATGTCCTAAATTGTCGAAGTTTTCTTCAAATGAATAAAAACGTCAAGCATTCCAACACATAGAACATGATGCATGCCTTTAAAGCCTGTTTGGATGGCGTTTTAGAAGAGGGATGAGGATGGTTGGGCTAAATAGTCATGGTTCTTCACCATATCCCCCGTTTGGCAGGCAAAAACAACCCCCTGACTAAATCATCCGGCATCACCCTCATCCCCCTGACTAAATAAAAGCAGGGGGGGTGCTTATAAATAATCAGGGAGGATGATCCAGGTGTTTTTACCGGTCTACCCCCACGCCACCCCACCCCAGATCCCCTCCTCTTCGAACTGATTTCTCACAAAAATTGTCTCACCAAATGGGTTTACAATCAGGTAACCATAAAAAATTGATACAGATCTTGAACCAAAAAAATTCAATTTCAGACCCAAAAAAAGGTCAGAGGCTTGAAGAAATTGATACAGATCTTGAACCAAAAACAGGGAGAAATTACCATCGTGAAGTGCTTCGCCGGAGCTGCTACGGTCTTGAAGTGCTTCGCCGGACCAATTTCGGCACTTGAGTGCTTCGCCGGAACTTGAGTGCTTCGCCGGACCAATACAAGAGGGGTTTTTTTTGTTGTTGCAGAGAGAAGAAATGAGAATGGAGATGGGTATCATGGTAGACAAGTGGCCCTCACAATCGCCACTTGTCCTTTGTTTACTATCCTGGTGCTTATGATTATTTTTTTTTAATAATAACAATTGAATTTATATAAAAAAATATTAGAAGGACTTATTATGGCTTAATTTTTGTTAAGTATAACAAATTAATTATTTTTTAAATTATATAATTGATTTAATTAATTATCTAAATACGGGCTCATGAAAGGGCAAATGTGTCATTTAACAGTTTTTTACATCATCCACCCTCCTTATCCCTCATCCAAACCATGTACTATTTAATCCTCCCTTCTTACCTATCACATCAATGTGGGCCCATCCTTCTTATTTAATCACCCCGACTATTTTATCCCCTCTTACTATTTAATCCCTCTCAAACTAATACGTCATCCAAACGGGCCGTTATTTGTAAACCAGGAATTTAACCTTTAAAGTTCTATTCTTTGCAAAAGAAAAGGTGCCATTGACGATGACATGTAATTCGAATGGTACCCCCGTTGCTAAGGGAATGGGGATAGCGAGGTTGGAAGAATAAGGTAGGGATCATAGCCAGATGACCACAGGTGACCTTACGACAAATGATGATTTAGGGTCGCTCCCTAATTATTGGTAGCCGTGAACAATAAAATGTGGTCATTGATGACTATGTATGTGGTGACACTCCATTTTAAAAAGGGCCCTGATGAGCCAATATTTGATTAACAAAATGGTTGCGACATAAGCCTAAAATGTTGGATGATATTCTACGAAATGAAAAGTATGATTTCGGAAATGAAGTTGACAAACTAATTAATTCATGGAAACATGCAAGTTTGGCATATCTTGACTCACACTAGCCTGATGCTTAAGACGTTGTCGAACGTAACATTTCAGGTGAAGAAGAATACAAGGAATATTGCATGATGGCCGGCGAGGCAATGATTGATGTTTCTGCTATCGAGGCTGTGTTATAGTATTGTTTTGTTCTTGTATCTTGACCGATGTAAGTTGAATTAATTTGGCTATTAATTGTATTAATGTTGCACTTCTACACTGAGCTTTGGGATATGTTATTTACCCTCTGCTATTTCTAAATTTTAAATTTTATTAAGTAGTTCATTGAATAGGAAAATTCCTAAATTGTATATATATTTTTTAAAGCAGGCCTTACGGGAATTGACTCGCTAGTCGATCACTCGATGCGTGCAGCGCACGATGCACTGAGAAGGAAAAACATAACAATAATGCTACGTACACAACCAATTGCAAACAACCAAGTGTAAAACGATGTCGTTTTACTTGTTGAAAAAAGAGAGAAAAAAAAAACTCAAAATGTTCGGCTTCCCCTCTCTTCCAATTTACATGAGATATACAGAGAGAGTGCGAGAGGGGCGACAAACCGATTGAGCCACCACAACGAGACGCCACTGGCGACCACCAACCACCATCTGCGAACAACATTCTGGGTGACGCCATATCCCACCACGAAGGTATCTCTGTCGATCTCAATCGAACACAGTTCTCTCGATTTCTCTTCGCAGCCGTCTTGCAAAAAAAAAAACTAAATTTGAAAATAACCTGTAATCGAAAAATCCCCAACTTGAGAAACCGTAAATTGGAGTGCTTGTGGTGATCTAAGGACTTGACAGAGCAAACTGCCATCCCATATTCAGAAGTCACAGCAAATATGTTGTTCATCATAGTATTACGATGGTCTTACTTGGGGACTTTTTTTCCTTATCAACAGGTCTTCTTTGAGATATGAAGTTGTTCATCATGTTACAATGGTCTTATTCATCATGTTACAATGGTCTTACTTGGGACTTTTATCGGCTGCTGTCTTGTGCACCCGTAACTGGTATTGAACTATGTACATAACTTGTTTCTGGATTGTCGTGTGAAATCAATATTTTTTGAACACCTATTCATTTCAAAGATGGGTCTTGAATTTGTACTTCTGGATGTTCTGGTTGCTATCTGAGAGATCTTCGGGTTACCTTAAATAGTACTATTTTTGGCCTTGATATGAGACATGCTTCGTTTTGCTTGTGAACTATTAACTAGCTTCTTTTAATTGGTCCTATGATTTTTAAGTTTTCAATTTCTAATTGATAGGTGAGACTTACACTTGTGAGAGCCAAGGGAGATTTGAGAGAGCTTTTAGAAAGACTTGTTTGTAGCTCTTTGAGCTTTATTCTATGTGATTTGTGAAAACATTTGATCGTGTGACTACCGATGGAGTAGATTTACATCCCCAATGACGATACAAGTTGCGCAAGTTACATTATAAAGTCATACAACACAAAAACAAACAAAATCACTGCCTGCTGTCATGAAGTTTTTTATTTTCCCTCAGTGGACCCAATACATGGATTGAGGTCTCACTTTCAGTGCCAAATCACTGCCTGCTGTCATGGAACTTTTTATTTTCCTTGCAAGCAAATTAACTTGATGCATCAGATTGTGATCTAAATTTGTTGTTTAGTATTGGAACTTAGTACTCATATGTGTGGATTGTTGTGCTCTATGCTAGGATCGGAGGCAACGACTTAAGGAGTCACAATGTGTTGGTACCTTTTTGCAAGGAATCCTTAATGAAGCATTGGTGTTGAAGATTCAAGAGATGGTCATCACCAACCATGAAATGAACCATGAACTGTTTTTTCTTTGTTTCACTCCTAGGCTCCTACATAGGAGCTTCTTCTTTTGCCGGGCAACCAAAGTTAGGTAGAACCAAGATGGAATTGTAACAAAAGCCCAAGGAAAGATCATGTTCTATAAATCAATATCAATCAAGGCCCTTTGATGGTCTGTAAGTCAAGGCCCAACTTTGATCCAACTATACTTGTTGTAAATAATATTAGCCCAACAACTTAACAAGTGATTAGAAGACTCAAGACTTATGAGTCAATAACAACTTCCAATCACAATATTTTTTCAATAGAAATTCAACAAGCATTATCAAAATCAAATACCTAACAAAGAAAAAGCTTGAATTGCCCACCCGATAAGGAACCCCGCAAGCACTTTATTAATTTGTCGTCAAGATCTAAATGGAATATATCTCTGGCATTTTAGTGGGTTGCTTAATAATTTTTTGACAAAATTGTAGATTCTAATTACTCCCTCTGTCCCTTTTTAAGTGTTTAACTTTTCATTTTGGGTTGTCCCTAAATAAGTGTGGTTTTAAAAGTTAATAGCTAAAAGTTTGTATAATTATTATTTTGCCCTTTTGAAAAGTTAGTGGGTAAAGAGTTAATGGGTAAAAGTGGATGATAATTTTGAAAAGTAGAGGTAAAAGTTGATGTGAAAAGTGTCAAGTGGAGGAAAAAGTTGATGTGAAAGATGTAATGGTGATGTTTCTTTAATATGTTGGATTTACGAAATAACACATTTAAAAAGGGATGGAGGGAGTATTTATCATCGTTCTATTCCACTTGCAAAGTTAATTGATTGGAAAATTTCAAAAAACCACCCAAACTTTGACCCAAATATAAAAAATGCTCCCAAACTTACAATTTTTTCAATCGTACTCCCAAACTTCACTTCCGTTTATGAAACATACTCTAACTGTCTTGATCTCTTACCTCACTAACGAGAAATGCTGAGTTAGAGTTTAACGGACCTCAAAAACTGTTAAGTAGCCCAAAACGTCATCGTTTTGGGATTTTTTTTTTTTTAAAAAGGAAAAAAAAAAAAGCTCTCTTCTTCCTCCTCAATTCAGAGAGAGCGCCAACACACAAGATGAGTCTTTACTACTGTGGAGTGGCTTTTTGCAAAAAGATGAGGGGGAAACTCAAACTCAGTAAGATGTCGGAGAAGCTAAATATACGAGATCACAAACGTACAAGGGTCCATGAGAGCACACATTGGCTCTACCTCCCGCCACCGATTTCTTTGGCTCCGGCCACCATTGCGCTTAAACGGTGAAACCCTTCTCCCAGCCGAATGAGATCTTACGGGGTGGAGAGAGAAGAATCTTGTGTTGATACCATCATTCTATTTTTCTATGAATTGGGAAGGAAGAAGAGAGCTTTTCTTTTTCTATTTTTTTTAAAGGCCTAAAACGATGTTTTGGGGTACTTATTGGTTTTTGTGGTCCGTTAAACTCTTACTCAACATTTCCCGTTAGTGAGGTAACAAATCCAGGTGGCGGGAGTATGTTTGATAAACGGAAGTGAAGTTGGGGAGTACGTCTGAAAAAATTGTAAGTTTGAGAGTATTTGTGATATTTGGGTCAAAGTTTAGGGTTTTTTTTTTTTTTAAAATTTTCCCTCACAACTTTATAATAATACATGTCTTGTTTGAACAAATTGAAGTGTATCATAATTAACCATACATACACATGCAAATTCTCTGAGAATGCCCATTTCTCCTTTTGTTTTGAGGAACTTGCTGATATATGTTTACCAAGAATGAGAATGATCTAGGAAATCACAATCCAAGCGAATCTCGGATGCGCTACAAAGCTTTGCAAACCCTCTCTCTCTCTCATTGGCTAAGAGGGGACATGGGGACCACTCTTAACCAACCCGACTCAACCCAACCTGATGCAGTAGTTTTAAGAGTCTAATTGTCATGATGTAGTAGTGTAAAGGTCTAATTGTCATTTTGTGTCTTAATGCAAGTGGGGGTAGTATAAGTAGTGTATGAGTCTTTCATGTTGGGTAGTTTTTTTTTATCAATTTAAGAAATATTATCAAGAGTTTTAACTCTTTGTATCCCATTTTGTGAGTTTCTCTCTAGAATATCTAATGGTTTTTTTTGGTTTGCATCATTTGGTATCAGAGCACTGAGCTCAGATCCTGATCATTGATCTCACCTGAATCTCGCTGGAAACCTACTTCTTGTCGGAAAACGACGCCAGAAACTTCGTCGGAGCTTCGCCGGAGTACCCAAACACCTCCTTCAACTTCGAAATTGAAGGATCTATCCATAATCAACCCATTTTAGCCCTAAATCTAAGCTGTTCGAATCATAATCGACCCTGTTGAACTCTATCTCGACCAACCAAACAACGAAAATTCAGATATGGCATCAAAAGACCTGGAAAACACTCAATCACACCCCTTCGACCTTCGATCTGTCGATTAGAAGGTTGTTCGACCTTCGTTCAGTCGATTCGAAGTCTATTCGAGCCCTAAAACTTCAGATCGAGCATTTTCGAAGCTGGAATCCACTGTTACGAAGATCAAGACCCCATTTCGCACTTGACCCAAACCTGTTCGCACGCAGTTTACCCCTTTCAGACCTCAAAATAGGGACCCAGACCTGCGAAGTTACTGTACAGTGTTCGAACAACTCATTGAAATCTCGAACAACCCTTTTTTGAACTCGTTTCACCCATTTTGGAGGTCAGAACAGCAACCTAGAGCTGCGAAACTCATTTTCGAGCCTTGAATCATTCAAAAGGGGTTCAAACAGCCTTTAGTGCAGGTCGAATCAGTTGATTAACTCCATTTCAGCACTCGAAACAGTGGTAAGGTTCTCTGAACTACTCTTTGGACACTCGAATTTGTGCATGTAGGCTCTTTTTCAACTGGGTTGTATAATTTTGCTTGTCTTTGGTGCGATTTGTTGTGATTTATTTCAATTTGGTCAATATTTGGAGTTGTTATTGGTGATTGTTGGTGATTTGTTGAAGTTTGGGGTCCCAATTATTTAGGTGTTGCTTAATTTGGGCTGATTTTGGTTATTGGAGTTGATTTTGGTGTTGTGATGGCTCATAGAGGAGGAAGAGGTCGAAAATGAGGTATGGGTGGAGAAATTTTGGTGAACAATGGTGAAGAGAATGTGTTTAACAACCAATACCATGAGATTGATGAGTTGAGTAAGCAAGTTACTACTTTGGTTGAGGAAATGCGACACTTGCAACCTCCAACCAAAGGTAGTGACTATATTAAGAAAACTCGAATAAAATTTGAGCATTCTTTATTAGCTCCGCATTGGCGTAGAGCAAAGTTGGGTGATAATGAACTTCCCAAGTTTTGTGGAAGTCCACCGGAATTCGTTGATTGCTTGAACTCCATTGAGAGTATTTTCATGTTACCGAAGAAAAGAAGGTGAAATTGGTATCTAGTTGCCTTAAAGGGAGAGTTTCAGATTGGTGGACACAACTCAAAGTTGGTCGACAAGGGAGAGGCAAAAAAAGAATTAGCGATTGGGATAAGATGATGAAGAAACTCAAGGAGGAATTCTTCCCTTTCCATCATCATCTAAATGCCAAATCCTCGACTAGTGTTGGTAAGAGAAAGCCCTTAAGGGCTGGTCCAACTGAAAAGCGACCTTTAATTGGCACTTTGGAGGCTAGAAACCCATCATCTAGTGGAATATTCGAATGCTTCAAGTACGGAGAACCAATTCTCAAGTTGCAAGTTGGTGAAAAAGTTTGTGAGCGTGTTCTTAATTCCCTCTTTGTTAAGGAGGTGAGAGAATCATGTTGTGATGATGATCACGAGTATGAGAATGTTCTCATTTTTTATGAATATCCAAGCGAAGAACTTGAAGGTGGTTTTGAAGGCGATTGTGCATTTGAGATTGAAGATGAGTATGAAGATGAGCCCATCTTTGATGAGTTTCCAAGAGGAGTGTAGAGGAGTTTGAAGATGGATTTGAAGATTTTTCCATCTTTAGAGGTGACTATGAAGACCTTCACGTTTATGACGAGTGTTCAAATGAGGACATGGATGGTAACAATGAAGAAGAAGGATATGAGGACATTGGTAGTCATGAAGAACATGAAATTTATAGTCTTTCGATGTATGAGCCTTGCATTTTTTGGGAAGATAGTGAGCAAGTCTTGGACGAGAGTTATGACAAGAAGATTGATGATTGTGATTTCGAAATTAAAGATGACGCACAACTTTATGAGAAAGATTTGGACACTTCACAACTTGATGAATTGTTGGTTGCCTCCCGAGTTTCCCCTAGATGTTCAAGTTTGTAATGCCTTGGTACCCAATCTAGTTCAAGAGTTGCCAAAGAAGGGTAAAGAGTACTTAAGGCAACTTATTGATCCTTTAGGCATGGTCTTCAATCAAGTAAGCTTTGAATATGATGTGGAGATGCCTTCTTTACACTCTACAAGGAATTGTTTGAGGGATGCTTTGGGAGTATGTGTTGAGTGCTACTTCGAGGATATTTTGGTTCATAAGGGGCAAACCAAATGGGTGACCTATTCACACACGAGTATGGATGCGGTGAATGTTCATAAAATGAAGCTCATATTGAAGATGGGTTATTGCATGAGGATGACGCGGATCAAGGAAATGCAGCCACATGCCTACTTCGAAGCTGCATAATAAATACTTCTATAGTTCCATGTTTTCTTTATTTAGTTGTTTGAGTCGTGTTGTCCAACTTGAGGACAAGTTGTTTTCTTTGGAGGGGGAGTCCTAATGCTGTAGTTTTAAGGGTCTAATTGTCATGATGTAGTAGTGTAAGGGTCTAATTGTCATTTTGTGTCTTAATGTAAGTGGGGGTAGTATAAGTAGTGTATGAGTCTTTGATTTTGGCTAGTTTTTATCAATTTAAGAAATAGTATCTAGAGTTTTAACTCTTTGTATCCTTTTTTGGGAGTTTCTCTCTAGAATATCTAATGGTTTATTTTGGTTTGCATCACAATCCAACTTAGTTACAAAAGCAGCCCTGAACTCTCCGGCTAGCTTACGCCTAGAATGACTAATTCCGTCATTGGTCATGTCAAACGCAGATCATCCCCATCGGGACTAGCTAGGGAATTCGCTATAAGTTACTTTTTGCGGCTGTACTCCAAGATTCTAACAGTGGTCAACAGAGTGAAAAGCCAACTACTAACAAACTGGGCTAACCCTTGGGGCTTGCCCCATGTCATATTCGTGATTAGCACACAATAAAATAGGAAGAAAGACAATAAATATTTGGTCATAAAGTTGATAAAATCCTAGCCTCAATTGTTGAGAACTTGAGTTCGATTGTTCTTTTATTTTTCCGCTAAGATCTCGAGGTTGATTGTTAATAATAAAAATATAGCGATGGGAATGTTAGCTTACAGAACTTTTGGATTTTTTGCATCGATCTTAACTCTAAAGGATGGTAATTGTGGAATTTAAAGGTAGCTGTCATCGTGTGTTTATCCCAGTTCGCCCAATCAACTTAAACAACAATTTCAAAAACAACCATCACAAGATTCAATGTAGGCCTACATGCACCTTAAACTATATCTATTGACTTATATTAACACACACACATAGAGAGAGAGAGAGAGAGAGAGAGAGAGAGAGAGAGAGAGAGAGAGAGAGAGAGAGAGAGAGGCTTACTCGATTTGGGAAGATACGGTGGAGAAATGGAGCCCTTTTTTGGAACGGCGATAACTGGAGCCCTAGAAAAGCAATTTTCTTGAGAGTGAAATTGAGAGTGCTATCCGAGTATCTTTTAATTTTGCGTCTTTTTGCCGTACTTTATTTTCGGATAACATATTAAAAAATACTCCAATGACGGGAGACCTGGTAATTGTAATTAAGTGCAAAAATATTATTTTGTCTTGTTCTTTTTACAGAAAATCCTTTTACAGAAAAAGAACACTTTAGGAGTAGGCTTGGCAATTGCACCCGCCCTGCCCCACTCCCAATGGGGTAGGATTTTTTCTATTCTTTTGGGTAACGGGTAGGGATAGGTGTGATTTTGGAAAACCCGTTAGGGTTGGGGTAGGGCCAGGTATTCGGTCGCCCCGACATATATATGTATACACTCCTAAACCCAGATTCCATTATGTAAAACACGGGTCAAGGGTCTGTGCTCGGCATCTAGTGTGTTGTGCACTAAGCCCTTTTGGGGCTCACCTCAGATCCCGTTTTTGGATCCGAATCGTTTATTTTGTTTGTCTTATTGTGTATGTGGTCCATGTTAAAATTCATATTTATCGGACATCTTTAAATATGTTTTCAAACTGTATTTTTCTTGAAATGGAACATTCAATGAAACTATTTTACATGATTTTTTTCTGGAAAATAAAAAGTTCAATGGTCACCAATCAAATTGTTAACGATGTCCGATCAATATGAGTTTTTACAAGGAATACATACTCAACAAGACAAAAAAAATGAACGATACGGATCAAAAGATGGGACCCGAGGTGCACCCCAAATGGGCCGCATAGCACGCGTGCTGTGCACTAGATGCAAAACTAGACTATAGCAACAACAATGAGAGAAGGGGAAATGTTTTGGCGCAAAGGAGCTAAGCTGAGAAGAGAGGACTTAGGAGAGGGAAATAAACTCGCCTCTAGTAGCCAGCTAAATTGAGGGAGAATGGCGAGAGAAGTAGCAAAAAATTGGTTTTGGGTAGCTGTTAGCACCTTGATCTTTCAAGCGTGCTACGCTGGACTTAGGGTGGCACCTTGCACCCAAGTTAGGCAGCGAGGACAAGGCATGAGTAGGAGGCATGCCGTGGCAAGGTGAAGTGTTGGCCGGTGTCAACACAGTCCCGTTATCGAGTAAGCTATGATGGTTGCACGTGAAGGCCCAAGACATATTGTGGCATGTTAACACGTGCAACCATCTTGGGCCTTCACGTGCAACCATCATAGCTTACTCGATAACGGGACTGTGTTGACACCGGCCAACACTTCACCTTGCCACAGCATGCCTCCTACTCATGCCTTGTCCTCGCTGCCTAACTTGGGTGCAAGGTGCCACCCTAAGTCCAGCGTAGCACGCTTGAAAGATCAAGGTGCTAACAGCTACCCAAAACCAATTTTTTGCTACTTCTCTCGCCATTCTCCCTCAATTTAGCTGGCTACTAGAGGCGAGTCTATTTCCCTCTCCTAAGTCCTCTCTTCTCAGCTTAGCTCCTTTGCGCCAAAACATTTCCCCTTCTCTCATTGTTGTTGCTATAGTCTAGTTTTGCACCTAGTGCACAGCACGCGTGCTATGCGGCCCATTTGGGGTGCACCTCGGGTCCCATCTTTTGATCCGTATCGTTCATTTTTTTTGTCTTGTTGAGTATGTATTCCTTGTAAAAACTCATATTGATCGGACATCGTTAACAATTTGATTGGTGACCATTGAACTTTTTATTTTCCAGAAAAAATCATGTAAAATAGTTTCATTGAATGTTCCATTTCAAGAAAAATACAGTTTGAAAACATATTTAAAGATATCCGATAAATATGAATTTTAACATGGACCACATACACAATGAGACAAACAAAATAAACGATTCGGATCCAAAAACGGGATCTGAGGTGAGCCCCAAAAGGGCTTAGTGCACAACACACTAGATGCCGAGCACAGACCCTTGACCCGTGTTTTACATAATGGAATCTGGGTTTAGGAGTGTATACATATATATGTCGGGGCGACCGAATACCTGGCCCTACCCCAACCCTAACGGGTTTTCCAAAATCACACCTATCCCTACCCGTTACCCAAAAGAATAGAAAAAACCCTACCCCATTGGGAGTGGGGCAGGGCGGGTGCAATTGCCAAGCCTACTCCTAAAGTGTTCTTTTTCTGTAAAAGGATTTTCTGTAAAAAGAACAAGACAAAATAATATTTTTGCACTTAATTACAATTACCAGGTCTCCCGTCATTGGAGTATTTTTTAATATGTTATCCGAAAATAAAGTACGACAAAAGACGCAAAATTAAAAGATACTCGGATAGCACTCTTAGTTTCACTCTCAAGAAAATTGCTTTTCTAGGGCTCCAGTTATCGCCGTTCCAAAAAAGGGCTCCATTTATCCACCGTATCTTCCCAAATCCATCTGAAGCTCTTTACACTCCTCAAGTGAAGAACGACTTGACACCAAAGATTGATCAAATGTTTGGTAGTTTGGAAGAGGCTCACAACTTTTACGCATCACACACTGGCACCGTTCGCTAACGAGCCTCTTCCAACCTTGGTGTTCGAGAGTGAGGTGGAAATCTTCTTCGTCGTTCAATCTGCCGAAACCCTAGAATTCGAAATCGTTTGTCAAAAACCCACTGAAATTGAGAGCATCGAGAGAGAGAGAGAGAGAGAGAGAGAGAGAGAGAGAGAGAGACCTTGGTGTTCGAGAGAGAGAGAGGGACTGGCCTCGATTGATCGGCCGATGGATGTCGTCGGTGAGTCTTCAATTTCGATCTGCTTTCTCTCTCTTCTCTCAACTCTGAACGTGAAAATGAGGAGGAATGGGTTAGGACCCCTTAAGTAGTAACCCGAATTAGATGACCCGCGAGTCTATTTTTACCCGGATCCCGACCCGCGTGGCAATTAAATGGCTTCTCTTACCAGGGTCGTTGGATGAAATCCAATGGCTTACAAACGAGTTCCGCATTTTTGCTCCCATGAGGGACCCTTATGAGAAGCTAATTGTATATATATATATATATATATATATATATATATATATATATATATATATATCTATCCGAAGGGTTTTGAGTTCCCGGTCATTTTATTTTGGGATCCGAACCGTTGGATGTTTTAAAATGTTTTTTTAAGGTTCCACGCGGGAAATCTTCAAAAATATCCTGGAAGGGCTTCATCCGAGCATTTTTCGATAAAATAAATATCTTACGTCCACACCTCCTATCTCCCGGCCATTTGGTGTCCAAATCCGTTAGATGTGTTTAAAATGTGTTTTTAAGGGTCTAGTCTTACGTCCACACCTCCTATCTCCCGGCCATTTGTCAAAAAAAAATGTGTTTTTAAGGGTCTACGCGAGAATTTGTCAAAAAAATACTCGGAAGGGCTTGATCCGAGCAATTTTCGATAAAATTGCACATAAATACATATATTGCAGTTTTATCAAAAACTGCTCGGATCAAGCCCTTTCGGGTATTTTTTTTTATGAATCCTCACGTAGACCCTTAAAAACACGTTTTAAACACTTTGGACGGTTCAGATCATCACAACATGGCCGGAAAAGTGGAGGTGTGGACGTAAGCTATGTCAGGGAGTCCTGACTGGATCCTGACTGTATATATATATATATATATTATATATTTCTACAGATAATACACATTTGTCTGTATATTCAACACATATCCCCTTACACGTGTCCAAATTTGGATCCATATCCACCTATCCTGTATTTTCCAACTTGAGGTGTGTGACACTTAGATTCACACCCACGCCCGAGTCCGAGCAACGTAGTGGACTGAATAGGTCACCATATCCTTGTTGTGACTTGGGGAACGCGGGGGACACATCAAAAGACATCAAATTTATTTAAATTTTTGGTGTGGGGTGTTGGGGGAAATATATGAAATAAGAATTTTTGTTAGAATAATAATTCTAAATAATATGCATCAAACAAATTAAGGAAATTTGATAAATAGAGTAAGGATTAGAAAAGCCTTTGGGGTGGTCGAGGCACGCGAAATCGCGCCTTCCTTAGGAAAGATACACCCCCTTTTGTACGGGGTTGAATGACGCTCCTTTCCCAAGATACAACGACCTTCGAGTTTGCTTCTGTGCAGTGAATTAAACTCACGAACCAAGTTGTTTCCCGACACTCGAAATCCGTATGAAATCAATAGCAAATATATAGACGGCAAGTGATCATAATATAAGCCAAGCGTAATAGGAGTATAAGACACTTGTATATATTTTGGTGATGAAAGAAGAAAATGAACCTGTAACTTTTCGTGGCAATGGTTCAAAGCTAGCAATAGGTTTTTTTTATCATCAACCATTAGCTATATAACTTAGTATATATATAGGCAAAAAACTAACGTTAATCAGTAGAGAAAAACTGGATATCTTCTAATGTAGTGGAGTAAAAATAGGAACCGAAAGTTAACGTTAAAAATATAAGCAAATAAATAGACGTCTGTTATGCAACAAGCCACTCCTATTATAATGCAAGTGTTATAGGAGAGTAGGGTAGTGGTTCCATCTGTTGGAGTAAAAATAGGAGACCAAGTCAACTAGTAAAAACAAACTCCTTATATCTCTCCAACATAATAATTTTGCTTGGGAATTAATCAATAAAATATAAATTGTAAAATATTAAATTAGAACAACAGACCAAAGGCACACTTTTTGGGACATGTAGTTTTCAAAAAATAACTGTTGTTTTAGAAAATATTGGGTTCAAGGTGTTATGTCAATATATACATAGATACGTAGTGCCATTAAGGAGACCGACCAGACCTTGAGATTCTAGTCGTGAATATGCATGTGATATTGTGATGTTACTTCAAATAATGATGGCAGTAAGGAAAATTCAACTGCGAATGAGGGAAGATTTCTCTCTCTCTATCTCTCTCCAATCATTACCCTCTATTTCCAGTCATTACCCCTATTTCTCTCTCCACTCAAAACCCAAAACCAAAACCAAAACCCAAAACCGAACAAGGTCTTAGAGTGTTCGCAAGCTGGAATATCAGTTCTTCCCTGGGACATGGAGAAAGAAATATCAAAAGATGTGAAGTTATGTACTGGTTGGCTTTGAGAAGGGGTAATAGAAGTAAAAAGTAAAACTGGTAAACCTTTACTGTTGGTTGCGAGATGTGTGTATTAATTTATCCAGATATGAACTCAACAAGTCTGGGATGGACTGAACCTTTAATTTGATATAGAATAGTATTAGAAATTAACATGGAGTATAAGATAGGACCATACGGATGATATTGTTCTAACAGATGAATGGGCTAAGGTTGAGTACAAGGACGGCTGTTCTCTCGTCCACAAGAGCATAGCAGCAGACCCATACTTCTATGATAGCGATGGTCGCAAAATAACAGCGCTGGGGATGCAATGCATAGATGACGATCCAGATAGGCGCCCCACCATGAAGGAAGCTGTTGAGCGCCTTGAGAGCTTGCTAATTGTTCAGCATCATGCGGATGCTTTAGGCCTCTGAAACTTGAACCCTGGCCATTCTGTTGATGTGTCTTGGCTTAGACTAAAAACTGCTTGCTAATTGTTCAGTATCATGCTGATACTTTTTTTTTTTTGCTAAGCAAAGAATTTATAATCTTTGAAAACGAATTACAAAGATTATTCAATCCATTGTATTGGGTTGTAAACGCCATGATCACATATTTTAGCATGGAAAGCAAAAACCAATACATTCCACTAAATTTACTTGGCTACATAGCTTTAGTTTATGTTTTATGATGTTCATATCAACGCTTATGTAATAGCAAAATAAGAGCCTTATTAATTTGTAATATCTTTTGACTTGGAACAACTCCATGTGCAAACGTGCCGATAAATGGAGATTGAGACTCAAACTCGGTTCTTCCATTTGAGAGGCCAGTTGAATGTAAATTTAAATAAATGAAAGAAAATAAATACATAAAAAACTTATCAAAACATCCTTGGTGTGTAAAAGATTTGAACCTTAGACTTGAGTAATATATGTACAACCATTTTATCTCAACTATCTTACATTCTTACTCCTATAATAAAAGTGTTGCAAGAGTTATATATACTAGATCTTACTCCTATAATAAAAGTGTTGCAAGAGTTATATATACTAGATCCATAAAAATAATTAGAAAAAAGAATTGAAGAAATTTCCATAGTTGGAAGGGCCTTTCGGAATTCGACCCAGGGCCTTCATTTAAAGAGTTTGGAAAACCAGGGCCTTCATTTAAAGAGTTTGGAAAACCACAAATGCCACTATTAATTGTGTTGGAAAAAAAATACTATAAGAAAAAACTTCCTTAGCTGATAGGATCTCTGGGGCTTTGTTCTAGGGTTTTTTAGATTCAGCGAGTGTCAAAGAACAATGCAAGCTGCCAGCACTCTATTTGTGTGGGGGAATGAGTTATGGATAATATATTTTCAAGTTTTATAAAAAATGGGCCCAACTTTTTGCTTAAAAAGCGCCCGGATCTCTTGCTTCACCTCAAGGCCAGCATTGGACACGTTATGAATTCTCATAAAAGAGAGGGGTAGTGCCTTCATAAGTATAGACAAGTTGTGCATGGATAACCGGCGACTACTAGCGATTCCTATTTTATGTAGAATTTGCAATCTTGATCTATAAAATGAATATTTAAAGTTAGCTCCCCTTCATTGGGCAGGAAATCCTTTGTCCTAGCTAGTTGTTGTAGCACATATGCACCGGTGCCAATAATATAAGTTGCATATATTTGGTGACTTGATGTCATCCTCACCTTTCTCTATTGCTTTGACAAAGTATTTTTAGAGAACTTGGGATAATTGTAACCAAGTGAGATCGACTTAGTTTCCTTAAATTTCTCCATAACATTCGAATCTATAATCCCTAACAAACAAACTTTCCTATTGTTCCTCTATATAAACATTAAACCTTTGAGTTGTTGATACGTAAAGAAAAAAAACCAGATTTGTTATTCTTCTTGTTCTTTGTTTTCACAACATACCAAATGCTTCATTTGTCTTCCGCCTCACATGCTGATCGCTATTCATATTTAATTCCAAGGTATATTTGCTGGTGTATTTCGTACGGATTTTGAATACCGGGAAGGTAGTGGCTCGTGAATTTTCTTGGTTACGGCGCCAAATATTTTCCAACTTGGCAAGGTGAGTATTTTCCGATCTCAATATTTTATTTTAGGATTTAGTCGGTCTTAGCTAGGTAATAAATTTATTGTTGTTTGAACTGTTTTTCTTCTCTTTTGATTCAAAACTATATTATATTAAAAAACATATAGGGGCGAAGGGGAATACCGAAATAGGTAGTAGAGGGGTCAGTTGACCCATGCAACTACTTTAATTTCTCACTAGGATATGATTTGAGTATCTGTAGCCAAATTTTGTTATTTTGATCCCAGGAAAAATTTCTAAACTGGCAAAATCTGCTTCAAATGGATAAAATTCTCAAGACATTCTCTTTTCTTACCATTATAAATGAGACTATCATGCATTTTTTGAAGATAAACTACGTCTTTTAGACCAGTTGTATAAGGACATTCACAGTGGGCTTCCTAAAAATAGCTTCTAAGTTGACTCCTAAGGTGTATACATAAGCCTAATTGGGTCCCATTTTTCGCTCCCAGAGCTTGCTAAATTTAGAGAGCACACTCAATAGGCTAGCAAGAGTATTCTCTATTTTGTGAAATAAAATAATAATAAGTGTGGGTTCCATAAATTGATAAAGTCTTGGGCCCCACTTGGAGCTAGCAACAAAGCTAGTTAGATTTAGCTAGTGGGTTAGGAGTCATGCTTAGGAGCTATCATTGTGATCTACTTTCTAGTTAAACTCTTAATTTAGTTATATTTCTCAACCTTTTATTTTTTTGGTGATTTAGACGGTCTTACTAAATTTATGGTGTTTGAACTATTTTTTTGGTAATTTTGCAAGTAACATGTAATTGCATTTTTTCAAGATAAACTCCGTCTTTTAGACCAATTGTAAAACAAAGATACATTTGTCAGGGTTGATCTACCTTCTAGTTAACCTCTTAATTTAGTTATTTATTTAGATTAGCAAATAGGAAAACGTAATTGCATGTTGATCTAATTTCTGCCCAAAATCCCCACTCCATGTGTGGGTACCTATGTCTTTTGTGTCTATGTACGTCGGTATACACAATTACCCTTGTTTTTTGGATTGCGTTTATGTAACATCTGAATATTATAGGGAAAAAATAATATTTCGGCACGGATATGAGTTTTGTTTATTAGAAATTTAATTATGTTATGAAAAGATTTCTATTTCTATAAAGCATAAAAGGCCAAATCGATATATAGAATTGGCTGGAGAACTATGATTTTATGTGCTCGAGGAGCAATTCTTCTACCGCTGTTACTTGCAAAATTTAAACCTACTTCTAGGACACTTGAATTTTTTTGTTAAGAAAACCTGAACAAAATCATAGGCACGACTTTCACCAACAAAAATGAGAAGAAAACATGTGACCACACATGTTCCCCTGTCCTCTTAAGATTGGTGCCCTCCTGCCAACCATTTTTTGGGTATTGGAGCGGCAAGTGATTGTCGAGGAGTTGGATGCCAACCTAGTTGGGATGCTTCTTCTCGTTGTGATGTCTATTCTTCTTTTCCCTTTAATCTTTGTACTACCAGCCGAGATTAATAAATTGGTGCCCTGTACGTGAATTCTTTACCGCTATTACTTGCAAAACTTAGACCTACTTCGCGGGCAATACCCCACAAATTCTACCATCCCATTGTTGACAGTGGCCCTTGAAACACACATCAGATAGCCCATCTTAATCCTCCAATTAACGAAAGAATAGATGAAAGTTGATAAAAGTACGGAAAGAACTAAAAAAGAAAGTTAAAACTATTGATGTTATTTAGATTTCTAACGTACAAGACAAATAATTAAATAAAAAAAGACACGAATGTCACTAAAATTTAGAATCGATGGAAAAAAAAAAAGTCAGTTTGCTTAATTTTAGCCAAACACACTACTTTTTTTGTTATGTCTGTTTCACTGTTTTAGTAAGGTATATCTGAATTCCCTGGCTGAGATAAGAAATGATATTTTGATTCCCATAGATAAAGCAATTACATGTTATTATTGGCTTTTGGCGCAAATGTATTTTATATAATCTTTGGTGTTGCCAAAGAGGCTAAAGGTGTCCCTCGATATTGGCAGCTATTTACTTGTATCTTTAGTACGTTTTGATTGGAGTTTTACACTTATCTTATTTGGGATTGGGTTTCATTAGGCCGAAGAGAGCTGCAGGGAGAAAATCCCTGTGTCTAGAGAAGGCCGAAGAAGCTAATGCCTGTTTTAACATCGAAGGTGAAGAAGTGTAAGAAAAAGACAAATGGGCTTTAGAATAAGAGAGATGAAGTTGCGGACTGAGTCCTCAGAAGAGGACAAAGAAACGCTGGTAAAGGATAAATTGTCGGACTTATTAAAGAAGACCTCCTTTCACATGAATACAATGACACTGATTCTCCGCGCCATTGTGTCATTGTGTTTGGATTATGGGCGAGGTCTTCTTTATTCCGGCAGTATATTCTTAAGCAACGTTTCATCCTCCTCTTTTGAGGACTCACTCAGTAGCTTCAGCTCTCTTATTTGCTTCTGAAGCCCCTTTATCTTCTTGTTAAGCTTCTTCAGCTTCGATTTTAAAACGGCCTTTAGCTTCTTCGGTCTTCTCTAGACTCTGGGACTTGCCCCCTGTAGCTACCTTCAGTCTACTGATACCAATCCCCAAGTAAAACCCCAATCAAAATGTATTGAAGATGAAAGTAAATTGCTGCCAATATTTGAGGGACACCTTTAGCCTCTTTGGCAAGGCCAAAGATTATAGAAAATACTTCTGCACCAACAGCCAATAATAACATGTAATTGCAGTATATATGAGAATCAAACTTGTATCATTTCTTTTCTCGGTAAGAGAAAACTCAGGTATATCACTAAAACAGTGAAACAGACATAAAAAACAATGTACTTAATTTGCCTGAAATTAAGCAAACTGTTTTTTTTTTGCCTTTCCAATCTATTCTAAATTTTATTGAGATTCGTGTCTCTTTAATTAATTATTCATCATGTGTGCAACAAATGTACATGACGGAAATAGTTTTAACTTTCTTTTTTTTTTAGCTATTACCGTACTTTTTTTCAACTTACTCTGGCAATGGTGTTGTAGAGTAGGGAATGGAACTGGTTGCTTACTGATGCAGAATGGAAATTTATTATTATTTAAAATAGTTTTTTTTAAAGTTTTCCTTATTTTGGTTTTAGTAATTTTGTTAGGGAGTCTTGCAATTTTAGAAAAAATAAGTGTTCTAGAATATTTTGTTTCCTAGTTTAGTTTATTTATCTTCCTTTTAATTCTTGCCTGGTCAGGAAGAAATTTAGTTTCTTGGTTTATTGTTTCCTTTTTCTTTATTTCCCTGTAGGTCGAAATTCTACTATTATAAATAAGAATGTAAGCCTCTTGGCTATGGGAGTTGTTTTATGATTATTATAGAAAATTTGAGAGTTGTCACGATATTGTTTGTTCAAGGAGGGAGTACCTTCATTTCAGACAAAATTTGTGACTATCCTTTAGTTCAGACAAAATTCGTGATTATCCTTGTTGCGCGTTCTTATTTCAACACGCCTCCCTGCATCATTTATGTACTGCAGTTACTAGAGTACTAAGGAATACACTAAATATACACCAGTTTCAATTTGGAAGCTTTCCCCACCACACACTTTGGGCTGTCCCTTCATCTTAAATATAGTCTTGTTTGGATTAATATGTTAACTATACACTGAAAAAATTCAATGACATTTTTATCCTTTTTGGTCTATGAAAATTGATTGCATGTGGTTCAATTTGTGTATTTCCAGATCCTCTTTGGATCCGCTAAAGCCATCTGACTATATGTTTCAATCTTTTTGTTAAGATACTTGCCAATGAGGTGGATGTGCCTATTTTCTGTCTAACAATTTTGGGCTATTGTTGTGTGACAAAGAGGCTATTTCTTATGGTGGAATTTTGATGCAATTAATCTAAAGAGGTGGCGCTTAACAATGATGTGGGCTTGTGAGAAACTAAAGGCTTTGCTTGTTTGCAACCTTCATTCACACATAAATGAAAGGTAAATGGTTCTTCGGCCATGATAACTGGTGAGGGGATTGCCTTGCTTTTAATATCTTTTTTCAGTGGTAACACCGTTCTATTCTAGTTTCCCCCCAAGCCTTGGCTCGAGGGCCCATCGGTGGATAAATCACCAGTTTGATGAATCCTGTTCTACTTGTTGATCGCCTCCATGGTATGTTTATGCAAAATTTCATTTCTGGGCTGCTGTTAATTTGGTTGAATATGTGCAAGAATCTAAAAACTCCCTTTACCTCACTTGAATTTGTAGAGATTTGAAGGGGAAATGGGTATATATCCAAAATGTTTTTTTATTTATTTTAAATACTGTTATCACTTCAGAAGTTAAATTTCTATTTATCATTGTTTTTGTTTTACGCGGCATGAGTTTGTTTCCTTTACTTCATTTATTAAGCAATATCTTTTTGTGAAAACATGTTGATTTAAATTTTTTTAGCTGCAAATGAAGAATCAATGACAAGAAAAACAGAGGAACAAGGGCAGGGCAATGCAACCTAAGAGTTCAAACAAAACGATGTGCAATGATCTGACTCAGGGCAATCAAGAGAGGCATTGGGACAACCAATGAGAATGAAGAGAGAACAAGAGAAAGAAATGAGGGCGATTTCCATTGCTAAGGGCAAAACTTGAGGATTAACATTCCAGTGACTAACCCAACAAATACATTCTCAGCAATCACTTATTTGCTTTGGTATGATTTATCCAGTCAGGTTGTATATCAATAAGACAAAGCTTTATCATACGGAGAAGATGATTAGAGGTGCTTTCATTGAGCTCTTAGCAAAAAAAATTCTTAGAGAGACAAAAAAAGCTACTGAGTGCTGAGACTGGGTTCGAGATTGCTCTGGGTAGATGGTGGTGCTCCCATTCCTTTTCATTAAATCTAATTCTGGTCCGTCTGCAACGTAGGGCTACATTGTTCACTGGCTAGCAGTTGTTCTTTGCTTTTGAAATAGTACTTGTAATAGAACTGTGAGACTGGTGACAAAGCAAGGACTTGTTCTGGGGCGTGGGGTGTGTCACTAATCCATGTTAATTGCAGCATGTAGAAGCCATACTTTCCTTAAGTTTTGTTACTGTTAATAAGTCATTGTTCATTGTTGGTTGAGCATACTCATTTTGCCTGCTCGAAATAAAATGATTTGCAATTTTCTGTCTTTGTTAGTTGTTTGTCAACCAAAGATCGATGTTGGCTATGTAGTCTCTATTGTTCTTTTATAGAAAGAGAGAGATGGATGTGTTTGAATCGTTTCGTTTTTAGTTTAGACCCATGCTAATTGTTAGTGTATTTGTGTTTGGAGATAGATTTGTGCATTGCTCTCCAGCTCAAATTGTGGGATAGAATCAACAAAAAAACTACAACAGATACCTCCTCTGGATTATGCATCTAGAATTTCATTAATAGTTTGGGCCAAGTGTTGTTAAAGCACCACACTGGTGATTGCCATTTTACCCTTGCCATTCCCTTTCTTTAGCAACAAATTCATTTTGCCAATAAAATGGCAAACCTCGCCGTAAATTTTATAATTTTTTTTTTGACAAAATAATTTTCTATTATCGGATCCTCTCATGCAGGATCCACTAAAGCCATCTTATCATATGTTTCAATCTCCTTGTTAAGATACTTCCCATGAGGTGGATGTGCCTATTTTCTCTGTAGTAAACGGGCCAATCTCAACACTTTTGGGCGCGACTCGTTTACAAATGCTTTTTAAGGAAATTAAGTTAACACGGCTCATTAAGGACCCAGCTCGATCATTTACTAGTGAACCGAACAAGGACACTTCAAAGTTTGGCTCGGCTTAGCTTGTCTCGTTTGTACCCCTACAAGACGTCGACCATAAATGAATGTTAAATGGTTCAGTCATAACTAGGTTGCCTTGCTCCACACCAATCTTATTTTGAGTCTGCACCAGCTTCTATTGTGGTGTAAAGTTGCATCACAAGAATAGCTTTTTTTGGCCATCCGAAGTATGGTTAACTAACGTCATAAAGCAAAAATAGAACCCAACTACGTTGAACACAACTAGGAGTACGATTATAAATGCCTTATGAAGCATCCAAATTCGATCAGCTCTGGCTTTGGATAGTGTCTTGCACTCTTGCTTGTAATTGTATTCGCCTGCTCCAAATTCGATCAGCGACTTGTTTTAGATAAAGATTAATTGAGGATGCCTTGTTTGTTCTCAATCTTTATTTAAAGTTCACGTGCTGATCGAATTTGGACACTGTTGTGTGGGACATAATCGGGTTCGTTTTGGACACTGTTGTGCTGCACATAATCGAGTTCTGTTTTGGCGTTGTGAAGGCGGCAAACTATCCTTCGGAAGGACGTACATTTCTTGTGGTGTGGAGTTGCATGTTTTTGCAATCTTGATTCTTGGCCAAGATGCTTTATTTCTGATCCACCATTACATAACACTAGATGTTGAGGATTTCGTCGATGGGATTTCTATTCTACAATCTGGATCGTTTGTTTTCTTCAAGATTTTGTGGACAATAATTTTGCATAAATGATCCCCCTCTAGAAGCAATCATGAATTCGTTAGAGGGTTGATTTCGTTCTTGGCAAATGAGTTGCTGAACGGATGAAAATGTTGCCCCGGGATAGAAATCAGCTCCATGAACAAGGTGATCATCTCCCTGGCAATTTGTCTTCAACTATTGAAATGGTTTTTATCATTCGTGATGGACATTGCAAGAGGAAACCGTGATTTCGTAGTCATAGGTGTTTTTCAATTTGTGGTGGATATTCTGTTATCCGATGCCAACAGGATAGAGGCTCATGAATAATAGAATATCGACCACAAATTAAAAAACACCAACAACCATGAAATCACCACTTCCTTTTGCATTGTTCATTACGAATGGCAAAAACCATTTCAGTAGTTGAAGACATTGCCAGGGAGATGAGGAACATTTTCATCCGAACGACAACTAATGAAATCAACCCTCTGACGAATTCATGATCGTGTCTGGAGGGGTTTATTTGATACGGCGTCCCGGGTTCGAACTAGGGTTTTTCAGATTCTATGGGTGTCAAAGAACCATGCAAGCCAGCACACCATTTGTGTTGTGATGTGGATGTTAGATATTTTGGCACTTTCCGGGGTTGTACAAAAACCATCATTCATATATTTGTTTTAAATTGTAATGGGTAGATTTTTTAGGGGGTAGTTGCTCGCTCGATGCTCCTCCCATTATCTACGCCAAATTGACCACTGCAAGGTAAAAGCATTGCACAGCACGTCATGCATATTATTTTCAAGATTCTCCATAAATTCATTTACCTCCATTTAGCAGCATAAAATGATTTCTATGGAATGTGCTACTAATTCCTATATACCGAAAATTCACTTGCCATTCTCATATAATTATTTTGATATCAAGCAAATGATTTTGTTTACATTTCCGGAAAACAATTGTGTTTTCTATATATATAATTAAAAGATTTTTTCTTTAGAAAAGGAATCGTTCATAAAAAGTTCCCGAATATGTTGTCTCGAGATTAACTTTAATTTAGGGATCATCTTTCAAAGTCCTATTTCGGTCAATCTAGGCATTTGTCCTATATTATTTTACACTGCAAGACTTCCTTGCTTAAGAAGATTTTTTATCTTGTTTTTGGAAAGGAGATCAAAGAGATATATATTTTGTTATGGGAGTATGTTTAGATGAAAGCCTAAACATTTTCCCTTAAAAGAAATATACATCTCTTTGATCCTCTCCAAAACCGGAAAAACCGAAAAAAACCGAAAGAAGGAAAATTATTAGTTCATTAGTTCTATGCACATTATTTTTTGGAAAATTATTAGTTCATTAGTTCTATGCACATTATTTTTTACGGAAAAAACCGAAAGAAGGAAAATTGTTTTATCTTGTGTGCTAGGCTATTAGCATGGAATCCATGTTGATTGATTCATTAAAAAGATGAATTGCTAGCTGTGCTTATCCTATTAATATTTTCATTGTGTGTTACTTCTTTCAAACAACACTTTTCATATCATATCATTTGGTGTTCGTGTTTCGTGGTGCCGTAGATTGATGTGGCCGAATCTTTTGGAGATTGATTCGGAGCCGGTTGAATCCGGAGATCAGGCGTGAAGTCTGTGGTTCATCTATTGAATTTTGAAGAAGCTCTGGGAGCATCGGAGATTGGCGAGAATAGGTAAAGGCTTGGGGGTAAGGTTTTTTACTATTTCGCAATCTGTACTTCTTTTTAATTAATAGAATAAAGCAGTAGTGTTAGGCCGTGGTTTTGGCTTAGGGTTATTTAGGACCCTAAATTTTTCCACGTAAATCGTGCGTATCTTGTCTCCATTTTTTTTCACTGCACTACTTGTGGTTTGGTTTAATTGAATTAATCAAGAAAATTAACCAGCTTTTCATTTGATAATTTTTAATCGGTTATTCTTCTTAAAAACTGGTAATTTTTTTATCAAAACTCCTAACTCCTATTCACCCCCCGCGGAGTAAATTAATCGCTTCCGCATAATTTCAGTGGAATCATTTATGTACAATATATTTTTGAGTTTTATCAAAAGTGGGCTTGCTTCAAATTCGTAGGCTTAAAACGCCCCTACGTCCAAGTTCACTGCAGGCCGGCCCTGGACATGTTACGAATTCTCTTGAAAGAGAGAGGCGGTGCTTCAGAAATGTAGGCACAAGTTGTGAATGGCTAACCAGCGACTACTAGCGATTCTTGTTTTATGCAGAAGATTTGAAACCTGCAATATTAATCGATAAAATGAAAATTTGAAGTTTGCTCATCCTCGTTAAATAGGAAATCCTTTGTCCAAGAGTGTGTTACACACGACTCGGCCTTTTCAATCTACTTTTTGTATCTCTGTTTTACAGTTTATGTAATTTTCATATTCTGTCAATTTCGGTTATTGTAAATTTCCATTGTATTCTGTTCTTATTATACTCCCTCCGTTCCTATTTGTTTGTCCATTATGAAAAGTCGTGCCACTTTTTAAATAAAAAAATAAAGTATTTTCGTGTATCATTTTTCAAATTTTTTTACACCGAATTAAAGTACTCATCGTGTACTTTAATTCGGTGCAAAATTTTTTTAAAAATGATACACGGAAACACTTAATTTTTTGATTTGAAAAAAGGCAAGAGAGAGAGGGTGGGACAAACAAATAGGAACGGAGGGAGTATATCGTATGAATTTGTTCTTTGGAATTCGGAATTGCCACTGTATTTTTTCCAACAGTAAGTTGTAACCAAGTGAGATTGACTTAGTTTCCTTCAAATTTTCCACAACATTCGAATCTTTAATCCCCAACAAACAAACTTTCCTATAGTTCCTCTAATATATCTCATTCCTCACCTTTCTCCATTGCTGACAAAGTATTTTTAGAGAACGTGGGATAACTCTAACCAAGAGCTTGACTTCGTATCCTGGAATTTCTCCATAACATTCGAATCTTTAATCCCTAACAAACAAACTTTCCTAATATAGTTCCTCTATATAAACATTAAACCTATGAGCTCTTGATACGTACAGAGAAAAACCAACTTTGTTCTTTGTTTCACAACATACCAAATGCTTCATTTATCTCCTAATTCACTGCCTCATATGCTCATCGCTATTCATTATTAATCCTGAGGTAATATTTGCTGCTATATTTTGTACGGATTTTGAATACCGGAAAATATTGGCTCATGAATTTTCATGGTTACGGCGCCTGATTTTTTCCAACTTAGCAAGGTGAGTATTCTCCAATCTCAACCTTTTATATTATGATTTAGTCGGTATTAGTAAATTTATTGGTGTTTGAACTATTTTTCTTCTCACTTCGATCCAAAAGTACTATCATATTCACCACACACATAGGGGCGAAGGGAAGTAGGTAGTAGAGGGGTCACTTGACCCAACTAGCTGGCTTTTATTTCTCACTAGGACATTTGAGTACTTGTAGCCAAATTTTGTTATTTTGACCTCACAAAAAATTCCTAAATTTCCCATCTGCTTTAAAAGAATAAAAATCTCAAGCAGTGTCTTCTCTTATAACATTACAAATAAGACTATCATGCATTTTTTTAAAGATAAACTATGTCTTTTAGACCGATTGTAAAACAAAGTTACATTTGTTAGGATAGATCTACCTTCTAATTAACCTCTTAATTTAGTTATTTATTTAGATTAGCAAATAGGAAAACATAATTATATGTTCATCTAATTTCTAACTAGCCAAAAATTCTGACTCCACCCATACTTATATGGGTCTATACATATATCTTTTGTACCTATGTACGTCGGTATACAAATTTATCCTTGTTTTGTGTATTAGATTTATGTAACATCTGAATATTATAGGGAAAAATATGTTACAAAAAGAATTCTATTTC
The DNA here is from genome assembly GCA_016920895.1 of Vaccinium myrtillus. Classification (NCBI taxonomy): domain Eukaryota; kingdom Viridiplantae; phylum Streptophyta; class Magnoliopsida; order Ericales; family Ericaceae; genus Vaccinium; species Vaccinium myrtillus. Next base: position 35,965,756 of record CM029277.1, read on the forward strand.
TTTAAAGCGTAAAAGGGCAAATCAGTATATAGAAATGGGTGGAGAATTATTACTAATTGAATCTAATGGGTGGTCATGGTCCTGGTCATGGTAAATGGTAAATTTGTTCAACAATCAAACATGGTGGAATCCGAAGTAATTGAACCAACCCAGTGATCATGATAAATTTATTCATCATTCATGGTCAAAACAGAACTATCATCGTTCATGATAAATTTTATTGAATCCTTACTATTTGAACCAAACCAGTAGGTTTTTCCTACAAAGCCAGAAAACGGCTAGACAAAACCCCATAGGGCATTCAATCTAATTGCCGAGCAAAATACTAGTAAAAAGTCGTTTGCCAAAACTGATTTGGTGTTCATGGTAAAACGGTTTACATATTTATTTGGTGTTCATCATTCATATTGGTAAACCGATTTACGTGTTTCTTTGGTGTTCATGGTAAACCAATTTACGTCCGATTTATGTAATGGGACGGGGAAGGTGGACGATTTGGGATGCCGATACTGGGATGGTGGAACGACGATGGCTGGACGGAGAGGAGTGAGAGGACGACTATTGATTTAGGAAGAAAGATTTATGGCAGGCGCGATTTTGATTGAAGGAGCGTAATATCTGGGATTGTTTTCTATTCTCAAATCCCTTAATTGCAGGGGAGGGCCTCCAAATATTGAAATTGGTCCACTTTTCCCAGATCCAATATGCAACATTCGTTTTAGTCCTCACTATGTTTAAAATGTGTTTTTAAGAGTCCTTCAAGAAATCAGTGAAAAAAAATAATACCAGAACTGCATAGGAGCTATCTACTTCATACGTGGAGAACCGCATGAGATCAAACTTGTCTTTCTTTTGCTTGTGTCATTACAAGATTCATGTAAAATTTGAATAAAGTATGAATCATCGATGCCAACAGGATGGAGGCTCATGGATAACAGAATATCCACCACAAATTGAAAAGCATGTTCGCTCTATCCTGTTGGCATCGGTGATTCTGACTTTCTTCTAATTTTATCTGAAGCTTGTAATGACACAGGCAAAGAAAGGCGAGTTTGATCTCATTGTGGTTAGGTTTTTCAAATTGTCATTGAACCGCAACAGTAGAATGCTTTGGCAAGGACAATCACGGATAGTAGAATATCCACCACATATTTAGAAGCGTTCAATAGAACCATGAAATCATCGCTTCTTTTGGCAATGTTCATCATGAATGGCTAATACCGTTTCAGTAGTTGAAGACAAATTTCAAGGGAGATAAATGCCTTGTCCATGGGGCTAATTTCTTCCCCAAAAGGAACATTTTCATTCCAACGAAACTCATTTGCAAGAACGAAATCAACCCTCTAAGGAATTAATTCAAATTGCGTCTAGAGGGGATTATTTATAGGGAAAATCTCAGAGAAAACAAAAAATCCATACTTTTGACTTCCATTTTTTTGAATTGAGAATATTCTTGACATATTTCTGTTAGTGGTGATATTGAATGGTGACTCTAAATGTGTTTCGGTGTTTTCTGGATTGAAAATATTCTCAACATATTTTTGCTAGTGGTGTTTGAAATGGTGACGATAAATACTAGTATTGAGAATATTCTCAGCGTGTTTTGGTGGCGGTACAGTCGTACAGATAGCGGTTGTGAAGTGATGATGATGAAGTTTAACATGGAGATTATTATCAATCTTTTTATCTTGAGAAATTCTCAGAATATTCTCAATTTGTTTTCGTAACTTTTCAGCAATATGATTCGTAATATTTTCTATAATTCGTAACATTTTGGTGTCTTGTAACTTTTATTAAAAAAATCGTAACTTTTATAGGGGTGTGTATGATACACACCCAAATAATGAGTGTGTATTGTAGCCTTTTCCATAAATATCATATATCTTTATAACAGAAAATAAGATCAATGGAAAAAAATAAACTCATGCAAGGTGTGTACTTAAAAAACACAGTCCAACACATACAAACAAAAAAAAGACAAAGTGAGATGAAACTTTAAAATATTTAAATTAATGCAATTCAAGGGGTTGACACAGTGGGCATTTGAAAGCAATAAGTGCTTCGTTATGAGATTGTTTGTTTGAATCCGACGGAGGCCAGTCATCCTAAACCTTCGGGCCACTGGGAATTATGCTTTGTCGTTACTATCAAGACTTCGAAATTAGTCGATCGAATCCCACGGAAGCCAGCCATCCCAAACCTTGGGGCTACTGGGAGTTATGTTTAGTCATGACCTTAAGAGCTCTAAAATTAGTCAAGATGCGCAGAAACTAGTCCGGACCCCATTATGAAAAGATTGAACAAGTTACTTTGAGTAAAAAGAAAAGATTGAACAAGCAACGAGTTCATGTAGGCTTTTTGAACTTCAACAGCAAGGTAATTTTCCTCGCCACTTAAACGAAACGGGTGGGCTTGCGAGGCAAATATGGAAGCTTTAAGGGCAATAATGTAACTTTAGTATCCACCTAGACTTTATGGTAGGAGTAATTAATTATATCGGTACCTTAACGGTAATTTATAATCTTCTTATTTCTATTTTATTTTGAAATTGTTCCAAATCATTTAGTTATTCTTTTAATCGTTGACTAAGAAATGGAGCAGTATTAAAATATTAAACTATTAAATTAATACAACTCGTGAATTCGAGTCTTACCTTTGTTTGGAATAGTATGCTATCTATTCTGTCGCGAAATCTCTATCATTATTTGTAAGGCTACTATTGGTAATTATTGACTCAGAGTGAATGGATGATTTGCAAAATGTGTTTTGTTCAAGTGAGTAGTAATGCCCGATCAATTCTGTCATTTTTTGGCCATGAGTTGTTCTGAGAAGAAAGCATGAACCTTGGTGTTCTGTGCAAATCTATATTCTATATATCATGGAAAACCAACAAATAAAATTATATATACAAATTTGTTTCCTTTATTTTTCAAAAAAACATAATAAGAATTAAGCTCTATAAATGTGCATTTTGTATACTCAGGGAAAATCAACAGATAAAGTTATCTATATATATCAACACTGTACTTTAATTCAAGAAAAAACGAAGAGATAAACTAAACTCTACAAATTTATTCTATGTACTTTTCAGAAAATACAACCAGTAAGTTGTCTCTCTATCTCTTTTTAAAAAAATCTCTCCAAAACAAACAAGAGCTATCTCTGCAGATCTGCTTCTCTCAAAAAACTAAAAATAAAAATAACATATAAGGTTATCTATACAAATCTAAATCTTGGAGAATCAACATATAGAGTTATCTATACAAATTTATTCTTTTTATTTCCGAAAAAACACAAACATAAAAGGTTTTATCAATTAATGTGTATTTTGTATACTTAGAAAAAGTCAATAGATAAAGTTATTTCTGCATATCGAAACTATGTATTTTTCAAGAAAAATGAAGAGATAAAGTCATCTTTGTACTTTTCAAAAAACATAAAGTTGAAGTTGTCTCTCCAGATCTCTCTCACTTTGTGTTTTTTCTCCAAATCTCTCGGAAGCAAACAAGAGATAATGTTATCTCTAGCTCTAGTTAACCTATGTTTCTCTCTAAAACAACTCAACATATATATATATATAATCTCAACTCTGTGTTTTCCAAGAAAACATGAGGTAATAGTATCTGAGTTAAAATACTCTCTGTAAAATAAAAATAAAAAGATAACGCTATCTCAACTGAACTAGTGCAAGTGGTGGCTAGCTCATGCGGTAGAGCTCTTGGATGACCCGCACTGAATCTCGGGATCAAGTCCCGTTACCTACTCCCCATGTAATAGATTAGGAATGAAGAATGGATAAAAAAACAAAACAAAACAAAACAGAATCAGCCTCTGTTTTAAAAAACAAAAAAAAGATGATAATATCTCAACTAAAGCCTTGTTTGATAACCCTATTTAGCACTTAAAACTGAACAGGTTAAGTAAAATAAAATAAAATAAGTTGGTTTGATAACAAAAATAAGGGGCACCTTGAAAATTTCAAGTAAGTAGCCCAATCCCCCCCGCCCCCAAATCCAAATCTACGGAGATCAAAATTTCTGAAACTCTCTCCTCAACGCCATCTCTAGGTTCTCTCTCTAGATCAGTTCTTTATATGGGTTGTTCTCGATTTTTTTGTTTGAGAGGTGGTCTCTTTATTTTGTTAAGATTTTTGGCTGCTGCCCTATCTCCATGTTTCTTGGCTGATTGTGAGTTTTTTTTTAACATTGAATGCTTTATTGAGCACCATGGAGATATAGAATCAAGTCCTCCTTGGCCAAACTGAAATTCCTCGTGATATGTTGTTGGAGACAGCTAGCCTTGTTTTTTTGTTTTCTTTTTTTCTTATTTGCTTTGTATTGTATAGATAATGTACATGCAGATCGAATTTTAACACTTGTTTTGTGCATATTGTGCTTCCCTTAGCCCAGTTTGGTTTTCCGGATGCAATCATCGGATTTGACTATAAATTCAATCAGAAAGATTTGTCACTTTTTAAGCCTTCTGTTTTGTAGTTTAGCCTTCTTCAAAATAGTTTGGAGACAATGAAAAAATAAGTTAAATTTAAATGGATTGAAACTAAAGCTTATTTAATTGTAGGGATGGCTTCTGGTGAGGCTGGTAGAGTAAATTGGAAAGATCCACAACTCTACAAACTTTTTTATCGATTTGTGCTTGAAAGAATCTACGAAAAATGATTTTTTTTTTCCATTTAATTGGTTTGGTTTTAGGATGGCAATGTCAATGTTTGATTGTTATGATTTTGATAATTTTTTTTTCCCATTAAATTGATTTTGTTTTAGGATGACAATATCAATCTATGAAGGGCGAAGTTGGAAAATGAGTGAAATTAAGATTTCAGCTCTTTGTACATATCAAACAGCTTATCTGATTCAGTGTTTAAAATTCAGTACATATCAAACAGCTTATTAGCTTAAGAAATTCAGCATTTAGTTTTCAGTACTTAATTTTCAATTTTCAGTTTTCAGTGTTCAGCTTTATCAAACATAGACAATCTTTGTATCTACAAAAACAAAGCTAGAGATAACTATATTTCAGCTTGTACAGCCTCTATATGTTAAAAAAATAAAGCCTGAAAAGATGGTATATAAGCTAAAAATTCTCTGTATCGGTTCTCAGACAGCATGATTTTTTACACAAACAATTGAAAAAAAACAATTGAAAAAATATAATATTTGGTTTTTTTGAGTCACTTTTTCTCAAAATGTTGCCAAACTTTATTTCTTTTCGGTACATTGGGTTCCTCTCTAACTAGAAAAAGTAAAAAATTTCACAACTATTTCATGAAAAACTAAAAAATATATTTACGAAGTCATTAAATAAAAAACCGAAGTCAAAGCCAAAGTTGGTCAATATTTTTAATTGTACCAACCATTTTACGAAACTTTGTTCATTTATTTACTTTTTAAGTGTCCACCGACTAGAATTACTCGAAAAGAAAAAAAAAAGGTAAATATTGAATTTTGTTTTAATTAAACGGAATACAAGACAGTCAAAGGTCTAAAATAACGAAATATTGAATTTGAATTTTGTTGTAATTACGAAATTTGAATGTTGGTTTATAAACTCATTGTTTTTATTTGAAGCGACAAAATTATTCAAAATTATATATATAGGGGGTAGTTCCGTTAACACAACAAATTACACGACATTTGACACAATTTTTTTTTGTGAACCCCACGAGAATGACCAGAGCCATTCAATTTATTTAAAATATGTTTTTAAGATTACCTGTAAAAAATCAACTCATTTGAATATCGGTAAGGGCTTGATCAGTTCATTTAGTTGATTCCTGTCAGATTTTACAGGATAAATTTGAATGAACCGATCAAGCCTTTATCGATATCCAAATGAGTCGAATTTTTACAAGCAATCTTAAAAATATATTTTAAACAATTTGAACCGATTATTGTTGTGTCAAATGTTGTGTTATTCGTTGTGTCAAATGTTGTGTTCTATATATATATATATAGAAAACTTCTAGTCCACACCTCCCGAAAATAAGAAAAAATTGATTTTTTTTGTGTTGCAAATTATTTTTGGAAAATCCGAGCTGTCCAATGTGTTCAGAAGGTGTTTTCAAGGGTCCTAGTGGGAAATCTTAAAAAAAAAATACCGGGAAGGGCTTGATCCAAGCAGTTTTCGCAAAATCCGAGCTGTCCAACTGCTTGGATCAAGCCCTTTCCGGTATTTGTTTTTTGAAAATTTTTCGCGTGGACCCTTGAAAACACCTTCTGAACACATTGGACGGATCGGATTTTCAAAAAAATATTTGGATCATGGAGGTCCAGAAACGGGAATCCCGTTTTAGAAGTGCTCTCTCTCTCTCTCTCTCTCTCTCTCTCTCTCTATATATATATATATATATATATATCTATATATATATATATATATATATATAGAGGCCCGATCAAGTCCGGGAGTCCCGAATCCGGGACTCCACCTTCCCGATATTTTTTTGACGATCCAACCGTCAATGTGTTCAAAGGTGTTTTCCAAAGGTGCGCTGGGAAATCTCCAAAAAAATAGGGGGAAGGGCTTGATCCAAGCATTTTTCCGCAAAATCAAAATGTACATTTTTGCGAAAAATGCTTGGATCAAGCCCTTCCGGTATTTTTTTGAAGATTTCCCGCGTGGACCTTGGAAAACACCTTTTGAACACATTGGACGGCTCGGATTTTCCAAAAACATTTTCTAAATGCTTCAAAACACTTCAATCCGGGATTTCCGGGATCCTTGACAGGATAATTCGTGTATATATATATATATATATACTATCAAGGATCCCGGATTGGAGATTTTTCGGTGTTTTGATGCTTTTAAAAATTGTTTTTGGAAAATCTGAACCGTCCAATGTGTTTTCAAGGGTTCCCTCGAGAAATCATCAAAAAACAAATACCTGGAAGGGCTTGATCCAAGCAGTTTTTCGCAAAACCTGTATATTTACAGTTTTGCGAAAAACTATTTGGATCAAGCCTTTCTCGGTATTATTTTTTTTAAGATTTCCCACGTGGACCCTTGAAAACGCCTTCTGAATACATTGGACGGTTCGGATCGTCAAAAAAATATCGGGATGGTGGAGTCCTGGATCTGGGATTCCCGGACTAGATAACTCCTATATATAGAAATTTGACTTTGGGTCAAATGTTGTGTTATTCGTCGTGTCAAATATTGTGTTATTCGTTGTGTCCATGTATCCAACTAAATGTCGAACGAAAAAAAAGGAAGAAGTAAACAACAGCCAGCCTCGTCCTCACCGGCATTATTAGATAGGTAGTGGACTACGCAATTGTTAGAGAACATGAGATAAATATAACCAAGTGAGATCGATTTAGTCTCCTAATTGTATTTCTCCCCAATATTAGAGTCTTTAATCCCTAACAAACTAACCTTCCTATAATTAAGTTCTCTAAATAAATATTAAACATATGGGATAAATGTAATCAGGTGAGATTGACTTAGTCTCATTAATTGCATTTATTTCTCCCCAATATTAGAATCTTCAATCCCTAACCCCTAACAAACTAACCTTCCTAGAAGTCCTCTATAGTCTATATAAATGTTAAACCTTTCCCTTCCCACAACTCAGAAACTCGAGAGAGCTTTGGTATTCCTCTTGTTCTTTGTTTTCAAAACATACAAATTAAACTGCTTCATTTGTCTTCCTAATTCACTAGCCTCAAATGCTGATAGGCTTTCATCATTAATTCCGTGTATATTTACTGCTGTATTTCATACAGATTTTCAACATCAGGCCGGCAGAGTCCTCCAATTCAAAGTGCTCCCGTAGGGCTTACCGATCCCAAGGAACAACAGGCCCCCCGAAGCACCTTTTTGGTGCCAAACATTTTCCTTCTTGGCTGGCAAGGTAACTTTTCCGATCTCAACTTTTTACTTTATGATTTAATCGGAATGTCGTAAAATTATTGGGTTTTGGAATATTTTCTTTTATTATGTTTGACCTTTCAACTGTTTTTCTTCTGATCTTAAAACTACATTATACTCACTCACACACATTTATATATTTACATGTACACATATATCTTTTCTGTCTATATTGTTATGTTATGTTGTTCCCATAATTTATGTACACGGTACACCAGTAGATTGCCACAACAACAATCCATTATTTTGTTCCATAGGGAAAGAATCGACTTGTTTGTAGTTCACTTTTGGATGGCAGATAATAACTCATGTAATTGCAGCCGTCTAAAAGTGTTTTTGATGGTCTATATATACTGAAAGTATCTTATTTGTAGGATACATTTTGTAATCTAGATCATCAATTGTCGAAATTGAATTGCTCCGACTTCTCTGAACTGCAGAGAAACCGGATCAGAAATAAATTAGCAGAGAGACAGAGAGCGTGCACATAAGATGAGGTACTCCTAATTCATTGTAAATCCAATATGGCCAAAAATAACAAGAAAAATATGGTCACATGTTCCCCAGTCCTCTTAGGATCGGTGCCTTGTGCGTGAATACTTTGCCCGTAATACCCCACAAATTCCACCGTCCCGTTGTTGAAACTTGACAGTGGCCGTTGAAACACATGATCAGCTCACCCACCTTAATCCACCAATTAATGAATGAATAGATGAAAGTTGAAAAAGGTACGGTAATAGCTAAAAATAAAAGTTAAAACTATTTCTGTCATTTAAATTTATTGCGCACAAGACAAGTAATTAAAGAAAAAAAGATCACTAAAATTTAGAATAGATGGAAAAAAAAAGACAGTTTGCTTAATTAATTTTAGCCAAACTCAGTACGTTTCTTTTTATGTCTATTTCACTGCATTATTGATATATCTGAGTTTTCTTGTGCAGAGTTACTAAAGGATACAAGCTTGATTCTCATAAATTCGACAATTACTACATGTTAATATTGGCTTTTTGCACCGCAGATTATATAAAATACTTTAGCGCCAGAAGCCAAAAATAACAAGTAATTGTTGTATTTATTGGAGTCAAACTTGTAACCTTTATTCGTCCTGCACATGTAAAGTCAGATATATCACTAAAACAGTGAAACAGGCATAGGAAGATATGTATTGAGTTTGGCTGAAATTAAGCAAAATGCCTTTTTTTATCGCCATCTATTCTAAATTTTAGTGAGATCTGTGTCTTTCTTTATTCAATTATTTGTCTTGTGCGCAAGAAATATAGATGACAAAAATAGTTCTAACTTTCGTTTTTAGCTATTTCCGTATTTTTTTTTTTTCAACTTTCATCTATTCTTTCAACTTCCTCCGGGAATAGCGAGTTGCAGAGTAGGGAATGAAACTGGTTGCTTACTTACTAGAGTTACTGGAGCACTAGGGAATGCTGTAGATATAAATGAAAGGTAAATGGTTCAGTGTGTTAGGATTTTCAAACCTCACAACACCCTATGGATCTTGGGAATAATGAATCACAAAAACATAAACAAACAGTCATGCATAATGAAAAATAGAAAGAAAATATGAGACACAAGATACGTGGAAAACCTCAACTCGAGGAAAAACCACGAGAGCAATACCAACCCACAATGAAATCGAAAACAAGAGTACAATTTTACTTGCAAAAGTTAAACCTACTTCTAGGCCACTCGAATGTTTGCTGACTTCACTCTTGTGAAACCCAGGATATCGTTTATGTTCTTCCTTTTCTTTTTTCCTTGTAAGCCTTTCACTGCAGACTGAATATGGGCGTGGCAAGGTTCCAATTCACATTGATTGGTGTTTTGTGCCTTTAATGAGTTGCCAGCTTCCACAATATTCTCATCCCCAATATTCTCTTTGCAAGTATTAATATTCTCCCCAGAAAATGCTGTCTCCTTAATTATGGTGGTTGAGGCATCATCTCCTTTGGAAAGAGAATGGTCAAAATTTGAATTCCTTAATAACCTCACACTTCCCATTACTGAAGTATCTATTCCCAAAGAAGAACTTAATGAGTCCATATTAGCTGCTTCCAAGCTGTCTTCCTTGGGACTAGAAGAACGAATAGGTAGCTCCCCCTCCTTCACGCCTGTTGTCACTTCAGCCGCCAAATTGTCTACCAAAGTCTCCAAATTTGAATCCTCCACACGTGACACATCCTTCAAATCATTTATGACTTTTCGATTATCCCCCCAATCCCCGTGCAACACCTCACGCCTACTGTTTGCCTCACCAACTGAGACAGCAGCCGAGTCATCTCCTTTCTGAGTCGAGTTGGCCCTGGTAGACTCAGAGAAGGTGAGATTACAGGTAGAACAATGGCAATGAACCACCACTTTAACTTCGAAGATCCTTCCTTTCACTTCAACATGAATAACTTCATCAATCCTATCCCAATGCTCCGTAGCTATCAATACTTTCCCTGCAGCAAACAATAGCCCTTTAGTTGTCGCTTCATCCATACCTATTACCTCCCCCCATAGTTCTGCTATTTTGTGAAATGTCAGAGCACACCAACCATGAAGAGGGACACCATAACATGAGATCCAGATATTTCTTCGACGTACTTCTAGCATCTCCGGACTCCATTTTTTGACCTCAACAAACCAATTGTTTAGCCAACTTAATTCCCCGTCGAACACGGATAACATTTGTTCGGCTGACGAGAAAGTAAGAACAACCCACAAACCCCCCATATCCCTTCCATCAAACTGGGGTACCCCTTTGCAATGAAGAGCCTCTCGAATGGACTCCATGGTTGAAAGAGAATTTAGCTTTGCAATAACACTTCTAGTTAGCCATTCATTGCCAATAGCATTAACTGAAATACGTCTAGGCGTACGTGATCTGCCCACCACCGCATCAGCATAAGACTTCCCAACTTCTTTCCCTGAATTTACCCCTTTAAGATTGATAGCATTGGTGTCCAGTTTTCCAGTATCGGGCTTCTTAACAGCGCTCGGATTCCTGAAATGCTCACTGCCTTGATTTTGGATTACTTTGAATGATGCCATTTTAACTAGCATCTTCTTGTTTCTAATACTAATACCATTCCGATCCGCAATAGCTTTCTCAGCCTCCGCCACGGTGTTGAATCTAACAAAACCGAACTTGGTCCTGAAATTTTTGCTTCTCTTTATCGGAATAAAGACATCCACGACCCTCCCATATTTGGAAAAAATCTGCCCCAACCATTCCGCGTCCATATCATCTGAAAGATTATCGACATAGATAGTAACGACGCTCATATCTCTTGCGAATCTTTGATTACCAAACCGAGGAAAAAAAACCCCATTTGATCTTTTCTTAGAAACCAATAACCAGCCATCACTCTCCTGCCGAAGTTTTCTCTCTCTATCGCTCATTTGTGTCTCTCCTGGAGTCAGCTCAACTATAACTCTTTTACCTAGACGCCCCCCCATAAACTATTTAACTTTATCCCCTACACCCCTTCTGTAAGCAATCCGTCCACTTCCGTTAATTTCTTTGGCGAAATAAATATTTTTTTTCCCAAACTTGCCTTCCCCTCCTCTTCGTCTTAGTCGTCTCCTATACAAGATCTAGTTCTGGGCCTGCATCCCTAATTCCATAGCTAATCACATACACATTTCCAATTCAAATTATATACAAAAAAAAACATGCCTAATTTCGCTAAACTATCCTCAAAATTGATTAGTATTGTTCCGTATTTACAGTTCTATTATAGTTTATCCAGACTTTACAACAAACATGTGAAGCAAAAGGTAGTTCCATACACAATTGTATACAAAACACATAGAATCTAACAAAACCGGTACCGAATTACAAATAGAAAATCACGTAAGAGAGAGGGTTAGTTCAAACTCCCAACATGTTGAACAGTGGCTGATGGCTGAGGCCAAGGCATAGGTACTAAACCACACCTAATAGCATAATATTGATTGTGGGAGTGAGGTGTGAGTAGAGAGAGATCGAAGGGAGATCAAAATATAACCTAGTGCAAAAGAGGAATGTCTGGAGTGGAATCTGGATATAATCTACATATCTTCGAATTGTAGGATTTGTACTCCAGTCGTCGAGTAATTTCCTTAAACCCCAGCATTGTGGATCGATTGTCTATACGATTTTTAGGTTTCTGGGTTGATCAATTGATCGAACCACTCAATCGATCGATCGACCCACTAGATTTTGTGGGCGTGTTAGGTTCGTGTAAGAGAGAAGGAGAAGAGAAGGAGATCAATTAAAGAAGACAGAGAAGGGAGATCAAGTTTTCTACTAAAAAACCTAACTGTGGAGTCTTCATATAGCTAAGGGATCGAAAAGTAGTCATTCTAATCATTATGTGTACTCCGTTAGGGCATTTAATCCTTTTCGATAGGTGAAGGGGTCTTTTCATAGGTTAAATTAGTTTAAGAGATGTCTGGGTGAAAGTGGTATAGTTAAGGGGGTGTCTAGGTGAATTACTCATAAAAGACAGTTTGCTTAATTAATTTTAGTCAAACTCAATACCTTTCTTTTTTTGTCTGTTTCGCTGTTTTAGTGTGGTATATTTGAGTTTTCTCATGTTGAGACAAGAAATGACACAAATTTCATTCCCATAAATATAGCAATTAAATGTTATTATTGGCTTTTTGGCGCATAAGTACTTTACATGATCTTGGGTGTTGCCAAAGAGGCTAAATGTGTCCCTCGATATTGGCAGCTATTTGCTTGTATCTTCAGTACGTTTTGATTGGGGTTTTACACATACTTTATTTGGGGATCGGTCTTATTAGGCCAAAGAGAGCTATAGAGGGCAAGCCCCTACATTTAGAGAAGGCAAAAGAAGCTAATGCCTATTTGACATTGGAGCTGAAGAAGTGCAATACGAAGATAAGAGGGCTTCAGAAGCAAATAAGAGAGCTGAAGTTGTGGAGTGAATCCTCAGAAGAGGAGGATGAGACGTTGCTTAAGAATATATTGTAAGACTAAAGAAGATCTCCTTTCACCCGTAACGCAAACACAATGACACAATGGCGGAGAATCAGTGTCATGATTGTGTTTGGGGTCTTCTTAAGTTTGGCAATTTATCTTTGAGCAGTGTTTCATCCTCTTCTAAGTACTCACTTCGCAGCTTCAGGTCTCTTATTTGCTTCTAAAGCCCTCTTATGTTACTATTGGAGTTCTTCATGCTCCGATGTTCAATGCGCATTAGCTTCTTTAGCCTTCTCTAGAAGCTATGACATGCCCCAGATCAGCTCTCTTTGGCCTAATATGACCGATGTCCACTTGATGTAAATGTGAAACTCCAAACAGAATGTACTGAAAGATGCAAGTAAATTGCTGCCAATATTCAAGGGACATGTTCAGCCTCTTTGGCAAGGCCGAAGGTTATATAAAATACTTTAGTGCCAAAAGCCAATAATAACATGTAATTGCGGTATTTATGGGAATCAAACTTGCATCCTTTCTTGTCTCTATACGAGAAAACTTAGATATATCACTAAAATAATGAAACAGACATAAAAAGAAATGTACTTAGTTTGGCTGAAATTAAGCAAACTGCTTCCTTCCTTTTTCCCCCCCTCTATTCTTAATTTTATTGAGATTCATGCCTTTCCTTAGTTAATTGTCTTGTGCGCAAGAATTGTACACACATGTTGGAGAGGTTATTTAGTGCTTCTAGAGCAATGTTCTGGAAGCTTTCCCCACCACAAACTTCACAAACTTTGGGCTGTCCCTTCGTCTTAATATTTAGTCTAGTTAATTTGGATTAATATTTTAAATACACTGAAAAAATTCAATGATATCTTTTATCCTTTTCGGTCCATGAAAATGGATTATATACGGTTCAAGTTGTCAATTTTGGGATCCTCTCTGGATCTACTAGAGCCATCTTACATATGTTGCAATCTTCTTGTAAAGATACTTCCCATGAGGTGGATGTGCCTATTTTACGTGTAGTAAACGAGCTGATATCAACACTTTTGGGCTTGACTTGTTTACAAATGCTTTTTAAGGAAATTAACTTAACTCGGCTCGTTATGGCCTCAACTCGTTTACGAGTGAGCTGAGTTCGGACACTTCAAAATTTCGCTCGGCTTAACTTTTCTCGTTTGCAACCCTACAAGTCGAACATAAATGAAAGTTAAATGGTTCAGTGATAACTAGGTTGCCTTGCTCCACATCAAATTTTATTTTGATTTTGCAACAGCTTCTGTTGTGTAAAGTTGCATCAGAAACAACGCCCTTGTCCTTGGATAGCACAAATTTTATAAAAAAAAAAGTAAAAAATTTTAAAATTTCTAGACTATTTTGCGAAAAGCTGAAAAATATATTTACGAAGTCATCAAATCAAAAGCCGAAGTCAAAGCTAGTTAATATATTTAATTGTGCTAACCATTTTATGAAACTTTGTCCATTCTTTTTTTCTTTTCAAGTGTCGATCGACTAGAATCACTTGAAAAGTAAAAAAAAAGGGTAAATATTGAATGTTCTATAATTAAACGGAATACAAGACAGTCAAAGGTCTAAAATATTAGTATTCGACGCAAAAAATAAACTTGAGTGGTATATCGAAAATGGAATTTTGGTTTATACACTCATTATTTTTATTTTAAACAACAAAATTATAAAATATAAAATATATCGAGGAAAGAGGAGAGAATCCAATTAAAGGTTGAATGAAAAAACAAACACAAAAATACCCCTAAACATTGCCAGCCTGGTCCTCACCGCATCAAATAGGTATTGAACTACGCCAGTGTTAGAGGACGTGGGATAAATATAACAAGCTTAATCTTCCTATAAGTCCTCTACATAAATATTAAACCTATGGGATAAATGAAATGCTACATACACAACCATCCAACCACAACTCAATTCACAACATCTCACATTCGCATGGGGCCCACACATAGTTATACGTGAGCAGTGCCGGCCCCGAGGTTTGGGATAAATATAACAAGCTTAATCTTCCTATAAGTCCTCTACATAAATATTAAACCTATGGGATAAATGAAATGCTATATACACAATCATCCAACCACAACCCAATTCACAACCCCTCACATACACGTGGGGCCCACACATGGTTATACGTGAGGGGTTGTAGATTGCGTTGTAGTTGGGTGGTTGCGTACCTAATATTTTTGTTCTCCATAATATTAGATTCCTTTCCATGAATCTTTAATCCCTAACAAACTAACCTTCGGATAAGTCCTTTATATACATAACAAACCTATGGGATCAGGGATGAAGCTAGAGGGGGGCCAGTAGGAGGGGTCGTCCCTACAAGGGAAAAAAAACCTCTATTATTATATAGGAAAAACAAGAATTTACCTATGAATTATATAGGCTCGCTCTTGCAAAATATTTTACAAAATAAATTTGCCCCTGCATAGTAAAATTTCTGGCTCCGTCCATGTATGGGATAAATGTAATAGACTTGGTCTCCCTTTTTTTCTCCATAATAATAGAATCTTTAATCCCTAACAAATTTATCTTCCTATAGGCCCTCTATATAAATATTGAACCTATGGGTTGTTGATACAGAGAAGAACAAGCGACGGTCCTTTCCCTTCCCAAAAGTCAGAAGCACGAGAGAGCTTTGTCATTCCTCTTGTTCTTTGTTTTCATATTACAGAAAGTGCTTCATTTGTCTTTGTAGGTGATGGTTCTTGCTACAGTCAAATATATGATGAGCTGGAGAGGTATGGATAGTTAACAGTAAAGTCACAGTATGAAAAGAGAATAGAGTGGTCTAGAGGAAGGGTGAAGAGCAGAGCAGGTGTGCACAGAAAGGACTAAGGCAGTGGATTGCTCTCAGTCTAATCCGTGGGACCCTTGGTGACCTAGGAGATGGGGGCCAATTTGCAGAGAGAATGTTCTTCTCTCAATCAGTGGTTTCCCTTTTCTCTCTCTAGAATGATCTCACCAACCTCTCGCACCGAAAGGGAATGTCCCATATTTATAGGTGCCCCCCACCCAATCATTTGGCGCCAGTCTCACCCTATAATATGATAACACGTGTCCTTTCCGTAACCCGACCGTGACGGGTGACGTCATCACCGCTGCACTTGGTGACTCGCGCGGTGACGAGCCATTCCCCGAGCATCGATCCTCCTATTCTTAGCCACCAAGCCACTAGATCTCCCTTATTCCCGTTAGTAGGGCAAGGTCGTGACTGTTGGTCGCGCCTATACTGCAGCCAAGCCTCGGGGCCCCTGGTCCCGCCTTAGACCGCAGCAGTATAATTTTCTCAAGCTAAATCGGACTAGTCTTCTCGCGTCATCGCCCGTGCTCGGGCCGCTCTAGTCAAAGGGGCCATGGGCTTTTCTCCTGTTCGGATGGCCCATGGTTATCCAAGCACCGCCTTATTGGGCTTGGGGTGCGCGCCATGGAGGCGCCCGCCACGAGAGGGTCCCGCGTTAGTGGCCCCCTTCATGCACGCGTGGTGGCCCCACCGCGGGGATCCTTCCGCTGGAGAGCCACGTGTCACGCGGAAATCATGCCACCTGGCAACACGTGTCATCTTTTCATTAGTAGGTCAACGTTGACCTCGGTCAACGGGGTCTCGACCTCCCCTACAATGGCCCCCACGCCGCGTGAGGAACACGCAGCGCCGTGGCGTGTCATCCACGCGCTTCCTACGCGCGCGTGACGCCGCGCGTTATCCGTTTTCGACAACTTTTCGGGCGATTGATGCGGTTTGAGGCGCGCCGGTTTGGTTCATCCGAGGTCATCATTACGGACGCGTTTCGCCTCCGATGTGATGTTTGATTGCGACCGTTGAGGGCCCCCTCTCTTATAAATACCTCCGGTGTTTATCATTTCGCCATTCTTGCATTCTCGATAAAAACCAGAGCTCGACTTTCTCATTTTGCAACTTCAAGCTCTTCTCGCAACCTTCTTCGCTCGGATTTCTTTTTCTTCCATTACTCTCCATCCCTCGCTCTAGACATGACTCGCGGTGAGCAAGTTACAAAGGCGGAGCCTACTGCCTCCGCCGCCCAGTCCCCTGCAGATCGGTGGCGTAGGGCTCCATATTTGCATGGGAAGAACGACCCTTCCGAAGAAAGTGGAGGCTTATGAGCCCGTGGGGTGCGAGCCGACAACGCCTTATGCATCCGGCCAGAGGTGGCAGTCGAAGATGGAGATATGGTGCCCCCTTCTTCTATTTCCCGTCTCAGGGTGGAGAGGGGCGACTTCCCTGTTTCTCCGATCCAATATTCTTCTCTCTCTGCACCCCCTGCTGGTTGGAGCGAGTGGGTGACTGACGTGATCGAGGATGCCGATTACAAGAGGATCTTGGAGCGTTCTCACTTAATGGAGCCCATCAAAATCTCCCAGGTTCTGACACTGAACAGGAGGAATGAAAACCTTGATTTTCTGATATCTCGGTGGAGTGTGGACACTCACACCTTTGTATTTCCGTGGGGTGAATTTGGTCCCACCCTTCAGGACACCAGCGCGTTACTCCACCTTTCCCTTCGCGGCCATCAAGAGTTTGAACCTACCAAGTCTGGAACTGTCGATCAGGAGGCGGTGGCTGATCAAGCCGGCCTACAAGGCCGCGGCCACTGGGGCTCGCAGTGGGATAGGAGCGGGAGAAGAGGAACATGACAGACCAAGAAGACATCCCTGGGGTCTTGGCCGAGGTATTTTTCAAGGATCTCCACCGGCTCACTGGGAACGCGAACGCCAAGCCATCGACGGCCGAGATACAGAGGTGATCTATATTTGCCCGCCTTCATTGCCTTTTTTTCTTTCGTTTTTTTATTTCCGGATTTTCCGATTGATGCACCCAAAGTGCGTTTTCTTCCTTGCGATGAGAATTGCGTGCGGGACAGTTCCCACTGGGCCTCTCGTTTTTGGGCATTTGTTTCAAAGAACTGACCACTTGTCATCTGGATTTTGAGCGCTACTGTGGGGCGTTATGATATTACCACCATGGTGCAAACACAATTCTTAATCGCACCGGTGTACGAGCACTTCCCAATCGCCCGAAGGCCAAGAAATTTCCGCGCGGTGTCAAAACTAAACGGGACGAGGGGTCGTCCTCGGTCAAGGAGGCCGACGGCCGCCGTCAAGAGATACTCTTGAAGGCCCCCGTGGCAATCATTCTCCGTTGGAACAACGCTGCAACAAAAAGCTCTAGGAGGATTTTATGGACGACGAGTCTCACTTCCGTCCGTCACAGCCCTTACACGCAGACTGGATGGTGTCTCGCAACTATGTCCTGGATATTCCGGAGAGGTTGATTTTTCGATGCCGCCCGCCGCGCCGTAACCTTCTCGCTCGGTGTGTATGCGCATGAGCCGTCCGGCCTACTCCGCCCGCCATCGGAGTTGAGAATTGGCGATAATGGTGTATAGGCTCGACAGGTTGCACGCCAACCGGTAGACTTGGTTGTTCCGGGGGCAGAGCCTCGAGAATTCTCGGCGCTTTCAACCGCTTTAGTCTCTTTTCATCGTTCTTATGGATGGGGTTGGCGCCTGGCGCTTCCCAGTCCCTTGGTCCCCTCTCTTGCTTCCACCTGGGTCTCCTTTGGCGGAGGAACTTGGACTCTTTCTATACCTTCGCAGGGTGAAGTCGTTCGGCCGCTCCGCGCCGTGTTCAAGCGACTTCTATCTCCACACCCTAAGTCCATACTGATCGACCGGCGCGGAGTGCGGAGTCGTTGGGCTCAAGGGTGATATCTGTTGCTTCGCCTTCGCGGCTCGTGTAGTTGCACCGCTTTGCAAGGGGTCACTGGGCTCCGAGCGAGAGCCCAAACATCTTCCGCGGAGGAAGAAGCTGAGCGGCCACTTACCCGTCGCAGTTAGTCCATGTATGTGTTATCCTCTCGTTGAATTTCCTTTACCACATTATTTTGCATTTGTTGTTTTATACTTATTCCCTTGTTTGTCTCGTTCCCAGGCGGCGACTGTGAGCGCGTCCTAGCCTCCGGAGCGTCTAGTCTCCCGCAAGCCCCGGTTCCAATCGGGATTCTCGACCTGAGATGATCGCCCTCGAAGGGCGACGCTTTCTGCGTCGACCCGGCCAGCAGTACTTCGACCCCGCTCCGAGGCCGACGACCGATGCGCGATGATAAACTTCCAATCGACGCCATTGGCGTAAGTCGTGACAGGGTGCCGGTGGGGCGGGCCTAGCCAACACGTGGACCCTTCCCGTGCTCCCTCTCCGCCTCGGTTCACCTCGCCGATTTTGATGAAGAATCCCTTCCACACCCCCTGGCAACAGAGAGGCATGGTTTTTTGAGGTGAATCGCTCGCAGGAGCGGGTTAGCCCTTCGATTTCGTAACTATTTGGTTCCAGGTGACGCCGCCGAGCTGGGGACAAGAGAAGTCCATTCTGGGGGACGCCGCGCCTGGGGAACAGCAGGGCGGATTCGAAGACCCTCCATGGGTTTTGGCAAGCACGACCCGGATTTTATGAGCCCCTTCGTTGGATGGTGATGAAGAATGAGTTCTTCCATGTCTGTGAAACAGGCCAGCCTTCCACCCGTTCCCCTCGGCGCACATCCTCTGCGGAGAAAGGTAACCATCCTGACTCTTCTAGCACTTTCCTCAACATAGGGGGTGACATTCATGCGGGGCAAGGTTTTAGGTCGCGCACTACCCATAGCATTGGGGAATTTGTGCCTACCTCAGTTGATCCTATTATTCACGAACTGTTCAAAGATGATTTTTCGAGATCTGGAGGCCGTGTGGATCCCTGGGAAGCTGCGAGAGATGCAAGACACTCTTCAACAGGGTCTCAACAAGTTCCTCACATCGAGCAGCAAGGGCCTCTGCCGGAACCGCAAGGGGAAGCTCAGCAGGAGCGATTGACCGCTATCCCTGAGGGTGACGCGGCTGAAGGAGGTGCTAGGAGCGAGGCAGACTCAAGTGCCCCGCGAGCAGGTGCTGGGCAGATGGTTATTTACAAGGAAGGGCCCATAGATCTTGATGATAGCTCCGAGGCTTCAGGGGAAGTAGGGTCCAGTGCGCCGCACCATCCCGAGGTACTGCAGGGTCCGGCTTACCAAGGCGCGGGTTCAGGTTCAACAGGCTCCCCGTGAGTCTGATGACTCCGGTGCCGGGACCAGGACTCACCGGCATTCCCGCGGCTGCGACAACATTCTTGTCATTTCGCATTGCTCCTACCAGCCTTCCTGCCCTCACATTGGTCCACAGGACCCATCCGGAGACCTTTGCCAACTTCCGAGCACAGAGTGCCTTAGGGGGTGGTATGATTTTGAACAACTTGGCCATGGTTATAGACTCCTTGCACAGCATTCCCTTGAAGAAGTTTGGCGACTTGTCGCTGAAGGACACAAAGGGGGGACGGGTGGATCTCCAAACCATGTCTGGCCTGGAGGTTGGCTGGCTCATTGCGCATGCATAGCGCGCGCCGAGCCCTTAAGCTATCTTCCTGGGCCGAGGCAAAGCAGAGGGAGGTTGAACGTGCTCGAGAGAGGGTGGACCTCAAACGAGCCGCCCTTGTTCAAAGAGAAGAAGAGCTGAGAGAAAGGGAAGCCGAGCTACAGGTTGCCTTGCGCGAAAGATCTGATTTCGAAGCCGCAGGTGGGGAGATATTTGGGAAGGATGTTCCGGTCACTAGGGGATTGTTCCCTAGACCACAGCCATGACTATGATTTTTCCTTTCTTTTCTTTTGTACTAAGAGTCACATTTTGAACTATGAATAATAGAGTATCGGCTTCTTTTGGTTTACGCTTCGCCTTTTTTTTTTTGTCTAGTTTCTGTACTTAGAATGACTTGCACGAAATTGGATTTCTCATTAACTTGCTCATAACATCAGAAAACAAATTACAAGGAATAAACTGGATAAACATCCTAAACAACACATCTTTTGTTCAAGGGTAGTACTTCTTCATAAACTTAATGTTAATGGGCCCTGTTAAGAATCCGTCGGAGACTCTGGAAAGCCTGTAATGGCCGCTTGTCCCCGCGTTGATAACTTGGTACGGCCCTTCCCATCTTGGCGTAAACTTGGGGAGCTTGACATTTCTCATCACATCTGTGGTAGACTTCCAGACCAGGTCTCCAACTTTGAACTCACGCGGGACCACACTCTTGTTGTAGAACCTTGATACTGACTCCCAGTATTTGGCTTGATGCTCTGCAGCGAGCTCTCGCCTTTCCTCCAGGGCTTCCAGATCCGCGCGTCGCTCTGCGGCGCGTGACTTCGTTGATAAAGCCATCCGCGCGGAGGGTACGCTCAACTCAACCGGGAGTATGGGGCCACGCCGTAGACTAGGTTGAACGGGCTTGTCCGCGTCGCCTTTCTCTTTGCCTTGCGGTATGCCCACAAAGGTCAGTGATCAAATGGTCCGACCATGCTCCTCCCTTTTCATCCAATAATTTGCTTAGTATCCGCACCAAAGACTTGTTTGTGGCCTCAGCCTGACCATTGCCTTGGGGGTAATATGGCGTTGAAGTCTCGGTGCTCTACGGAGTAGGACCGTAATAGTGCGCCCACGTCTTTGTTGATAAATGGGGTCCCGTTATCGATAGGATTACTTTTGGAATACCGAATCGCAAATGATGTTTTCTTTGATGAATCAAGGCCGCGCGGTGGCATTTTTCAAATGCGGTATTGCCTCCACCCACTTGGTGCGACCTCGGTGGCAGCTAGAATCCATTGATGTTTGCGCGAGTGGGGCGTGATGGGCCCAACGAGGTCCATCGCCCAAGTATGAAAGGGGTAGGGCGCGCGGATCGCATGAAGCTCCACTGCGGGTGCGTGGACCAGGTTTCCAAATTTTTGGCATGCATGGCACCGGCGTACATGTGCTTTGGCATCAGATTCCATCCGCGGCCAGTAATACCCCAGATGAATGATATGCTCGTATAGATTTCGCCCGCCCTGATGCTCTAGCCCGTGGGCTTTGTACAACACTTCTTCTGCTTCCTCATTGGACAGACATCGCAACGGGATGTTGTCTAAGGCTCTCCTATACAGGCTCCCATCTTTCACAAAGAACCTCCCGACAGACATTTTGATTTGTCTTCTATATTCCCTCTCTACAGGCAACGCGCCCTCCTGTAGGAAGTCGATATACTTCTGCCTCCAGTCTTGTTCCACTGAGAAACAGCATTCCTGCGCTGGGATGGCTAGGTTGCATCTCTCACAGTTCCTTAGTACTTCCGCATCATCTGTTTTCATGCTAGGCCAATAATAGCCCTGCCTCTGAATCCTCCGGTAAAGTGAGATGTCGTTTTCCCCGCAAGTTGAGTAATGGATCTGACTCAATCTGGACTTGGCCTCTTCAAGCCCGATGCACCGCGCTAACCATCCCTGTGGGCCGCGGAAATACAACTTCTTTCCAATAATTGTGAATCGCACCTGGCGGGGGGGATGCTCCCCTGTCCGGTTAATTGGTCTCTCGCTTTTCTTGCCATTCTCTCGGTCGCTCCTCGTTTACTTCGCAACGATCGATGGCTCTCGTCCTTTTGATAATTTCAATTGCTATCTTTTCTTCATTGAACTCGACTTTTGCTCCCAACGTGGCCGGTCGTCGGGAATCGTTGTCGATCTGGTTTGTGAATAATTTCCACTTTGTCAAAACGCTGCATTAGCCTTTGTACTGTCGCCCTATATGGAGCAAGAGTGGGCTCTTTCAAAGGCGTAGATGCCTTCGGTTTGTAAATGACCAGTTTTGAATCCCCCACAACTTTGAGGGTTTTATCTCATTTGCTATGGTCGCTAGGAGCCCTGGATCAGCCCTCATACTCGCTTCATTGTTTGAACATTGGAAAGATAGTTTGTACGCGAGGTACTCATGTTGACCATCTCATCTTTGGTGAGGACTATTCCGGCGCCTCCCGTGCCACCTCCGCCCCCCATCGAAGCTTAGGGTCCAAGTGGCTCGACGCGGCCTGTAGTGCTTCAAACCATCTCCCGCAACTCTTCCTCAATTGGTTCGCACCGCTCACTAGGGAATTGTGCGAGTAGGTCTGCAAGTGCTTGACATTTAATTGCTTTGGGGGTGACACATGATATATCAAATTCGGCCAGGGCTAAGAGCCAGCGGGCCACCCTTCCCGTGAGGGCTGGCCGTGACAGCAAGTAGCGCACTGGGTCACTTTTTTGTTACCAAGTGGATTTTGAATGATAGGAAATAATGACGCAGCTTTTGCGCTGTGAAGACCAACGCTAGGCAATGCCGCTCCACTGGTGTGTACCGCTCTTCAGCTCCTTGGACTTTCCTGCTGATGTAGTATACTGGCCTTTCCGCGCCATCAACTTCCTGCACGAGCAGGGCCCCAATGGATCTTGGGGTGGACGTCAAATACAGGATGAGGGGTTTGCCCTTCTGTGGCGCGATCATGGTTTGCGGGGAAGTCAAGACAGCCTTGATTCTTTCAAATGCACCCTGGTGCACCCCGCGCCAATCGAACCTTGCTTTTCCTTTTAGCAGGTCGCTAAAGGGTGCTGAGATTTCTGCCAGTGCGGGGATGAACCTACGCAGGTACGAAACCCGCCCTAGGAACTTCTTGAGCGCTCGCTGGGAGTGAGGGGGCGGCATTTCGGTAATGGACTTTATCTTTACATCATCCGCCTCTATTCCATGTCTATGGACAAGGAATCCCAGGAATTTGCCGGACGCGACACCAAATGCACACTTTAGTGGATTCATCCCAGGTGGTCGAATTTTTCCTTTGATTTTACAACTAGGTCGTCCACATAATCCTCTACAATGTGATGCAGCATATCGTGAAAGATTGCCGTCATCGCGCGCTGGTACGTGGCGCCAGCATTTTTGAGACCAAAGGGCATAACAGTGTAATGAAAATTCCCCAATGGTGTTCTGAAAGCTGCCTTCTCCGCATCCTCTGTCCCCATTTTTATCTGATTATAGCCACTAAAACCGTCCATAAAGGAGAACATCTGGTGCCCCGACGTGGAGTCAACCAAGGTATCAATGTGCGGCAATGGGAATTCATCCTTTGGGCAGGCCTTGTTGAGGTCGCGGAAGTCGACGCACACTCGTATCTGGCCGTTCTTTTTCTTCACTGGTACAATATTGGAGAGCCAGAGTGGGTATTGTATAGGCTGAATGAATCCTGCTTTCCTCAATTTCTCTACTTCTTCTTTGATTTTTCCTTCCAGCTCTGGCTGGTACTTGCGCGCACCTTGCTTGACTGGCCTAGAGTTTGGGAAGACATTCAAATGATGGGCCACCAACTCGGTGTCTAACCCTGGCATTTCTTCGTAGTGCCAAGCGAATACGTCGCTGTATCGCTGCAATAATTGAATGAGCCTCTTTTTCATGCCACTTTCGAGCGCCGCGCTTACGAAAACAGGTTGCGGAGTTCCCGCTCCTTCTCTGAGATTGACTTCTTCCAATACTTCTGGTTGTGGCTTAGGGCCGTCTTGCATGCATTCCGGAGTTGGCTCGGGTTTTGTGACCTCGTCTTCCTCCGCTCCATTTGCCTCTGAGTACCGCGGGTCAGAGGCCTCATCCGAGACATCTGGCCCGCCGCCCCGTCATAAGCAATACACTGTTTTTCCTCCCTCTTTTAGCTTGGTGATTTTCCGCGGCCCTGAGGCGCTCTCCATGGATGGTTCTCGCTTACTCGCGGAAGCTTCTCCGTCATCTTTGATGTCTTCCCACTTAGGTAATTTGCTCCCAACCGACCGTGCAACCACCGCACTTGGTGTCTCCTCCATCTCAGTGAAGTACACCGCGTCGGACAAGTGCGCTTCACATACTTCGAAAGGTCTTTCGGACGCCACGACGGTGACCTTCTTTCCAGCCCAAATCGCCTTGAGGCATTGATGATAGCTGGATGGGACGACCGCGAAGCGATGCATCCAACTGCGGCCCAATACTATGTGGTAGTTCGTTTGTGCGTCGATAATGTGGAACTTGGTAGCGGTGCGGATGGGCCCAACTGCGAGGTCAACAATTACATAACCCAAAGACTCTTTTTTGTCTCCTTGGAATCCAGTGATCCCTATTAGTGACTTCACTATTCGGTCCTCCGGGATTCCCACCTTCTTCAGGGTAGATATCGGCATGATGTTGATGGATGCACCTCCGTCCATAAAAGTTCGCTTTAGTTCTGCGCCGTTGACTCGCGCTGTAACATATAAGGGCCTGTTGTGCGGGTGAGTGATCCTGCGGTCGGAGTCAGAAAAAGAAATTGCACTTGACTCATTGTTGATAGTTTTGGGGAGGGATCCTCCCTGCGCGGTGCACGCCTCGTGGCCTTCTTGCGCGATGGCCAAGATGGCCTTAGTCATTAGGAACCTTGTGTCGGTGTGAACCCCATTCCGTCGTAGAACTGTTTTGAACTTCGTGCTGTGCAGGATTTTGACCCCACTCTCGGATCGGGAGTGGCCACCTTTCAGGGTATCATACCCTGCGATATCATCAAGCTCGTCATAGAAAGACGTCATATATGCTTCCTCACATTCATAATCATGATCGTAGTCATAATCGTAATTATAGTCGTACTCACAACCATAATCATCCTCCTCTGTTTCGCGTACAAACTCGAAGCATTCGGCCATGTTGGCGGCCCATGTTCTCAGGTAAGGGTGCGTGCGCACGTCCTGCGCCTTGGTGGCTATCCTCGGCTCGTTGTTGTCCAACTTCTTCTTGAAAATTCTTTTTTAAGGTCCAATCGCTGGTCGGATATTTGGTGTGTCTGTGGAACATGCAAAAATCTCTGGGCTTTCTCTTCTGCGCGCGAGGGCGCGACTTCAATATCTGGTAGTGTGAGGCCGCCATCGATATCCACTCCTTTACCAATGCTTTTACTTCCTCTATCTCAGTTGCGGGGGTAGTCCGGGGCTCCCCAGAGCCTTCTTTGTAAACTTTTGCTTCTTCCGGTCGCCTCGTCCGTTACCGCCGGTCCATCCGCCGCTTCGCCGCTTCCCCTTCCCCTGCGACTTACGCGATGATGGAGCGGAAGTAGCGGCCCGACAACCTTGAATGTGATTTTCGGGGCTTCCGGTCTCTCGCGGTGGCTTTCATGACGCAGCTTATATGCCGCCTCCAACAGGGCGCGAATGTCCGAATCTTGACGTTGACCGAAATGGCCGATACTCGCAGGAGTCCGACGACGTGCAAATTTCAACCAAGTACTCTTCTTCTTCTACTGCTCAAGGCAATCAACCGCGCGGTCCTGAAACCGCCTAATGTAATCGATGATATCCTCACTGGGGCCTTGCGTTTCATTAACGAGGGATAGACTGGTTATCTTCTCACGTGTTTGGAAAAAATTTGCATAGAAACGGCCGACCATGTCTTCCCAAGACGAGACCGAATATGGGATGAGGTTGACATACTAGGTGTATGCCCTGTTGGTTAGAGATTTGGAAAACTCCCTCAGCCTGAGATTGGTGTCGCCGGAGAAGGCCCCAAGAGTTTCAATGAATCGCACCACATGCTCTGCAGTTGCCCTTTGCCATCAAACTTAGTAAATTTTGGTGGGGTGTACCCCTCTGGGTATGGCATCCGAAGGATTGCCATGGGGTAAGGTGGCTGGATATCAGAGCTTGGTAGGGAGGGAAAAGTTGTCCTGGTCTTTTCCCTTTGTAATAGAGCTTGGACCTCTGCCAGGGTCACCGCCTGTGGTCCGGCATTTTCTCCAGTGCCGCCCTCGGTGTACAGGGAACCAGTTCTGTTGTTTGCGAGCGGGGTTTTCTCGGTAAGGCGGGTGGGGAGGAATTGCTATCTCGACGAGCGCCTCGTGCGCCTGTGAGCCGCCGCCTAGAGGTGCCGCCCCGAGTTCCGCGGGCCTGTTCGCCCGTGGAAGCTCGGTGGGTGGACTCCCCCAGCATGGATCTGGCTGGGTCGCCGCGCCGTGGAGCTCGGGTAGGGCCGCAGGTGATGACCTCCGTGAGGCTGCTATGGCGCGAGCAACTGCGTCGAGTGACTCGCATCTGCGTGATGCCGGCTTGCATGGCGTGGATCATCTCTACTGCGGAGCTCCCGGCCTCGTTTCCGGCGTGGCTGGAAGTTGCTTCTTCTATCACTTTGTGGCCCATCGAGAACAAGGTTGGCGCGGTTGACTGAGCCGCCATACTCGATGTTTGTAGACCACTTCTTGTATTTACCATCAACTAAACAACCTCCCAGAGTCGCCTGAATGTAGGTGATGGTTCTTGCTACAGTCAAATATATGATGAGCTGGAGAGGTGTGGATAGTTAACAGTAAAGTCACAGTATGAAAAGAGAATAGAGTGGTCTAGAGGAAGGGTGAAGAGCAGAGCAGGTGTGCACGGAAAGGACTAAGGCAGTGGATTGCTCTCAGTCTAATCCGTGGTACCCTTGGTGACCTAGGAGATGGGGGCCAATTTGCAGAGAGAATGTTCTTCTCTCAATCAGTGGTTTCCCTTTTCTCTCTCTAGAATGATCTCACCAACCTCTGGCACTGAAAGGGAATGTCCCATATTTATAGGTGCCCTGGGCCAATCATTTGGCACCAGGCTGTCACCCTATAATATGATAACACGTGTCATTTCCGTACAACCTGACCGTACGGGTGACGTCATCACCGCGCAGCTGACTCGCGCGGTGACGAGCCATTCCCCCGCGCATCGATCCTCCTATTCTTAGCCACCAAGCCACTAGATCTCCCTTATTCCCGTTAGGGCAAGGTCGTGACCTGTTCGGTCGCGCCTATACCGCAGCCAAGCCTCAGGGGGCCCCCGGGGTCCTGCCTTTAGACCGCAGCAGGTATAATTTCCTGGGCTAAATCGGACTAGTCTTCTCGCGTCATCGCCCGTGCTCTGGGCCGCTCTAGTCAAAGGGGCCATGGGCTTTTCTCCTGTTCGGATGGCCCATGGTTATCCAAGCACCGCCCCTTATTGGGCTTGGGGTGCGCGCCATGGAGGCGCCTGGCACGAGAGGGTCCCGCGTTAGTGGCCCCCTTCATGCACGCGTCAGTGGCCCCACCGCGCGGATCCTTCCGCGGGAGAGCCACGTGTCACGCGGAAATCATGCCACCTGGGCAACACGTGTCATCTTTTCATTGGTAGGTCAACGTTGACCTCAGTCAACGGGGGTCTCGCGCTGACCTCCCCTACAGTCTTCCTAATTCACTACCTCAAACTCTGATCGGTTTTCATCATTAATTCCGTGCATATCCGTGAAGCAGTAGCACTTGACAGAGCTCAATGGAGAAAAAGGATTCATGTAGCCGACCCCAACTGATTGAAACATAAGGCTTAGTTTGGTTTGGTTTGGTTTGGTTTGGTATATTTGCTGCTCTCTTTTATACAGATTTTCAATATAAGGAAACTACTGGTTCTTGCCACTGCACTTGGCAAGGTAACTTTTCCTATCCCACCTTTTTACTTTATGATTTAATGGTTATTGGTTAGTAATAAATAGCCCATAGGTTAGTAATAAACACTGAACCACTGAACAAGCGACGGTCCCCAATTTATTGGTTAGTTTGTTACGGATTAAACACTTCCTCTGTTTCTTGGAAAGAGTAGTGTATTCTGTTTTGAAATAAGTGTTTAATTTGTTGAAAAGTTGGTTCGTACATTTCTGTTTTGCCCATAAAAGTAGATTCTTGTTAAAGTTTAATGATGATTTCTCCATCAAGAGCAGTAATGAAAAGTGAGTATAAAAGTTGATTTTAAAGAAATATAATGATGATACTTTTTTAATAAGTTGGAATTACGAAGGTACACACTTAAAAAATGAATGGAGGGAGTATGATTTAGCGTGATATGTGGAGGGCTTTAACCTTGGGAACAATGGTTCAAATCTTTTAAGGTTTTTTTTTTTTAAAGTTGGAATTAGTAGTTTTCACTTCTTTTAAGATTTTTTTTTTTGGGTTACAAATAGCTTGCCTCCAAATTCTTTCCCTCAGATCCTATCGCAGATAAGCCATGGATTATAAGCTTTTCTTCATTTTTAGCAGAACTTAATTTTGATTTTTTAGTAGACTTATTTGCTAATGTGATTTGCATTTTGTAATATGTGCTTAGAGATATAGATGGATACTAAATTGAAAATATATTCTTTCGTATGACCTCTCTACCTCACCAGATGCACTCCCATGTTTAAGTGATTCTCAATCTGTAACTTAGCCTTCTGTTATAAAATCCCTTTAACCTAGCTAACTTTTATTCAATTCTCACAAGGACATCCGAGTATTTGTTATCAAATTTTGTTATTTTGACCCCACAAAAAATGTCTAAATTGCTGAAATTTGCTTCAAATGGTAAAATAAAAAATAAAAAATCCCTCAAGCATTCTCTTCTCTTACCATTACAAATGGGACTATCATCCAATTTTTTAAAGATAAACTACGTCTTTTAGAACAATTAAAAAACAAAGTTAGATTTGTCAGGGTAGATCTACCTTCTAGTTAACCTCTGAATTCAGTTATTTATTTACCCTTGTTTTGTGGATTATGTTTAATTATGTAACATGTTGAATATTATAGGGAAAAGTAATATTTTGGCGCGGATATGAGATTAGTTTATTAGAAATTTAATTATGTTCCGGAAAGAAATCTACCTCTATAAAGCGTAAAAGGCCAAATGGAGAACTATAATTTTATGTGCTCAAGCATATGAGTTATCTCTTGCAGAGACACGAAATGATACGTTTGATTTCCATAAATACAACAATCACAAGTTATTATTGGCTTTTGGCGCCGAAGTACTTTATTTAATCTTTTGCTTTCCCAAAGAGGCTAAAGGGGTCTCTCGAATAATGGTAGCGGTTTACTTGTATCTTGCTAAACGTACCAAAGATACAAGTAAACCGAGACCATTATTTCTGGGACTTCTGTAGCATCTTTGGCAAGGCCAATGATTATGTAAAAAACTTCGACGCCAAAAACCAATAATAACATGTAATTGCATTTTCATACTTTTTTTTATGGTTAACCATTTTCATACTTTTTTTTCTTTCAACTTTCATCTATTCTTTCAACTTTTTTTCAACTTTCTCTGGCAATAGCGAGTTGCAGAGTAGGGAACGAAACTGGTTGCTTGCTTACTGAAGTTACTGGAGCACTCGGGAATATGCCAGATATACACACATTGAAGAGGTTATTTAGTGCTTCTAGAGCAATGTTCCGGAATCTTTCCCCGCCACGTACTTTGGGTTGTCGCTTATTTTGGGTTAATATGCTAAATACACGGAAAAAATTCAATGATGTTTTTATCCTTTTCAGTCATGAAAATGGATTGTATACGGTTCAATTTCTTTACTTTCGGATCCTCTCTGGATCCACTAAAGCTATCTTACCATATGTGCCAATCTTCTTGTTAAGATACTTTTTTTTGTACGACAAACAAAATTCATTAATTATCGAAATGTTGTTACAATGACTAATAGGAACAAGGAGAAAACAAAAATGCCCAGTCCGAGACCCAAACCACGATTGGCAAGGAAACAATCAAAGAAAAACCTAAAGCCGAAGTCCACACCTTTTGGGAAAAGCCCACACCCAATGGGCCACAATGCCTAAAATAGAAAAAATTAATAGAACCCGCAAAACCTAAAAACCCTAAGGAACCACACTGCAACCCGCCGCCAACCCCAGCCATGCGCGCCACCAACCAGCCTTGTGCCCCCGCCAAACGGCATCAAAGAAACACCATCTGCAAGCCAAGAGCACCCAAAACACATCACGAGAATTTAGCCTATAAGCATAAAACCGGAGAAGCCCAACAACCAACAACAAGTGGCCACGAGAGGATAACCCGTCACCACTGCCCACACCCAACCACCACAAACTCACCCAAAACTCGACATCCAACTCCAGACGTTGGACACCACAAGCAAAAAGGACGAGAGCCAAAAACCAAAGGATCCAATGTGCTGGCAGCCGGACGAATGGACCGTTAGGCAGAGGAGGGCCCAAACAACATTGCAGCCCACGCCGATCCGAACCAAGGAGGAAAAGAGAAGCCCAGGTAGAGAGGGGATGGATGAGAGAGGAAGGAAGGGAGAGAGAGTGCCTAGCACCACCATTGCTGCACCGCAACCACCACCTACAAAAAAGAAAGAAAGAAAGGAGAAAGGAAGAAGGAAGAGAGAGAGAGAGAGAGAGAGAGAGAGAGAGAGAGAGAGAGAGAGAGAGAGAGAGAGAGAGAGAGGGCGCCTCCCCCTCTCCCCCCAAGCAAAAACCTAGACGGCAGTTTTTTAAGTTATAGAGAGAAGGTGGAGTGATTCTAGAGAGAAGGGGGAGTGATAAGGGTTTTTTTTTTTTTTTGTAAACGCTACAATACACACCCTTTATTTGGGTGTGTACGAAAGTTACGATTTTTTTATAAAAGTTTCGATTTTTTATGTAAAAGTTACGATTTTTTTATTATTATAAAAATTACGAGACAAACCAAAATGTTATGAATCACAAAAAATGTTACGAAACACTAAAAAATGTTACGATTGCTAATGAGGTGGCACAATCTGGACCAATGACCATATAATAGGTGCATATGGTACACACTTTTAATGAGTGTGTATTGTAGCAGTTTCCTTCTTGTGTTGGATGAGAATAGTCCTTAAAATTACTCAATTCACGACCTCTCTGGAAACTGGCTGGCTATTTCAGAAAAAGGGTGGAGCTTATGGGTTAGTGACCGTGTTGTGAAATTTTGTTATACTCGTAAGCGCACGAATCGTATTGCAATATAGTATGGCGAGAGCGAAGTCGAACCCACAGGGACTTGTGAATTTTTATAGGAAACCTAAGTAGATTTAAACTGATAAAAACCCTAACTTAGTTGCAAAAGTTGAGATGATATGTTTTAAACTACAAAATTAAACTAGCAATAAACAAAATTGACAATTGAACTAAACTGATATAAAGGAAAAGTGACTAAGGTATCGAAATCCACACTCATGCATTTATAGCACTACTCACAGCCTCTTATTTATTTTCCTACTCTTCTTCACAGTAATTTGGTGACTAAACTCTTTTACCATGGAAAATATCATCGTTAAGACCTTTTAAAAAAACAACTTATGTACGCTCCTCCTCGCCGTAACGTTCAAGACTGAAAAATCATATGTATCCGTTTGCAAACAAATCACAAAAGATATCCAGTGCTTGAAATTAAAAGCTACATAACAGGGCTAAATAATTAGCTAGCAATCCCAAATCATGGAAAAAACATGATTGAATCCATATGCAAAATTACTAACTTAATTAATATGAGATTGGAACGATTATTCGATTAAAAATCAAACGTTCGGAAAATAAATAATGAGTATGTAAATAATTACTACAAAACATGAGGTTTCATCCTTAAACCTAGTCTAGAAATCTAGCCGCTCATAGATAAAAACAAGTGAAGCAACCGACTAGAATCCATAAAATAATAAAGCTTACAAATATTTCTTTACTCTCTTGTTCTTCTATTCCCAGTCGTCTCCTTGTTTGGCCGCAGCCGTGGTGTAAAAATCATTCAGCTCCTCAGCCGAAGTCCTTAATTTATATAAATTGTTCAAAGTCTCCTTAGGAAAGGAGAATCCCTTATTACCTAAAATTCTCGTTATTTGGCACAAGCAGGATTTGCAAAATTACCCAACTAGAAAGTGAATCATTTGTTTTTTCGTTAAACACCCAATTTCCTTTTGCTCACCCCGTCAAAATCTATATAAGATCCATGCTCCAAATTTCCATAGTGTAAGGATTAGATTGGGTGCGGGTGCTTCTCTCTTCTGCTATAAGTTTGGTCCTACATATTGATTGATTTGATCAGCACCGTGTGAAGTTTTCCAAGCATAGACTTCGACCTCATGTTGCCTTCATTGATCAACGACTGGAATATTTTTGTTCGGGCTATGAGATAGAGCTTATCAAACGAAATGGGGCGAGTCATGGTTCTAGGCGAGGGGATCAAGTACAAGGGAGGAGTATAAAAAAGGGTGGAAAAAGTTATGGGCTCTTCCCACTTCTAATGAAATCAAACATTTTATTTGAAAATGTATCCGCGCGCGCATTCTCCCTATCAGAGAAAATATGTTTAAGCGAGGACTTTCTATGTAGAAGCTTTGTCCCGGCCGCCGTAGCAATTGTGTAACCTTTGCGATCATTTTTTTCTTAAATGACTTGCCCAATTAATTTGGAGGCTATCTCCGATTAGATCTGTCCCTAGCATGAATGACCAAGCAAGCCTCATTTTTCGCATGGTTTGATGATGTGATGAATGTATGGAAAGGGTATGAGGAACCACATGCTAACGATGATTTTATAGCGCATTTGGAAGTGTTTTATTGACAAGCTGTCAACTGAGGTTGACAGTAATGCCATTTGCAACCACCAGCAGGAAGGAAGAGTAAAGGTAAACATTATTGTACGTCTGAAGTGAAAAAAGAAAGAAAAAAGATAATTTTTTATAGTTTTACTTTTACCTTTATGAAGCTATGCATGCTTCTTCGGTTATTTGTTTACTTAGGTTTGTATTTTGTTTTTTTTGGGTTTACGAAGTTGGTTAAGTACTATTTGAAGATTGATGGGCAAGAAAAGCGATTGTAACTAGCTCTCAATATCGTGTTGTTTTTGTTTTGTTTTTTGTATTCAGGCCAAGAATGGTGGATATTTAGCTTGTGTTCTGTTGTACACAAAGTGATAGTACTGCTTGCTGTGATTGTTACTATGGTTCTTGAGTTGACACGACATGTTGGCGACAACTTTGGAAGAATATATTCATTTAATTTCGATATAAAAAAAAAAAACTATAAAAGATTATCTTTTTTTTTTCTTTTATCACAATTGAGACGACAAAAGATAGGCTAAAAGGATACCGAGTGGTTAGGGTTTCTATTTTGGACGGCAGTAGGTATGTCCCTCAAAAAACCCCCCAAATTGGGATTTTTTTGTTAACTTTATCAACTTCCGTTAACTATTGGACTCAATCAGTACAAAATCAAAACTACAGGGTTTGCTTGAGTGAAATTGAAAATAGAGTGACCAAATTGAGGCATGGGTGAAACTAGAGGGTGGTTTCAACAAAATTTCCAAAAAAATTCACAACTATTTCATGAAAAACTAAAAAAATATATTTGTGAAGTCATCCAATCGAAAGCCGAAGCCGAAGCCAAAGTTGGTTAATATTTTTAATTTTACTAACCATTTTATAAAACTTTGTTCAATTTTTTACTTTCTAAGTGTCCACCGACTAGAATGGGTTTGAATGGTCCCCTGAAACAAAACCAGGTGAGGAAATGGATATATGAGAATCAATTATTCTTTGTTGGTTTGGTGGAGACAACAATTAAGCTAAATAATTTGGGACATCTCTGCATCCCGGCAAGTCTCGTCTCTTTTTCACACCTTTACCTCTTTTCGCCTGGACTTCATAATCAATCAATAACAAGTTGACTTCATCATCATTCAATAGCAAGTTGACTTCATCCCCGGCCCTCGATAAGTAAAAAAACAAAATGGTAAATATTAACTTTTGTTGTAATTAAACGGAATACAAGACAGTCAAAGGTCTAAAATATTAGTATTTCCACACAAATAATAAATTCATTGTTTATATCGAAATTTAAATGTGTTGGTTTATAAACTCATTTTGTTTTTATTTGAAGCGACAAAATTATTCAAACATATATTGAAATTTGACTTTGGCTATATTGAGTCGAGGGAAGGGGAGCTAGAGAATCCAAGTATCCAACTGAGGGTGTTCCACTAACAAAAAACTGTTTTTTCTAAATACCGAGAAAAAGTCATTATCTCACAATACATCACATAAAAAACCGTGAAAAGTCAATTTTTTCAAAAAACCAACTTAAATGTAGCCAGCCTCGTCCTCACCGACATCGTTAGATAGGTAGTGAACTACGCCATTGTTAGAAAATGGGTGATAAATATAACCAAGTGAGATTGACTTAGTCTCATTAATTGTACTTCTCCCCAATATTAGAATATTTAATCCCTAACAAAGTAACCTTCCTAAAAGTTCTCTATACAAATATTAAACATATGGGATAAATGTAATCAAGTGAGATTGACTTAGCGAGATTTGATCTTTGTACTTTTATCAAAGGTTAATATATAATAATATTATTATTTTTTCTTCAAAAAAATAAATCCAACGGACAGATTTTTATCCTTTGAAAAAAATTGAGTTTCCATTGTGATTCTTTAAGCCAATTGAAAAAAATTAAAGAAGAAAAAATTGAGTTAACAGAGAATCTAACAATTAATTTGGGGAAAATTGAATAAAGGGGAAAAAAAATTAAGACAATTGAAAATTGGCAAGAGAATAAATCCGGGAAGTACTAGAAACAAAAGGAAATGAGTTGTGAGCAATTGAATCTCTTTTTTGGTGTGTTGTCAAGCCCACACCAAAACCCTCACAAGATCCTCAAAGAGAAATCCTCATAGAGGATACGGATCCCCTAAACAGCAGCCAGCCTCGCCCTCACTGGCATCATTAGATAGGTAGTGGACTACGCCATTGTTAGAGAACGTGGGATAAATATAACTAAGTGAGATCGACACAGTCTCCTTGTATTTCTCCCCAATATTAGAATCTTGAATCCATAACAAACTAACCTTCCTATAAGTCCTCTGTATAAATATTATACTTATGGGATAAATGAGATCAGGTGAGAAAGACTTAGTCTCCTTGCATTTATTTCTCCACAATCTTAGAATCTTTAACGATAAAGATACGGGTACAGAGCAAGGGGGACAGAAAACGCACCGATCGCGTTCGGAGACCCACTTTTGGGTCCCACACGAGTGATCCAAACCGTTCATTGAAACGGTGGGGTTTTGGTTGAACCACTTCTAACCGTCCGATTGAGCTGAAATTTGGTGGGACCCTCGGAAAAATGTTTTAAGAACAATGAACGGTTTGGATCACTCGTGTGGGACCCAAAACTGGGTCCCCGAACGCGATTGGTGCGTTTTCTGTCCCCCTTGTTCTGTACCCGTAGAACTGTCCCATCTTTAATCCCTAATAAGTAACAAATCAACCTTCTTATCAGTCCTCTATATAAATATTGAACCTATGGGCTGTTGATACAGAGAAAAACAAGAGAATGTCTCCTTTCCCTTCCCACAAGTCAGAAACACGAGCTAGAGAGCTTTGTTATTCAATATTCCTCTTCTTCTTTGATTTCAAAACATACAAAGTGCTTCATTTGTCTTCATAATTCACTTTGAAATGCTGATCGGTTTTCATCGTTTGTTCCGCGCGTGTATATTTGCTGCTGTATTTCATACAGATTTTCAAAATCGAGCAGAGTCCCCCAGTTCAAAGTGCATCTGGAGGCCTTGCCGACCGGCCCGACCCCAAAGGACAGCAGGCCACCTAGAAGCACGTTTTTGGTGCCAAACTCTTTCCAACATTGCAAGGTAACTTTTCCTATCTCAACTATAGTTACCCATGCTCTTTTTTTAATTGGGAACCTCTCCACTACTCTAAGATTCAAACAGGACATTTATTCATTTGTCATAGTTCTTAACTTTTCCAATCATCTTTTTTTTTCTTTTTTTTTAATCTTTTGCAAAATCATTTCAAATCGAAATCAATTCACATGCTGCACTAAAAGGCTTCCATCATAGATGAATTAAATTCTCCGAAATCTGCTTTGCTTTAAGCGGTGTTCATAAAATAAAATTTTAGAAACTCATTCATACTAGTCTCTCAAAAACAAACAAGAGAGTTGTTAGGAAATCGGAATAACAAACAGTCGTGCGCAATAAAAAACGGGAAAGAAAAATGAGACACAAGATATAAGTGGAAAACCTCAACGGGAGGAAAAACCACGGGAGCCACACCAGTCCATTATGAAATCGAAAATAAGAGTACAAGTCTTCTCGCAATCTCTCAGAGATCTGCGTTTTCTCTTACCTCTCTCTACTTTTCTCTGAAAACTGATAACCCTAATATTTAACAACCTGCTAAACAAATAGGTCGGGCCCTACGGCCGAAATTACACCCCGAAGTCCAAAAATATCGTTTTCGCTGCAGTTCGGAATGCGAAATTTTATGTGTTGCATACTTTTTGTATTTCCTTAAACGGATATGTTTTTCGAGATTTACTTTCTTGTCTCAAGCTAGCTAAACCAAAAAACCTCTTGTTTCTTCAAATTTGATGACTATTATACTTAGGACCCTATTTCACAAGTTCGCTCAAGGCCCAGAAATTTAAGGGCCGGTCCTGTGTATCAAGTATATCCCTGTTTAGTAGCGTTGTTAACACAAATTGAGTGAGCTAGCTAGAGAGAATGACACTCGAAGGAATTAACTTTAATAGGAGAATGTAATTTTAATTCAATGACATGTGAAGCAAAAGGTAGATTAATACACAATTGTATACAAAACACATAGAATGTAACAAAACCAGTATCGAATTATAAATAGAAAATCATCAGAATAGAGAGGATTAGTTCGTGCTCCCAACGTGTTGAACAGTGGCGGTGGCTGAGGCCAAGCCGTGGGTACTTAACCACACCAAATAGCATATATAATAGTGATTGTGGGAGTGAGATGTGCGTAGAAGGGAGATGAAAAAATAACCTAGTGCGAAAGAGGAATGTCTGGAGTGGAGTCTGTATATAATCTACATCTCTTCGATTTGTTAGGATTTGTACTCCAGTCGTCGAGTAATCGTCTACGGTCTACCACAAACCCTAGCTTTGTGGATCGATTGTCTATACGATTTTTGGGTTGATCAATTGATTGATCGACCGACTAGATTTTGTGGGTGTGTTAGGTTCGTGTAAGAGAGAGGAGAAGAGAAGGTGATCAATAGAAGAAGATAGAGAAGGGAGATCGAGTTTTCTACTAAAAAACCTAAGTGTGGAGTCTTTATATAGCTAAGGGAAAAATGGTCATTCTAATCATTCCGTGTACTCCGTTAGGGATTTTAAACCTTTTCGATAGGTCAAAGGGTCTTTTCATAGGGTAAATTAGTTTAAGGGGTGTTTGGGTAAAAGTGGTATAGTTAAGGGTGGTCTCTAGGTGAATTACTCAAAAAAAAGACAATTTGCTTAATTAATTTAGTCAAACTCAATACATTTCTTTTTTGTCAATTTCACTATTTTAGTGAGATATATTTGAGTTTTCTCATGCTGAGACAAGAAATGATACAAATTTGATTCCCATAAACACAATTACATGTTACTATTGGCTTTTGGTGCAGAAGTATTTTTCATAATATTGGGTGTTGCCAAAGAGGCTAAAGGCTTCCCACGATATTGGCAGCTATTTACTTGTATCTTCAGTACGCTTTGACTGGGGTTTAACACTTACTTCACTTGGGGATCGGTCTCATAAGGCTGAAGAAAGCTGCAAGCAAGCCCCTACGTTTAGAGAAGGGCGAAGAAGCCAATGTCTATTTAACATCGGAGCTGAAGAAGTGTAATACGAAGATAAGAGAGCTTCAGAAGCAAATAAGAGAGCTCAAGTTGTGGAGGGAGTCTTTTGATTACTCACTCGGCAGCTTCAGCTCTTTTATATGCCTCTAAAGCCCTCTTATCTTCCTATTGTAGTTCTTCAGCTCTGATGTTAAATGGGCATTAGCTTTTTCAGACTTCTCTAGACGCTGGGAATTGCCCCCTGCAGCTCTCTTCGGCCTAATGTGGCCGATCCCCCAGTAAAGTAAGTGTAAAACCCCGATCAAAACGTACTGAAGATGCAAGTAAATTGCTGCCTATATTCAAGGGGCATCTTCAGCCTCTTTGGCAAGGCCAAAGACTATATAAAATACTTCAGCGCCAAAAGCCAATAACAGTAATTGTGGTATTTATGGGAATCAAACTTGTATCATTTCTTGTCTCTACAAGAGAAAACTTGTATCACTAAAACTATGAAATAGACATAAAAAGAAGGAAAAAGCCAAAATATACACCCCTTATTTGGGTGTGTATGATACACCCCTATAAAAGTTATACTTTGTTTTTTATAAAAGTTGCGAGACATACCAAAATGTTACGAATAAGAGAAAATTTTACGAATCCTATTGCTGAAAAATTACGAAAAATTAAAAAATGTTACGATTGCCAATGAGATGGCACAATCTAGACCATACAATAGGTGTATATGGTACACACCTTTATTGGGTGTGTAGTGTAGCCATTTTTTAAGAAATATACTTAGTTTGGCTGAAATTAAGCAAACTGTCTTCCCTTTTTTCCCCCTCTATTCTAAATTTTAGTGAGATTCGTTTCTTTCTTTATTTAATTATTTCTCTCGAGCGCAAGCAATGTAAATGACATAAATAGTTTTAACTTTCTTTTTTAGCTATTTCCGTACTTTTTTAAACTTTCATTTATTCATTCCTATTATTTTCAACTTCCTCCGGCAATAGCTAGCGAATTGTAGAGTAGGGAACGGAATTGGATGCTTGCTTACTGGAGTTACTGGAGCACTATGGAATACACTAGATATATCCCAGTTTGAATTTGTGACACACATGTTGGAGAGGTTATTTAGTGCAATGTTTTTTTTGGGTGTCCCTTCATCATTAATATTTAGTCTAGTTAATTTGGATTAATATGTCAAATACATTGAAAAAATTCAATGATTTTTTTTTTTTATCCTTTTCGGTCCATGAAAATGGATTGTATACGGTTCAATTTGTCTATTTTGGGATCCTCTCTGGATCCACTAGAGCCATCTTAACATATGTTTCTATCTTCTTGTTAAGATACTTCTCATGGGGTGGATGTGCCTATTTCTGTGTATAGTAAACGAGTTGATCTCAAACACTTTTGGGCTTGACTTGTTTACAAATGCTTTTAAGGAAATTAACTTGGCTGGACTTAAACTTGGCTCATTTACGAAACTGAGCCGAGCATAGACACTTCAAAATTTGGCATAATAGTCGTTCGTTTTGCACCCCTTCAAGTCGAACATAAATGAAAGGAAAATGGTTCAGTGATAACTAGGTTGCATTTGCTCCACATCAAATTTTATTTTGATTCTCGCAAACTATGAAAAATGGGCCTTTGTTGTGTAAAGTTGATTGAGAAACAACGCCCTTGTCCTTTTTTTTTTTTTTTTTTTTTTTTAGTCTATTTTTGAAGACATGTCATTAATAAATGCCCGAAAGGTAAATGGTTCATTTTCAAAACAAAATGGAGAGAACCAATACTATTTTGAGACTAGGACACGAGCACACCACATAATTTTACGACGAAGATACTTCGTGGGGTCTTCTCATTTCATCAACGTATTTGAGACAAACAATCCATAAGATTCTGCATTTATTCTTACCCAAGCTCAATAGAATCTTACGATTCAAACCAATACAAATAAAGCCCAAATGAAATCGACTTCCTGGAAAAATAAAACCAGAACAGAACCAAAAGGAAACTAAACTAATAAAGAGAAACAAGGCTAAAACAACGAAGCAAATGGAGTCCACCCGAGTCAACTCACTGAGTTGTCCTTAGATAGCACAAATTTCCAGCACGAGAATAGCTTTTTTTGGCCGTCCGATGTGTGATTAATTGACGTCATAAAGCCAAAATAGAACCCAACTACTAGGAGTACAATCGTAAAAGCCTTGTGAAGCACCCAAATTCAATCAGCACCTGGGTTTGGATAAAGATTGAGGATGCATTGATTGTATCCGCCTGCTCCAAATTCGATCAGCATCTGGCTTCAAATAAAGATTGAGGATGCCTTGTTTGTATCAACTTATTCCACCTTGTTTGTCCTCAACATTATTGGGTTCCGATTTGGCGTTGTGAGGGCTACTATCCTTCCTTCGGAAGGATATTTCTCGCGGTGGAAGTTTGAGCAATCTTCGAAGGATACTTTTGGATGGCTGAGATAGGCGCTCGACGACACGCGCGTGTGCCCGGAAACCGAAAGTTTCTCCTTCAGCCCCTGGCTTTGGAAAAAGATTGAGGATTCCTTGTTTGTATCCCAGTGTTCCGAATTCAAGCTTAGCTCGAGCTCGAGTTTTCAGCTTTCTTTTCATGGTAAACCGATTTATATATTTATTTGGTGTTCATCATTCATGGTAAATCGATTTATTTGTTTCTTTGGTGTTCATGGTAAACTGATTATACCGCGTCCATAAACAGAGAAACCAGACCATCAACGGAGCAACCATATCTTCTAAAAAAGACAGTAAGAAGTACAAAAAACTAGCACATCAACAGAAAAATGTAGGATTATACCTAACGGAAATGTTAAATCTCAAGTTCACTACAGAAACAGAATTCCTAAACAAATTGATAAACCCTAGAATTTTTACAAAAAGCAATGGTAAATACACAGTAAAACTTACGTAACGGGGCCATTAACAAGAAAGATTTGGGACACCGATTTGTGACTTCGACTGGTGAAGTTTTCGGACCAGAAATGGGACAAGGAAGGTGGATGATGTGGGATGCCGATGTTGGGATGGTAGAACGACGATGGCTGGACGGAGAAGAGTGAGAGGACGACTATAGATTTGGGAAGAAAGATATATGGAGTTCCTTTGTTTAGGGCATGATTTTGAAGGAGCGTGATATGAGGGATCGCTTTCAATCCCCAAATCCCTTAATTGCAGGGGAGGACCTCCAAAAACTGAAATTGATCCACTTTTCCCAGTTCCTATATGCACCATTCGTTTTAGTCCTCAACTTCCGTATATATATATGGCTTGAGCAATCGGCGCACGTGCCGATGCCCATTTTTTATGGTCCTTCGAATTTAGAGGGGGAAGGAGAGGAGGTAGTTTTAATTCAAAAAAATACTTTGAATTTTTTCCGTACGAAATGGGAGAGAGAGATTCAATGAATTTTTTTTTCTTTCCTCGGTGGTGGGCCTAGAGGAATAGGTAGAGAGAAAAGATTGAGAGAGGAGGAAATAGCATACGATGAGAGACAAAAAAATATGATTGCGAATAAAAAAAGCTCTTTTGTAATATATATATAACCCTTCACATAAGGGACCCTTCTCATTTAATATATAAATCCGGACTTTCATCACAAACACTTGATCTCATCCAAGATTTAAGAGGGGAAAAGAGAATTCGAGGTTAAAAACCCCATTTAAATGAACCATTCCCGAAAACGGTTTAAAACAAAACCCATGTTTACTCTCTTCCCCTCCCATTATTCAAACATTTAGAGAGAATAGAAGGAGAGAGAGAGAGAGAGAGAGAGGAAATGAAGAAGAAGGAATTGATTCGAACAAGGTAAGCGGACTTAGCTTTTTTAAAATGATCTCTTGGATCAACCCTTCCCTGTATTTTTTTTGAAGATTTCCAGCACGAGTAAATTTTGAAAACACTTTTTTTAACACATTGACGACCGGGATTTCCCAAAAAAATTTTTAAAAGCATCAAAACACCGAAAAATTCAATCCACCTGGATCCTTGATTTTAAAAAATCATGGGTATATATATATTTATATATATATTAAAAAGGGCTTATATATATATTTATATATATATATATAGAGATAGAGATTGAGAGAGAGTCTTTCCTATCCAAACTCCCTTAACTTATTAATTAACCTAGGGGTATTTTCCTTTTCGGACCAAATTTCACGATCCGAACCGTTAGATGTGTTTAAAAGGTGTTTTCAAGGTCCAACGCGGAGATTTGGCAAAAAAATACCCTTCAAGGGGCTTGGACTTAACATTGAGTTTTTTCAAAAACGCTTATATATAACGCTTCTCATTTTCAAAAAAACATTGGGAAGGTGGAGGTCCAACAAACTTAAGAGGGTCAGGGGAGTTTGGACCGGAAAAGTTTATTGTATATATATATATATATATATTTATACAAAGAGGATGTTTCAAACTTCGTCGACTTTGTTAAAATACTTCAGAGAAACCAGACCAAATGGTGGGAACCATAACTCTAGATGTGTTTAAAATGTGTTTTCAAGGGCCTACGCGAAGATTAAATCAAAAAAAAATGACCGTAAGGGCTTCATCCGAGAAATTTTTCATGAAATATATATCCTACGAAACAGTATGAAAAAATTGATGAAGCCTCCCGGTTTTTTTTTTTTTGCCGAACCTTTGAGGTAAATACCCTTGAAAACACATTTTAAACACATCCAACGAAAGATTTAAAATCCCAATTTGACCGAAATGGCCGTCAGGTCCGATTTTAACAAAGTTAAAGTCCTGAACCCATGACCCTCTTATATATATTACCCTATATATATATATATATATAAGTAAAACTTCTATCCACACCTCCCATTTAATTAAAAAATAATAAGAAAAAAATGGTTTTTTTTTGTGTTGCAAATTTTAAGCAATTTTGAAAATTGATATATATATTTTTTTAGCGAAAACTAAAAAGTGCTTGATCAACTCTTCCCAAATTTTTTTTTTGAAGATTTTCCGCTAAGGACCCTTGAAAACACCTTTTGAACACATTGGATGGCTCGGCTTTTTAAAGTCAAAAATTTTTTTGGATCATGGAGGTCCGAAAGGAGGGAGGTCCTGTATATATAAGCCCCTATATATATATTAATTTCCATTAGAATTATCCAATCAATGAAGGGCTTTTTAATCCGAGCAATTTTTCACAATGAAAAAAATTATATATACACATTTTTATGAAAAGCTAATCGGATCAAGCCATTCCCGGGTTTTTTTTTTTTTATGATTTTTCGCGGGAACCCTTAAAAACACGTTTTAAACACATTGGATGGTTCGGATCATGAAAATTTGATCAGAAAATTGGATAATTTTAGGAGTCTCTAATGAGAATCTCATCAAGTATACCTGATTGGATTTGGCCTGTATACAAAGGGCAATATTGAGTTTTTTTGAATCTTAAGATGGAAACTTAACTGAAAAAAGAGCAGAGGATAAAACTATAATTTCAAGGAGGTTAGAGGATGACCAGGAATACTTAATAGATTGTTTACCTTACTCTGATTGGCGGGCTAATAATTTTGTTAAAGTATCAAGGGATTTCCTGTTCAGGTCCAGATGAGAAGAGGTTTTTTTTTGTCCCAACTAAAATAGATTTCCCAAGTCCGGTTTATGAGCTCTAGACATTCTCTGTTATTCTATCTTTATGACTTGGTAACGTTGATGATTTTTTCCTTTTGTGTGGATTAGGCTCAAATTCCTCGGAATTTTCAAAAGCAGGCCTATGAGGGGAACATACAAGAAGCATACCAAGGAGGAGGAAGAAATGCACCAACCCTTCTTGATTGCATCCCGACCTACAATGATTTCTTGAAGAAGAAACCAAATAAACAATGGATCGAGCAGGATCATCCTATCAGTGGGGAAGAAAGAGAAGAATGTGTGTGATCAAAGTAGACGAGGATGAGCTGCTCAGAACCCTTTGGCTTCCCATTAACCGTAGAATGCCAGATTCTTACTACCGCAATAGCGAAATGCCAAGGCAAGAGCCCCCTCACTATGGTTCAACGAACCAGTCATAGGAGAGGCGAAACAAAAAGCAGAGGGTAGACAGCAGGATAGGTGCTACGGTGAATGTTGAAAATGCCATGCTTGCCAGAACAAGACAAAGCACAACAGAGGTGCACACTGTCAGAGGTTGGAATCAGCCTCAAGACCACACTGCACAGATCTACTCCAAGCTGCTTCAAATGTGGCTTGGGCTCCCTTGTTCCGGACAACAATCGATTAGCAAATAACTATTTCAAATTGCATTTTGACTGACACAAAGCTCGCGCTAATAATGTTGTAGGCCTTGGCCTTTCCGAAGGAGTTGGACCTGGTGCCAAAAGGGATGGAGGACAATATGGACGAAATTTATCAATGTTTGTGCATGTAAGACTTCTTATATCCCTTTGGTGTTTTTCCAACTGCCAGTTTTATGTAAGTGATATAATCTAGGTTTGTTTGCTTTGCAGACCGGTCGGTAACCCCTC
The DNA here is from genome assembly GCA_016920895.1 of Vaccinium myrtillus. NCBI lineage: Eukaryota > Viridiplantae > Streptophyta > Magnoliopsida > Ericales > Ericaceae > Vaccinium > Vaccinium myrtillus. Next base: position 36,010,413 of record CM029277.1, read on the forward strand.
TTGCTTCATTTGCAAGCTTATGGATTTTGGAAAAATTGTTGTAGATAGAATAAGAAATGTTGCAGATAGAAAAAGAAATCCCAGCTTGAGACGGCGAGGAAGCAAGCGGATGAGGCCAAAGCAAAAGTTGATGAATTGGTAACAAAGATTACTGAGGCCATGTTGTTTTGTTATTTTCTCTCACATACTTCCCTGTCCATCATTAATATATGCATGCGTAATTGTGTTGTGGTTGCATTTTAAAACACAAGAAAATAAATGGTTCCCTGTTCATTTTAAGTTGGACCAAGGTAAGTCCGCTTCTTCATTTATTAGACCCAAAGGATGAGCTTCTTTTTCCAGTTGTATAAAACTGGCTTTTTACTTGAATTAGAATTAGATATTTTGAAAATCTATTACTGTAATAACCCATGTTTGGTTCCCTGGTTAGTTTCACCAAAGAGGAAACAGGGTTAGATTGTTACTTTGTTAGTGGCAACTCTTTGGATAAGATCTCTTACGTACTCCTATTTGGTCAAAAGAAGATTAAAAAGATATCAATTTGTACGAAGCAAGTTCCATTATTAATAGCTAATGATAATGGGTGTCTGTTGCAGTCGTTAAGGTGTCATTCATAATGCATTTACGTCATATTGATTTGGAGTAGGTTGTGGCATCGATCATTATGTGTTCGGTTTCCTTCCATGAGACATGATACCTAGTGAATAAGCCCAAAATTCTTGTGTCCTACAGAAGTTACCCACAGGACGCAACAGTACTAATGCCCTCTGTTCGATATGTTTGACAATAGATTTAACATGTGGGGAATCTTATGTTGAGGCAAATTATTTCATACGCTAATTATGATACATTCCTCCTGTCTGTAGTCACTATTTCAAGTTTTTTCCAAGTTGTGTTGTCTTTGCTTGCACGTAGATGGAAATCTCTTTTATGGAGTCAAGCTCCCAATCGTCTTTGTAGTATCACGAGTACAACTTTTTGCTCATACTGCGAGGAAGATTGGGAGCTTGATTGCATAAAGAGACTTCCATCTATGCTCAAGCAAGGATAACACGACCTGGGCAACTACAGAAACAATGACTACAAATAGGAGAAATGTACCATAGTTATCGTCCGAAATAATTCGCCTCAACATAAGATTCCCCACATGTTAAATCTATTGTAAAACATATCGACAGAGGACATTAGTATTGTTGCTTTCTGTGGGTAACTCTTGTTGGTCACAAGGATTTTCGGAGTTATTCATTTGGTATCATGTCTCATGGATGGAAACGGAATAGACAATGATCGATGTCACAAACCTGCTGCAATCACTGTGACGTAAAATGCATTATGAATGATGCCTTAACAACTACAACATACACCATTATCATTTGCCTATTAATAAAGGGTCCTTAGGTGTGTTTACTCACTAGAAAATAGAAGCCCACAATCCTCGCCAGGCCAACTACTCCAACACTAAAGTGTTGTTTGGTGCTGATTGTTTTTGTCGTTGTTGTGAGTTGAAATTGAATGTATGTTGTATGGGGTAGGGGATCGAGGACTCAACTTTGAGATGAAAGGCATCCCTGAGTTTGGAGAACCTGGCATCTTTCAAAAGTGTCGATTATTCCAATTGGTAAGAATTTTAAAGTCTGCGTAGACGAAAATCAATCTGGCTATATTTGTTCACCGAATTGATGTAGAAGGGAGGACACCAATTGGCTAGAGTAGTAGTTAACATTTGTTGATGTAGTGAACTTGACTTGCACTCCCCATCCCCATCATATGTGCCAGACCTGTTTTTTTTTTTGTTAAAGCATTCTAGATTCTAGTCGAATTTTCCTACCATATGATTTTCTGATAGAAAATTGGGGGGACACACTCATATGAGGGGAGAAGAATTGCTCTAGAGAACTTGGTGATTTCTCGGATAAGAGAGTGTGCTGATGTAGACATCACATGCATCCCTATCGCAATATAGAAAACATATCATCTGATCCTTATGGTACATGAAAATGGTAAAAGGTTTAACATATAATCTAATCTATAGGCTAATTCCACTAGCCAATACAGATGAATATGTTTCGAGAATTGCATATGGAACATCTCCAGAAACATAGATGATACGAAAATAGTTGCCATGTTCCACATGAATCTTATTCCAATTCTGCATGTCATGAATAGGTGCATCAGAAATAACGCGTCTCGGGAAAAGAATGCACTAGCTTTTCTACTGCGAAAAATAGACATTTTTGTCTTTCCAAAGGATGGTTAACCGCCCTCATAGTGCCAAATAGAACCCGAGAATCTTGAAGACCACCAGATGTTCAATCTTGTAACCATTCTAAGATAGGACTGACTTTGATCCTCAACATTGGAGTTATCTAGTTCAGCATCAAAGACAACAACACGCATCCTTCTGAGGCTCAATGAAATAGAAACTACTTTCGAAAGCGGAATCTGATAGTTGTTTAGCCTTAGAAGGATGCAAATCTTTGCTACCAAAGTAGATAGCTCCAATGTGGAGGACCGCAAACAGTCTTGTCATAGTAGGCTTATACCGGCAATAAAATTGTACTCCTCGTGGCGTTCAACATTTTCGGGTTCTGTTTAGGCTCAATGAGTGCTGTAACAATCCTTCGGAAAGACAAAAATGGCTATTTCTCAAAAGAGATTGTGGCTAGAGGCACAAAGAGTTTTAAAGGAGAGGGTTCAGGACATTGCGGACATGAAGGGCATAAAAGTTAGGTTTTGCACCCTATGGAGTGTGAGAATCACGTTCACACACTTGCTTTCGGCTGGTTAAAGAATTCCTTTTGGATGGAGGAAAGAGTATGTTTCTTTAGTCCTATTAAGTTCTTCCCTTTCCATTTTTGCTGTTGTTTGTTTTTGGTACAAAAAGTACTCATAAGAAACTAGTGTTTCAGTAAGATGAAGACACATGAATATGACTTCAATTTTGGTGCCTGATTCGTATCTATAACCTTTCACTCTCGGTTCCGTAGTTGCTCAAGCCATACAATGATACAAAGCCATATCTAATCTCCTCACAATGCTCGATGTACGCCGTTGGTGTAGTAGTCCTTCGACTGATGTTGGAGTACCGTTGCTACGGCGATGGTCTTGCTTATCACTTCCGCTCCACTGTTTTGCCCATCTCAATAGGTTCACAGATGTGCGGGCAAGAGACTGTTCTTGCGGCGTCACGGAGTAGAAACCACTGTTGTAGCGGCTGCTGATGTAATCGACCTTGAAGGCGCGTTCTTGGAAGCTTCGTTGTCTTCCTCTGGCGTGAAGCAACCAACTCACTGTTTCAGCGCTGCACAGAGTACTCTGACAGGTACGGAAGTAAACTTTTCCCTCCCCTAATTTGAGGGACGAAACGTACGCATATGTACCCTTCTCTAGATTTCCTCTTCAAAATTGTTCGGCGAAGTGTTCTTTTGCCTTGTTCTCTCTCTTTAGTTCGATTTTTTTCCTGATTTCTGTTGGTTTGGGTTTGATTGTGGGTTTGTAATTTTATGTGCAGAGAGGGGAGAGATGGTCTGTATAGCCCTGTATATACGGCCGATTTGTGCACTTGCTGCACAGCAGCAACCCTTTATCTGGGATTTGTATCGTGGGAGTCAAAGTAAGTTGTTTCGACCATCTGCGTTCTTTTTGGTGCAGACTGAGATAAACCGAGCCAAAGAGGTACATCGGGAGAGTTACGCCAACAAAACCTTCAGTACCTGTGATGAGGCGGTGAATTCGTCTTAAGGGCAGTGCGTGGTACATAGGCCTTGGTTTGCATTTCTTATTGTATCATCATTGTTGTTTCTGTTCTTGATTCCGATTAATAAAAATTGGTTTTTTCAAATTTTCCATTACTGTTTTGTCCTACAGTACTAACACCACAACCCTTGCAGTGCTAGGGAACTTAATTAGCAAACCCCAACCACCGGCGCGAAATGCCAAACCTCTCCTCTCTTTATCAATCACAACTCAATACAAAATGAAATGCAGATTTTCTTCCTATCTTTTTATGGAATTACATTTTACTTTGTTGAGTTCATCGACTTAATTATTAGAAGATGCACTACTAGGGACAAGAACTGATAAGCGTCAAAGTACTTGATACAACTAATTTCTAGCTAAAATTTTGAAGTCAAATCAAGCATTGAATGGTAAACCGAAAAAATCAAAATCAGAGCCTAGAAAAGCCTCATCAAAACCCTCCATATACATTACTTGAGTGCGAAGAGCCTAATCCGTGTCAACCTAATATTCGCACGAAAATTCCATGCGTACGCAGAACGACGCATCATGCAGACGGTGCACTTGATCTTGATCCGTGCGTGTTTTTTGAAGTAGTCCGGATTTTAAATAAATTCTTACATGTAAGAATTTATTTAAAATCCGACCATCGATTTTTAAAACGGACAGTGTAGATCTGTTTGTGCGTGTACGTACACGTAGCAGGACTCATAATCGCATATGCACAATCTTTTCTCACCTCTAAAGCCATCTCATGATAAATTTCAATCTTCTTATCAAGATACCTCTCATGACGTAGATGAACCTATTTTCAAGTAATAATAGTCACATATTAACTATTTTAGATGAAAAAATTAAAAATTCAAAGCCAAAAGAGGTTTATATGATTTAGGAATCGCATCTGAATATCTCCATTTCCCTCTCATGATACAGATATGGAATAGGAAAAATTGATGTGGATCAGGGCAACCTAATTAAACATGTCAACCATTTACCTTTCACCTTTGATTATTTATCATCTTGTAGGGGTCCGGATATACCGAGCACCTGATCCACGTAAAGAGACACCTCTTTGATAGTCACCGAGAAACTACCATAGAGGGGGGCTTCGGCCCACTGCCTCGGCAAATGCCGAGACCTATCCTACATTTGACTCATTGGTGACCTTTAAGGGTTGATATCAAAAGACCTCGGGGTGTACCCGATAGGTGACCCAAACTAACTTCGTGACGCGGAAATGTGCCGAAAGACCAGTTGCTGAGTCAACAGACCAGTTAATGCGGCATGTGCCCGTAACAAACCGTGATCATGACAAATGACGTCATCCGAACTTAAAGTGTAACATTTTCACTGGAGGCATGTGCTCATAGAATATTCTTCGGGCTCGTCATCGTGACGCCCATCATTAAGTCATGTGATAATTGGTTTGCCAAGGCTCACCTATAAAAGGTAAATCTCACCACCTCAAAAAAAGGTAACACAACTCTCCTCTAAAAACCCTAGATCTACACTTCATCTTCTTCCTCCACTAACTTGACCGTGGAGTACCATTAGGACTCAACGGTCCATTCCGGTGCTAAGACTGCAGGAGGCACAACTAGAGAGAGAGTCTCATTTCCACTGACCATCAAAGTCTGGAAGAACTACCAAAAAGAGGGCTCCACACATCTCTAAGAGCATCCTTATCAAAAGAACCAAATTTTTCACCAAATTTAACTTCAAAAACACATTTTATAAATTAACAAGTCACTTTATTAAAAACTCACAAAATCAAACTATCTATTTTAACTTTACTTTATTAAACTATTCCCCTCAAATCCATAAAAATAAAAATAAAAACAACACTCCTAAATCTAATCCAACGTTACATACACAACAAAATGGACAACAAATTGGATAAGATCAAAACGACGTCCTATTTTGGGGTCAAAAGAAAATAAAAAAATAAAAAAAAAAAAAAAAAATGAAAAATTGAAATTCCTTTCCCCATCGGGCGATGAAGAAGAGCGAAAGAGAAGACACCATGGGATCGTCGACTGAATTTGGCAACCACCGCCATTGCCGACCGTCGACTTGACCTCTCGCGACCACCGCCATTGCCGAGCACGATCCCCACCACCGCCGATCTCCTCCATGCCGACTCCCCACCTCCGGCGACCTCAGGATTCCAAACCACTACGAATGTTATGATCCAAAGTGCAAGGAATGGGACTTGTCCCACATCGGGAGTATGGGCTCCTGTGGGGGTTTTATAAGTCCCATCAACCCTTCCCCCTTGAGCTAGCTTTTGGGGGCGATTCTATGTTGAAGGGCTTGTAACATTGGTATCGAAAGGTCCCTCCTGAAGAGGCCGCCCACGGGTGTTGTCGGAGGTGCCGGAGGCACTTTTCCGCCGTGGACGCTCGGCTGTTTGGTTGGGTTTGTTATGATCCAAAGCAAGGTATGGGACTTGTCCCACATCTTGGGGGTTTATAAGTCCCAATCGGGCACCCTTCCCCATTGAGCTAGCTTTTGGGGGCAAGTTCTGCCAAGGGGCTTGTAAAACGAAGGTCTATCTCTCTCCCTTTTAAGTCACGATGCCCCCCCGCTCTCTCTCTCTCTCCCTCTCCTTGTTTTCAATTTGAGAAACCCTAGCTCAGTTGAAAAACCCCCAATTTTTTTCAATTTGAGAAACCCTAATGCAGTTGAAGAAACCAATTTCATACAGTTGAAAAAAACCCTAGTTCTAGTAACCACAAGACCTTAATTCAGTTGAAAGAACTCTAATATGGTGTACTTCTTTGAAATCTGGGTAAGCGACTAGCCCACTGAATTTGGGTTCCAATTCCACTAATACTTAGTTATTGCCTTGGCTCTGTTGAAGTACACCCACTGAATTTGGGTTCCAATTCCACTAATACTTAGTTATTGCCTTGGTTCTGTTGAAGTATACACCTCTCATGGCATATGTATGCACTAAAATTATGGCCAAGGGAGAAGTGTATGGTTATCAAAATCTTTTTCATGCATCTAAAATTTAAGGCATATGTATACACTTATAATGATTATGCAAGATGTATAGCATTAGAATTGCCATGGAGCTTAGTTCAAAAATGCTTATCTGGTGACTTTTGATTTATATCACGAGGATATTTAATTCGTACTATTTTTAATGCTGGTTTGACAGATAACATTTGTTTTCTGTATAACTTGTGAGATACACCTATAACAGGCATACAAGATTTTGATCGAGTATATTGTCAATTTAGAAGCTGTGTTGTGAATTCCAGTGGACTGAAAAATGAACAAGGTTACTCCAAGAGCTTTCTAACGTGATCCAGTTAAGTGCTCCCTGAAAAATGAACAAGGTTAAGTGCTCCCTGTAATATTATTACTCTAGTTAAGTGCTCCCTGTAAAATGAACAAGGTTACTCCAAGTACCTTTAAAGGCTAATATTTAGCATCATCTCATGTCTTCCTTGCTTCTGTTGTAATCATCTGTCGAGGCACCTTTGGCCAGGTTTTGGAAGTATTGTGAAGCAGCTATGATAGAAATTGAAGTTATATGCTTATATGTTTAAGACTTTTCAGTAGATTTCACTGCCATTCTTGTTGCTTTGGCCTTGGTGGCTACTTTCAGTAGATTTTTCAAGTCTATTTTTTGCTTAACTGCTACCTTGACTAAAATATTGTAAAAGCAAACATTACATTGACGAAGTTGAGATCTGACTTGAAGTAGCAGTGACATGGTCTGCATTTTTCCTCCTCACCTGTATATCAATGGAATATTACTAGTAGATTTAACATTCTATTACCCTGCAGCAGTTACATTTTGTTTCTAAATTTTCAGATTCATGCTTGCTACTGGAGAATGTTTAAGAGGAAAAAAGATGTGCAAGGGAAAAAGAGATGACAAGTCCCCCGCCATCAAAGCCATCTCCAAAGAGACCCCGCAAGAAGCGACACTGCTATGTTTTCCTTTCTTGTTGCTCTTTTTTTTTCTTTGTATTGTACACAGCTTAAGAGAGAGGATAAATGTAATGCTATTTGGAATGTATCCCCTATTTTTTTTTGTACTCGAAAGACGATGTATTACAACACCTTTGTAATGGATGTATGTAATGATGTTTGATTCTCTTTCTTCTTTCAAAACTTTAAATTTTAATATGCTTAATGAGTATGATGACAATAGACTTGAACTTGGTGGTTGTTTGTTGAGACGTTTGACGTCGGGTTAGGACCAAAAACAGGGGAGATGCTGCCCAAATTTTATCAAAAAAGAGAAGTCATGTAACAGTGTATCATGTAGAAAAACTTCAAATTTGAATGTGCTTAATGGTTATGATCAGAATGACTTGAACTTGGTGGTTGTTTGGTGAGACGCTTGACATCAGGTTAGGACAAAAAACAAGGGAAATGCTGCCCAAATTTTTCCAATCTACTTCGAATCACAAAAGCCAAATCCATTAAAGTAATTACAAAACCCAATTCCAACCATCATAATAGTCTTAATAAAGAACTAAGAAAGTACTAACAAGGGAAATGCTGCCCAAATTTTTCCAAATAAGAGATGCTATAAAACAATGTGTCATGTGGAAATATTATTTCTGCTATTAATGGAGGACACAGACATGATGGTGGACACGGACACAGAACTACATCGAGAGTGACTGAAAATTCCATACCCAATTCTCATTCCAAGCACAAAAGCCAATCTACTTCGAATCACAAAAGCCAAATTCATTAAAGTAATTACAAAACCCAATTCCAACCACCATAGTCTTAATAAATTACTAACACAAATTCGTTACATAATAAAGAAAGCAAGTATACTACTCTTCACAATTCTCCGTTTCATTCAACATTTCCAAATAACTTTGATTTCCTCCGCATCCTTGCCCTTGAGTCGGTAGTAAACTTGGTTGTGCTCCTCCCCAATATTGAACTTGGTCTCCCAAAAAACTTGATTGTCCTCCTCTCCAAACTTGACTACCCGCAATGTTGGTGCTTTCTTTGGAAGGTAGAACCCCATCTCCAAGTGAAAAGGCATCATTACAAGGAACGGAAACCGCATTATTTTCACAACCAACCACATCATTATCACAGACAACCGCATTACGTTGGTGTTCCTTCAACTCTTCTTTTAACTCGCGTGTCCTTTTGATCACGATTTCATACCTCTCTTGAGAATCATCCGCTAAATCGGCGGCCTCCTTAAAGTCTTTGCACATTTTGTCATTCCGACGGGCTTCAATTGACTTTGACAACTTATCATAACTGATTTGAACTTTAGTATGGGCCCTTTTCACATTTTTCATCCATCTTCTCAACACATACTTGTCAGGCACTCTTTTAACTCTCCTTTTATACCACAAAATTGATGTTTACACACCATTCCTTTATACTCAAACAAAATTACAATGTGTATCATTGGTTTCAGTTAAAACCGAAAGAAATGACTTCCTTTGTCACTTTCACTTTTCTCCTTCATCATTAAAAACAGTAAATGTGATGGACTCTAGTACCTCATACTCGGATAGAACATCAACTTCTTGTTTCATCTCACACTGACACTGTAGTCTCCCAACAAATTCTTTATTAAACTCTTGAACCTTCGCATGTGTGTGTAGTAGAAATTGCTTTTCCAACTGATGTTGGAGTATTGATGGGATGAAAGTGTTCCAACTTTTCACATCATCTTGTCTTTCATTTTCCACCTTCTTCGCAATGCGTTGTCATATTGCTCAACAAATTCTTTCAACGTCGTCCTCGCGTGAGATGAAACCATCGAAATAACCATTCATACTCTCGCTTCTTTGGTGCCATTCCCGCCTTCGCAATCTTTCAAATAAGCAGGCCCACGTTTCTCTCCCGATACATCCCCGCTAACCATGGATTATCTTGTAGCTCATACTTCTTAATGAATCCATCCCAAGCATTCTCAAAGTTATCTAGTTGGTGAATTATAAACATCGACGATAGATGAACTCATGTCCTCATAGTCCTTGTACCCACCCAACTTTTTCCCACCTTTTTCATAATGTGCCATATGCACCACCGATGTCGGTCGGGAATACAATTGCTATAGCATTCTTCATGGCCATACATTGATCGGTAAGAATTGCTTTCGAGCACAACCCCCATGCATGTCTTCCAAGTCTTGAAATAACCATGAAAATGACTTCATCGTGTCTTCATGAGATATGAGCCCACAACCCAATAAAATAGATTGACCTGATGATTCACACCTACAAATGGTGCAAAAGGCATGTCAAACTTATTTACCAAGTACGTTGTGTCGAAGGTCACAACATCTCCAAACTCCTTACAAGCTTCCCTACTCCTTGCATCGACCTACATTCCTTAGTCGACCCTTATCATTCAAATCCAATGCGAAAAAAAGTCGAATTTTGTTGTTCCATTCTCATGAAATAGCTATGCATCGCTTGAGCATCCCCTTCCTTAAGTCGTTGGTTTGAAGCTTGTCCAAATAATTTCGGCAATCCTTCTCAAGATATGGAACCATATTAGGTCCTCCACCTCAATCTTGAGTCAACGCCTCTTGCACGTTCGATCCCGGCTTGTGAATTTATCTCAAGCTTCTTTTTACGTGGTCATCAAAGTATCCTATTGCACTTGAAAACCGTGCCTTTGCGGACTTTGTTCATGATTGTGGTCCAAAACAACCCGATTTAACCTCCACTTTCCATCCGGGCGTATACCAACATGAACATGAGCCGACAATCAATTCTTGTTTGTGGCCGTGGTTTGACATTGCTTGTTCTTAAATTTCAAATTCGATTGCATGAAAAAGTTACATCCTTCAATGTTCCATCTCTTCCCTTTCTTGATGTTCTTTTACACGCAGCAAACCCTTTTTCTTTAGCATATCCCAAATAATAGAGATAAGCTTCCTCCGATGTGTCGAATATCATTCCCTCTTTCGGTTCTTCAACTCTATTATCACAATTTTTTATTGCCTCATTCCCATCCTCATTAGTATCTATCGCACCACATTCTTTGTTTGAAGGACAACTTTGTACCTCTTGTTCATCTCCACTCATTAACACTTCCTCTTGTCCACACTCTTCGTTTGAAGGCATTGTCGACGTAATAGACTCCGAAGACATAATCTAGTGGTTCATAAGCAAAGGAAAAAAGAAATTAGATACAAAAAAAGCATCTTGGCTGGTATATTAAATCCCAAAAATCCTAAAAAAGCATACTTTAGAAATCTTGCATCATTGTTACTTGAATGTTCTTTCATTTAATACCTCTATTAAATCCCAAAAATCCTAATCATATGGAATAGGAAAAATCCCGATATGAAGGAGTCGGTGACTAAAAAACCCTAAATAAAATCACATTTCTTGACCTTTAAGCAAAAGTAACAAATTAACTATCCTAATTCTTAGTAGAAACATTGACAATCTCAGACTAATACTGGACTCAAACTAGGAACTAGCAGTATCTTCGAATTTCTGATGGATGAATGACCAAGTAAACAATGCATGTGAAAAGGAGATGCAACTTGCTTGTATGCACAATGTAGACACTAAACAAGCCACCTTATTGCCCAAATATCAGAAACAATATTGACCCATGGCCTTTTCTAGGAGTGATTCCTAGAAAAAATTAATGGGGCTAGATGTTCAGGGGTCCATTTTAAGGGAATGACTGGGGATGTGCCAAACAAAAACAATGCATAAATGTAAAAAATCTCCAATTTTTTCACCAAAAAAATTCCCAATGTATCAACTACTGTGCCCTAATTTTTCCCAAAAAAAATCTCCAATCTAACATATGTAAAAAAATCACCAAAGCACAGAGAGAGAGAGAGAGACCTTCATGGAGTGGGTAATGACGTTCGAATTCGGGGGCAGCTGTGGAGTTCGCCGGAGTTGGGGGTTCAGTGGTGGTTATGGAGTTCCGGCGGCCGTCAGATGGGGGTGGTTTCCGGCGAAGGGGAGGCGCAGAGAGTGGTGGTTGGTGATGGACTGATGGTAGATGCCCTCTCCCTGTCTTCTACTTTTGACTGAAGTGTTTGGTGGATGGGGAATGGGGAAGAAGAAGAAGAAGAACACAGCGCGCGGGATTTTGAAATTTTCGCCTTTTTTTTTTTTATACAACAGACCCCAAAACGACGTCGTTTTGGGGCTGTTGTCCATTTTGTTGTCCAATTAGTTGTGTATGTAGCATTACCGAATCTAATCTTCCCACATCCCACCTGGGGAAATGATTTCCCGGAGAAAAAGGTGCTGGCCCCCACCCCCCCACCCCTCCACACACTGCTTTACACGTGCCCCACCCCACCCACCATTTCCCTCCCTCTCTCCCTTCAGCTGCACAACATCCGGGAAAACCGCCGAAAAACCAAAAAAAACAATTAGGTGCGTGAACAGTACCGCACCAAATTTGGTGCGGTACTGTAGCAAAAACGTTTTGGTGAGGGGAAATAGAAAGGCTGATATTGGCTGTTTTTTGAGGTTTTGCTCCCTATTTTAGCCAAAAAGCTAAATTGTTCACCTTGATAAGGATGCCCTTACTATCTTATAGCTCTGACCGCACATCGTTTAAAAATTAGTCAAGAGCATTGCTAGAGGCGGAGGGATGCTAGGATCAGTGTGGGCCTGTGCCCACACTCAAACTCTCTCTTTTTCTAATTTTTTTTTTTTTTTACCTTTTTGTTATAAATTGTCTTTCATGAATTATTCTCTTTCCAATTAGTCTCATATATTTCGTATATTATCTCATTCTAACTTTTAATTTCAAAACTAGAATAATTCCGCTATATTTGCAAAATAAGATGTCTAATGCAAAAGTTAGCCAACACTTACGATTTGAAACTTTCTAATGCATAATGTCCAAAATCTCAAAATTAAGGGGCTAAACCACAGGGTGTAAGCTCTCTAGTACTTTAGCAATTATTTACCATTATTAGGATAGTCTTGTTTCCTTATCTCTCTCGATAGAACCCACAATATAATTCAAATTTTGCGATTTTGTAATAACAATTGAAAAAAAAAAATCTTTCTAATTGGAGTAAGATGGCTAAATATTGCATTTTTAGTTTTTAGTGTACTGACTTGCTCTTAAACTTCATTTCCTGAGACAATTCAAGCAATTAATTATGTATTGATAATTTATGTACGTAAGTTTCTCAATGTATATGTTAGGGTTTTTTTTTTTTTATTGTATGGATTCCTGGCTACGCCACTGAGAAGCAAGTCACATAGGCAAGCATCCAATACGTGTTGCATTTTTTCAAATCAAAGACGAACGTATATACTCAAATGTGCAACTGACATCTTTATGGGATATTCAATAGTGCAATGTACTCATACATCTCAGTGAAGCGATGTTGTCTAACATTCACGGAGAAATTTAATTTCAATCGGAGGGAGTAGTTAAGTAATATTCAATCTTGGTTGAAGCAATTCAATTTCATTTTTCATTTCCATGTATACGAAAAGAAAACTGAGGTGTGTTGGGCAAAATAAAAACACGACGCTCGTTCACGAGTCTTAATGAGCCAACGCATAACATATATGTACTCGCATTGGCCTAATACATCAAAAAAAAAAAAATTACGATTGTGAAGGTATATATCTTTTATTTCCCTATAATCTACAAGAATATAGCCTCGACTTAAAATAACAATAACATGAAATATGTTTTTATAAAGATTGTGCATCAATGTATCAAAATGCTAATGCCAATTGTGGTAATCAACGTAAAAAGTCTATTAAGTCTTGGCTTGCAAGCCAATTTGAGCTGAGCCTCTACTGGCTTGTGCTCGGCTTGATAATGAAACGAGCTAAGAATTTGGGCTTGAGCTTGTTTATTTATGTATCAAGTCGAGTACGAACGAGCTTTTAGCGAGCCGAGTCTTGTGCTGCTTACAAACGTCTTTGTTCGTTTACATCTATAGATGAAGCTTCCTTGAAAGAGTTTATTTTTCCTGTTTACTACGTACATAGGTTGTAAACGAGCCGAATTGAGCCGAGCTTTGGAATTTTCAAGTTCATTCATTAAGTTTTTAATCGAACTCGAGCCGAACTTGAACTCAATGAAAATTTGACAAGCCGAGCTCGAGCCAAGCTTCCTTAGGTTTGAGTCGAACTGGAACTTGTTCACGAGTCTTAACGAGCCAAATATATGAGATATTTATGTTCTCATAGAAGTCTAGAACTTCAAAAAAAAAAAAATCGTACATAGATAAGTTCATACATATATAAAATTATAATAACATATTAAAATTGAAGTATGCAATACTTTTATTAGTTTATACAAGCACAAGTTATAAAATTTTCATTATATATATGTGAAAGTTTAAACATATCCAAGGTTGTATAAGAAATTCTTATGAGATATACATATATTCCAAGTTTGCGAGCCGAATATTGTCAAGTTTAGGTTCGGCTTGTTTATTAAACGAGCCTAAAATTGAGGTTCAAGTTCTGTTCATTTAGTATCCGAATTGAACTCGAACGAGCCTTTACCGAGTGTCAAGACTCGAATAGTTCATGAACGGCTTAGTTCATTTACAGCCCTTTATTTCTTATGTGGAACAAAATTGAACATGGGAAGATGTTTCAATATCCTAAATTGATATTGCAAAAATGATACACACACATCACCTACACACCCCTCTCACATAGGGGTGTGTAGGTGATGTGTGTGTAGCATTGTTCGATTGATAGTTTGGTACAGGTGGTGTAGTGGAAGCGCATGTTTTTTAGATCAAGTTCTACAAGAACTTTTGGAGCGCAAGTTTTGTTTGATTTTTTCCAAGTTATTGCATATATTACTATTGGCTTATTAGAGCATCACCAGAGACATACTCAAATGTTGTCACATCACCTTTTGAGTATTTATTTAATGGGTTTCTAAAGTTAGCAATGTGAAGCTCTATAATGGTTCATTTTTGTCTATAATCAAAAAAAGGGAAAATGTTGGTAGTTTTGAGGATCCAAGTTTGATTATTGGGATAATGTTGGTAGTTTTGAATATCCAAAAGCCAAAATTTGAGTATTTATAAAAAATGTTGCTAGCTTTGAGCAGTTATCCAAATGCCATTGTGAGCCTTTTTTGAGTATCAAAATGCCCCAATTTAAGTATTTTCTTTTTACGTATGCCATTGGAGAAAGAAGAGTTTTTGAAAATCCGCATCATATCTAAGGCATTCCTTGGTTTAGGCCAACACCACCATAGGTACACGAAAAAGTACTTCCCAATTGACAATTATTTCTCTCCTTCTTGGATGCAAAAAAATCGCGACATGAATATTGATGAGTACGCGGCACCGTACTAAGCACGGCACCTATACACTAATTTACATAAAGATGTGTAAAAATTGATTAAAAATTACGTGAAATTGACATCCTCGGAGTCTCAAAACCTTGTCCCGAATCCCAACCTTGCCCCGAATCCCGATCGGGTAATTTGTCGGTGCTCCTGTTCCCGCCCGAATGGGAGTTGGGATTACTCGCCCCGCCCGCTCTGTAAAAAAAAAAAAAATTTGTTTAAACTAGAAGCAGAATAGAACGAAATATTTATATATAAGGGGTTCTTTACTATAATGTACAAATATAAGGTATTTATTTTAGTATAATGGTACAAATATAAGTATAAATTATAAATATATAGATTGTTAGAATAATGAGAAAAATAGTAGGATACAAATATCATTCTTTTGGTATGACAATAAAAATATTATGGTAAAACTATAATATTTGATGTACTCTAAAATATTTCGGGGCGGTAAATTGGGGTATCAACCTGAGCTCTACTATCAGTTCAAAAAAAAACCTGAGCTCTACCCGATTCTGGTCAGGGTTTTCAAAATTTCTCCCAAACCCACTCTGGTACCCAAAACTTTGATAAAAATCCGTCCCGCTCAAGTCAGGTGGGTCGAATTCGGGGCGAGGTGTAGTCAATTGCCAGACTCAATTTCCGATCCTCCACCGGAATCCTACAAGAATCCAATTAACATTCAAGAAAAACAATGTTCTGATCAATTCTTGATACCATGGCAAGTAATCAAGATGACCGAGAGGAGAAAGCAGAAAATTTCCAAGAGAAGGCTCCAAGTATCAGAGTTCTTGACTGGGAGCGTCTTGAAAAATGGAAATCTGACACAAAATGTACTGAACCAAGTGGTGGCACTTATGCATCTTCCTCTATCAGTAATTCCTCACTTAAGGCAGGCGAGCCCATTGCATTCTCTGGGACAATTCGG
This sequence comes from Vaccinium myrtillus, assembly GCA_016920895.1. Classification (NCBI taxonomy): domain Eukaryota; kingdom Viridiplantae; phylum Streptophyta; class Magnoliopsida; order Ericales; family Ericaceae; genus Vaccinium; species Vaccinium myrtillus. The sequence goes on from CM029277.1 coordinate 36,026,371, forward strand.
AGTATTACTGCTCCTTGCAGGAAGAAACCCTCATCACACTGTGCTAATCTTAATTTTCCCCATGAAGGTGGTTTTTCTGAATTTGAGAGGGGCAAGAGAAAAGATACAGATGACAAGGTAACATCCGAAAAGGGAACTTCGTTTCCAGAATCAAGAAAACATAGATTTTCTCCTACTTCTAAGGTCCTAAGCGCTTCCCATCCCAATGAAAAAATGCAGAGTAAAATATCCCGAGCACATTGTTACGCCCCATGGAATTTTCTAGAGAAATCTTCAAACTTCCGGACTAGTCTAGACTTGTCTAGAGAATTCTTGAAGACTCTTGTATATTCTTGTATATTCTTGTACATTGTAGAATACTCTAGAAAGATGGTGAACATTCTAGAGAAGCCTTGTAAGTGTTGGAGGATTCAAGAACCTCCCACACACACACATCTAGAAAGACCCAAAAAGACCCAATTGAGGAGGTGGGAAGATTCTAGAGTTTGTTCTAGAACTCTCCCTTAGTGCCTATAAAAGGGTGTGGCCTCATTTGGCCAAGACACCAAGAAATCATTCAAGAGCTTGTAAACTCTCTTTGTGTAATACACTCTCCATTCTCCCAAACTCAAGTGTTACTTGTCTTACTCTTCTTACACACACACAAAGGCTTACTTAGCATCACAAGATCGGGTCAAGATCAAGTGTGAGTGTCTAAGTGCCGCACGGATCACTTGAAACAAGTTAAGTCCGTGACAACATGCTATTGGGGCTTTCGAGCAGTTGGATCACGAAGCGCATCCCTCGCCTAATCGTCGGTTTATCTTTGACCTTGGTAGTTCGAGGAGAAGCTTGAGTTTTAAGGAAGGTTCAGAATCTAGTCAATCAACTCTTTTCGAGCCAACTAGGCTATCAATGCCTACCTTCTTGATCAACAATGGTATTATGATCATAGTTATCCAACGCACACTTCTAATATATTTTATGTTCACTATCTTTGTGGTTTAGTTTATAATGACAAAAGTTTTCTTGATATGCAGACGTTGATCCCAGAATTACTCTTTCAAATAATACTTGTCTCTTGAGCAGAATCTTCATGTTGATGCCCGTCAAAGCGCGCAAACTGTTTCTAAACACTTCTGCACGGTCATCGAAGAAACAATGCCCCGACTTTACGGGGGCCGCAAATACTCCTCGGTTGCAGCCATTGAGGCCAAGGTTCACACCCGAAGGTCACAGAAGATGAAAGAGGCAAAAGAGTGGGAGGAGAACAAAGAGCAAGCTTTGCTCCTTGTGTCTTCCATCCTTCATGAATCCGAGAAAGTATATATTCTTGTCAAATGAAATTTACTTTCAAAAGTTATGCTAGAGATTAAAAATTACATTTTTTTAACAGTATAAGGATGCAAAGGAGCGGTTAGAACATTGCTACAGTCCAAGGCAGAAGCAGGTGATTGAAATAAAAAAAAAAACTTCAAAATTTGGGTTTGTGGGGTACGTCCTCTGTTTTCCTCTCTATTCTTAAATGTTTCTACTTGTTTTTTCACCAATTACTTTCTTGCAGGTTTTGAGCATTGGACGAGAGAACAAATTTTGGCATGGTTGTCAAGTGCTACCTTGGAATATTGAGAGCAGTTGGAAATCTGGAGACCACGAGATGACTTGGAGACTTGGATATTAACCAATACTAGTCCTTAGCATTCTTTGTAGTATTAGTAGGCCTAGCTGTATTAGCATATGCTTTTCGAGGACTGCTAGTTTTCATTTCCTATAATTTCGCAAGGTAGCAGAAACAATATACAAGGGCTACTAGAGCTGCCAATATTGGCAGCTGATTTTTTGTGGAAACTTTGTTGTGTGCATCTTCTTATACATGAATGCCTTGCTGATATTCCCCAAAGAAAACAGGAAAAAGACTACTGCATGTTAATTTTCTGGTATAAAGACTACAACATATTTTTGTTGTGGTGGTTTGATTGATTACCTACCAATTGAAAGAGGCAGATTTTGGGTTACATATTTCTGGTACAAATGCTGATTGGATTTCCATAATAGCTATTTGAATCGTCTTCGTCTGTTTGATTTGTTTCTGTGTTTTTGTAGTGATCATGGGTAAGATTTTGTTTGGATGTTAAGATATAGGCTTAATTGAGAATGGACGTGTTTTTTAAAATGCACTGTATTGTGATTTCTATCTGAATTTTCCCTGTCTTATTTTTATTTACGTAAGAGTAGTGGATTCGTTTTGCCTATTTATGCGATTCATTTTGTTTGTTTGATCTGGTTGAGCCCTGTGTTTTCTGTGTACCTATTTCTAGCGGTGCAACGGATAGAATAAGTCTAAACTGATGTAAATGTGGCGGCGTTATGTTTGATTGATAATGTGACGATGCCAGCCAATCTTGCAAAGTGAAAAAGCACATTTTTCTTCTTCCGTTAGATGAATGTATATTCAGTTGCTTCTGGTTCTTGAGTTTCCATGTCTCTGTGACCTGAATGCATAAATACTCTGGATTTCTTAATACTTGTTGAGATTTTGGTTCTTTAAAATGGGAGAATTTGAGCAACCGAGCTCTCAATGGCTAAAATGGATTCCAAGGTGCTAAATCCTATGTGGTCGGAATCATGGAACTTGTCAATTTATTTATTTATTGTGGTGTTTGCCAAGAGAAAAAACAGACTGTTGGAGCTACTAGTCAATTTTATTTTGTGGCAGTGCTAACATAGTGGATAGGTGTCACCCAGACTTTTGAACACAAATATTTTATTTAGACTAAGGTGGTTTGACTAGTTATTTATAGGTATACACAAAAAAAAAAAAAAATCTAATACATTGTACAAAAAAATGAAAAAATTGCAACTTATAGCATTGTTGGTTGGGATCAAGAAAAATTAATATTGTAATGTAATGTATTTGAATACCATAAGAGAGTTGGATGAAGGCTTGATTTATTTCTCACAAAAAAAGCCCATAACAAAACCTAAATTATATGACTTCCTAATTAAATTTTTCTTCATTTTTTTTTTCCGCATAACATGTAACTAGTTTTTTATTAAATGGTGCCACCCCTATGGCCAAAAAAGGCTCCGCCCCTGGTGACCCCTATAGTGTTTCGTCAAATACTAAACAAGAGGGGGTTTCTTGATCTATCGCGTCTCTTTGTTGACCTACTGTGTCCTACCTTGCCAGATTTACCTCTGGTGAGGTGTAAGGAGAAAAATAACGTCATAACTCATCAGACTCGATTTATTGAAATTTTGACCTAAAATGGCAATAAGTGAAGTAACCTCTAAGGCCCATTTGTTTGGGGTACAAGGGAGGAGGATAAGGGATTGAGAGGGATAAGCCAAGCAAAACCCATGCTTATTGTTGGAACATTTCCAAAATATTTAATGAATATTAAATGTTGTAATTGGTGAACGGTTTTAATCCAATAGGTGTGTCTATTCAGGTTAAAGGAATAGACATGACTATTGGATTTAAATGGTGTGATTGTTGGATTTAGATGAATAGGTATATCTATTCGTGAATGGTCACAATGCTTCGTGAAGGGTCACAGTGATTCGTGAACCGTCACCATGGTTTGAATGTAAAGATGTGACCATTGGTGAAAGATCATAAGTCTATGCCTATACAAAGGCTAGGGTTCCACCAATTTCCAGATGGAAAAATAGATTATGATTCTAGTTGCTGTTTCTCTCTAGAATTATCTCCTACATATATTTTTGGCAGGCTCGCAAAATCCGTAGGTGTTCTGGTTCCTCTTCGTCTGTGCATGACGTAGTTGAACAAACAGTCAATCGGGACTGGGCTTCATTGTATCTTGGAGTTGAATTTGCCGGCAACCCGGTGCACACCAAATTCAATCGAATTGGTGGGGGTCGGGTGAATATCGTCGTAAGGAAAGCGACATTGTAACGCGCCTTGAAGCAACCATTTATTCTCTCCAGTTTTATCCACTTCCATTGATTACGCAATTTTTGCACCAACACTCATTTGGTGTTTGGTTCCCATTTTGCACCCAGATTGCTAAGACCTCTATATGGGTCTTAGCTTATCCCATCCCACCCCTTGAATAAGCTTAACCAGGTGGCATACGACCCTCTTACCCCTCAAATCTATCCAAACTATTTTTGTTCTCTCACTGTAAGGGATAATTAAGTAAATTATTACATTATTTCTTTATCTACCCACTCTTATCTATCTATTTCAGCTACTAAACAAACTCCTTAGCTCATCAGCCTTTTCTAACTAATTCCCCTTATAACATAACCCCTCTTATCCAACCAAAACTTTATTCGCGCGACAAACAAGTCGTATTAACCAAGCTTGGGTGGCTTAGAAGGAAATCAAATAGAGACTATAGGTCACTCTAATTATGGAAGAGATATTGTGGAGGATAGTGGGAGAAAAGGGTAAATTTGGGACTCATCATCACGTCATGGGGGAAGTATCTCCCATCATGGGGGAAGTATGCTCACCATTGTTAGGGTTTGAGGGGGTATGCAAGAACCGCTGAGTTTAAAAAGCATATTAAAAGTTTGAATAATGATACAGACACACCCTTTCAGACACACTCTACCACACCCTCACTCACATGTGGGTGGTCCCCACATGTGATCCCCACACCCACATGTGAGTGAGGGTGTGGTAGAGTGTGGCTGAAAGGGTGTGTCTGTATCATTTTTGTAAAAGTTTATAGGGAAATGTAGCTTCTATCATTCGGGAAAGGTAATGGTGTTGGCCTTGGAAAAGGAATATAACTATTCAGTTTATTAAGGAACATACTTCTCCAACTTTCAGTTTATTAATGAACATACTTTCCAACTTTACTGCCACATTTGTCCAAAGAGGATTTATTCACTTGGCTCCCTCGTGCTATAGTGGCATCTTTACCTCTAACTTGTTGGAACATTTCCAAATTATTTAATGGAAATTAAATGTTGTAATTGGTGAATGGTTTTAATTCAATGGGTGTGTCTATTCAAGTTAAATGAATAGATGCAACTGTTGGATTAAATACAAGGGGTGTGTCTATTCGGTTAAAATGAATAGACATAATCACACCAAAAGGTACGACTGTTAGGGTTAATTGAATAGACATGACTATTGGGTTTAAACAAATAGACGTGACCATTGGCCAACGGTCACATCTATGCCTATATATAGGCTAGGGATTCACTCAAAATAGATGTATGAAAACGCAATCAATCACTCTCCCTCACTAGAACTCTCTCCTTTTATTCATTATTGGTGGCTCGCAAAATCCAAAGGTATTATGGTTCTTCGTTTGTGCATGACGCAGTTGAACAAACAGTCAATCGGGACTGGGCTTCATTGTATCTTGGAGTCGAATTCGCAGGTAACCCGGTGCACACCAAATTCACTCGAATTGGTGGGGGCAAATATCGTCTTAAGGAAAGCGACATTGTAACGCGCCTTGAAACAACCGATGTTTTCTCTCTATTTTTATCCACTTCCATTGATTACGCAATTTTTGCACCAACAATGTTAAGACGATATCCCGATATTGGAAATTTCGGTCTTTGGAAGAAGATGAAACTTTATTGGTTGATCAAGGCAACGTTCAGAAATTTTACTAGCGGGTGGTATTGGCACCTCTTTGTTGAATCGGTTAATAACGACTGACTCTGTTTCGTTATCAATATACATGAGATTATGCGGACAATAGATCCAGCGTGCTATGAGAATTTCCAATGGCTTAGGAGCAGTCAGCGAGGAATCTTCGGTGGTACCATTTGTTATAAATTGCATCACTCATCAACGAAGACGGACTATCATGGAAAAGATTTATATGATCTCCTTGCTAATTGAAAATGACCAGGTTTGTCTATTGGACTTGTAAAAGTGTATATGTCTGTCATGAGTTGCTATGGATGAGGCTAGTTTGATTTTAATATATGTTTTCCCATGTTACGAAATCGGTTAAACCCGTATTGTTCCAATCCATCAGTGTTCTTTGGTTTGGGAAGCACATCCCAAGATGGTCTTTTATTTCCTGGCTGGAGCTTGGCTGTATTGCAGAAGCCGAGTATTTGTGATAGATTGATGAAATGGGGGATGAGGGTAGATGGCATGTGTAAGTTGTGCTCTTTTAGGCTGGAGTCTCGCTCCCACCTCTTTTTCTCTTGCTCTTTCGCTAACGTAGTGTGGCAGGCAGTGACGGGTAAGAACTGAGAACAAGATCTATAATAGTCATGTGCATCTTATGGACATTGTGAATGGGTGTTATAAGAAGGTTCAAGGAAAACACTTGAGCTGTGTCATCTTTCAATACTCTTTGACTGCTACCATATATCACTTGTGGATGGAAAGGAATCACAAAGTTTTCCTTAACAAGGCTGTTTTCTGTTGATCAAATTGTGCAACTTGTTGTGGATAATATCAGGGATTGCCTCAGCTCATTGAGAAAAGTGGATCCTTGTCGAACAAATAAAGCCTTGGGTCAAAACCACGTAAAAATCTGTGTCGTTTCTTTGTGGTCTTCCTTCATAGTAGCCGAAGTGATGCAGGAAGGCGTGTTGAATTAAGAACGCGCAACAAGGACAATCACGAATTTTGTCTGAACTAGAGGTACTCCCTCCTTGAATAAACGATTAGAGAAAAAACTCTCAATTTTCATTAATCAATAAACAACCCCCTTGCCCTAAGGCTTACATCAATTATTTATACTAGCAGCAACCCTAAAACTAAAAAGGAAATAAAATACTAGCAACCCTAATTCTTGTGAAACAAGAAAACATAAAATATGAAACTGGATCAACCTAAATTAATAAACTAAATAACTCCATACTAGTAATCTCCTAACAAAACACTAAAATTGAAATAGTAAATTAAATTCTAATAAACTGCTAGTTTTCCAAAATCTGATATGCATCATTCTCTCCGGCTTGAAGAAACTCGTCCTCGAGTTTATACTGTAGAAGTCGCCGATTCTTGTCTGCATTAATCTTGTACTTCAAATTGATTTTTTCGAATCTAAACTTCGCAGAGGAATTTTAGAAAATTAGAGGAGCAATTTCTGATGTAAGGCGTGAAACCCATGATTTATTACTTGCAAAATCTTCAAGAAAGTCCCCAAATGGATCAATATATTCGTCAGGCAAGTCAGAGTGCACAGGCAAATCAACAATTACTTTAGCAGGACCTCTAGACAAGGCATGAATTGGAAAGATTCTACCTGTTGCATGAATATTATGAAACTGAACTTCGTTGGTTGGAACTTTGTCGATTTCCAATAGTGTTGTAACAATTTTTTGTTGCAATTTTTTTTATTTTCTTTTTTTGTAATTTTCTCCACCGGTTCTTTGTCAAAAACTGGCGGTTTACTCCAATCCACAATTGGATCTGGAATAATATTTGAAGTGAAAGGCCACTCAATGGTAGCCTCCCTTGTCCTCCCCCTTGGCTGATAGTTACCGGCCAAAGATTTGGTGATAAAAACGTCATCCGATACCTCCTCCTCTTTCGGAAACCGAGGTGTAACAAGAGGACGGCGAGGTAGATTCCCCCCAACAGTTAGGGCAGCAACCTGATCGGCTAAGGCAGCGAATGAATCCGACAAATGTTGTTCTAATTGTTGGAATCGTGCCTCTATTCGTGCTTCTCGTGCGGCTTTACTCCGTTTATACACATCTTTAACAACAGCATAACGACCATAATGAACTACTTGTTGCGCCATGATCCGGAATCGAGCGCAGGCTCTGACACCAACTGATGCAGGGAGGCGTGTTGAATTAAGAATGCGCAACAAGGCCAATCACGAATTTTGTCTGAACTAGAGGTACTCCCTCCTTGAACAAACGATTAGAGAAAAAACTCTCAATTTTCATTAATCAATAAACAACCCCCTTGCCCTAAGGCTTACATCAATTATTTATACTAGCAGCAACCCTAAAACTAAAAAGGAAATAAAATACTAGCAACCCTAATTCTTGTAAAACAAGAAAACATAAAATAGGAAATTGAATCAACCTAAAATTAAGAAACTAAATAACTTCATACTAGTAATCTCCTATCAAAATACTAAAATTGAAATAGTAGATTAAATTCTAATAAACTGCTAGTTTTCCAAAATCTGATCTGCATCACGAAGTAACTGAAATTGTTTCACCAGACCAGATTCTGCACAAAATTTCAGAGTATTTTCTTTTGGGTAAATCAACTTAAAATAGAAAAATGGCTAACCGACTGTACAGCTTCCAAGGGGCATACCCCTGGACAAAAAAAAAAAAAAAAAAGAGAAAATAAAATTGGGGTTACACTCGCCAAATTGGCTACATAGGGCTATACGGAGATGTAACAAATATTTCCTAACCATCTAAAAAAGAGGGTATAGAAACAGATGACAAAAGGATTTTGATGCTGGAAACAGAGTTACTGCCCAGGTTTCACATGGACATCGTCATCACTGCAAACATATCTCTTCCAGAACCAGTGATTTTCAAACAAGAAATGTATCTCCTCTAACGGGACTTGCTTCGTTTCTGGCAAGAGGAAGAAGATGAAGGTGGCCATAATGACAATCAAGCCCGCAAACAGCAAGAAGATTCCGTATTTGAGGTGGCAGAGACACGCGAGGAAAGTCTGCGCTATGAGAGCCGTGAAGATCATATTGACACCGACCACCATACTCTGCCCTGCTGATCTTGTCTCCAATGGAAAAAGCTCGCTTGGAACTAACCATCCCAGTGGACCCCATGACCTTCCATAAGCCAAGACGAATATGCAAATCACTAACACCAGGAAGATACCAATGCCTTTTGGGATCACGACTCCTTTTCCGAATTCCAGAGCCAAAGTCACCGCCACCGCCACCTGCGACAGATCAAATACTCAACGTCAAGCAATCAAAACCTTTTAAAGATTAATTTCAGTTCTTAACAGAAAAGAACATATGAAATGTGGAAAAATAATACAATGGCCGAACGTTTTCCAGAAAAATGTCCAAGATATTGTTCTAGCATAGGCCCATTCCATTGACATTTTTCTGCATAGTTTTTCCGGCTCTGTAGCACAAAAGTGTCTACAATGATGAAATTACAATGCAGAAAAGTGTCCGGAGCATTGGCAAAAGCACGGTAGGCATTTAGAATGGGTAACAACAACACATCAGGGTTATGCAGTGCTTCCAAAAGTGATTTTTGTTTTTGACATCGTTAGTTGTTACGGTATGGAAGTGTCAAATATGTCAGTTACATTGCAGAGTATCATTTCAGCACTGGCTTCCAAGAAGAAAGCCCTTCTGCCAAATTTGTCGACTAATCCCATTGATATCAATGCAGCCAAAAGCAGGGCGGCACTTGTGATGGTAGATGAATAGAGAGCTGCTCCTGAGCCGAACCCTAAGCTCTGGAATATCACCGGTGCATAGAAGAGAATGGAGTTGTTCCCAGTGAGCTGTTGGAAAGCAGGGATTCCCAGTGCTCCAATTATCAACTGAGGGCGATTTTTACGCTTGAGGAGGTTCCTGAACGGGTGCTTTATTGCCTGTGCTGCAGTACTTGCATCGACTAGATCAGCAAATTCGGCATCCACATTCGTGGTGCCTCTCACTTTCTCCAACACTCGTCTACCTTCATCTAATTTGCCTTGTTCCACGAGACTATTAGGGGTTTCCGGAAGGAAAAGGCCACCAACAAACATCAAAGTTGCCGGAACTGTGGCTAAACCGAGGGACAATCTCCATCCCCACGGATGGATCTGATTGGTTCCGTAATTGATGAAGTTTGCCACGAGAACCCCAAGGCAGGTTGTTAGTTGAAACAGTTGGTTAACTGCTCCTCGGATTTTCGCCGGTGCCATTTCTGAAAGATACAAAGGAACTGCCTGTATACAAGAAGAAGAAAACAGAAGTGAATCTCATGAGACAAAAACAAAAGTTCGATTCCGCATTTTGTTTCTTTTTCTTGTTGGGCTTACTTGGTTGCCGAATCCAATCCCAAAACCGAGGAGAATTCTACCAATGATCAGCATTGCAATGTTCTTCGCGAAAGCATTGACGAGCCCCCCACAGAAGAAACTAACTGATCCGACAAGGATGCTAGCCCGCCTGCCTTTCTGTCTGGTTACGTGTGAGGCAGCGAATGTTGAGACAAGGGCTGCAAAATATAGAGAGGAAGTGAATAGGGTGAGGACCTGATTGTCATATTTACAGTAATCGGTCTCTTTGAGATTCTCTTGCTTCCTTCTGTACACTTTTGGGAAGAATTCCTTCAGGAAATCATCCATGGAGGTCACCCCACCTGCAAACAATACCAAAAATTCAATTCCTTTTGTTGCTTTTCAAATGAAAGGCCATGTTCCGACCGGATACCATAAAAATAAATGATAGATTTATCAATGTTATTATATGATGAGAATAATTTTGCAATGTTTGAAGATTTGATCCGAGTTTTCAAGCCACATTGAAGTCACTGATTCAAGGTTTACCGCCCCATTGTGGTCTGTAGGTCACGGGTATGATTCTTCGAAAGAAATGTGTACAACCCTTCCTCACACCCCACATATGCGGACCTTCGTGCACTGGGTACGCCCTTTTTTATTACAGTCATTGACTATCATCTTTTTCACAGCAATGTGTAAGTTTTGTGGATATTCTGAATCCCTTCCTCTGGTTTTTTAAAATCTATTATCAAACAAAATGGAAAAATGGGGCTCAAATGACAACCAAATGCTGCAAATCATGAAAAAAAAAAAAAAAAAAAGTCCTGCCAATTTGTCTTGTTGCTTGGCAAAAAAAAAAAAAAAGGGGAAAAAAATGTGCTTTCTAAGTTAAAACTGGTGGCTTATGAAATTTGAAAAAAAATACTTTCTCGGATAGCATCTATTTTCCCTTCTTCTCCATTTTCCCTTGAAAAACCTATTTCCAAACAAAGATGAAATACAATTTTCTCGGATTTGGGGTACCAATAGTGACTCAAGTCACTACATCCCCGTAGTAACTTCAATTGTTGGCACTCTATAATTTGTATTCGGGATCATAACCGTACAAACACAGTTTGTTGGAACTCGAGATCAAAATGCAAATTCTCATAAAACTATATTGTTGATATTCAACTATAACCGAGATTTATGATGATTCATGCATATACAATGAATGGTAAATGAAACTAAACCATTACCCACATCAATCTATGTTTTTAAATCAGAAAATCAACAGAACCCAAATCAGAAAATTTGCTAAACGTGATTAACAAAAGGAAAAGAAATCAAGAGAAAAAAAAACTCACCAGAAACGCCAAGATCATAGCCAAACAGAGACCCACCTAGAGCTGCTACAATACAAGCAAATATGAAATACCCAGTTATCTTATATTCATAAAGATGAGCCCTTTTCCCTTGTTCCGGATTACCAAATGCTGCGCCTGCCATTGCTCACCCTCCTTCAAAAGGGCTCTCTTTATTTCTTTTGGGTATCTATCTTCCTCTGTTTCTTCTCTTTCACTCCCCACTGTCTCTCTATATATAATATAGAGACCTATTTACAATATTCACATAATGGATAACGACATTATAGCCATGAGAAATATTCGGGTGCCAAGCGGCCCAAATTTCTCCCAATCCTTAATCTCTCCCTCATTTCTCTCACGTTTTATCTTTTTTAAAGTCTGGGTCATCTGATATGCGTACTCGGCACCACGTCATCAATACTTGCTCGGCATCCAAATTTTTCTCCTTAGCCAGACAAAGAAATAATCCAATTGGAGCAAGTGGTAAATATTCCGTGGTCAACTTATTATAATTTATGCTGTATTTCAGATAAGGGATAAATTAGGGCCTCATCTCACCCCTTTTTTGTTGGAGCATTGTGAGTATTGTCACACATTGTCTTCATATAACAGTTGACTACATCAACTAATGGTGCAATTGATTCACAAATTATGGATTACTAGAAAGAAAAAAAAAAAAAGGAGTGAAAAATGATAAGTCAAAAAGCTTCTCAACTTTTGGCTTTTTGACTTATCATCAAAATTGGTTAATGCATTTTGTGAGTGGGGAGCCAACCGCTTAAAACTCACCAATGAGAAGTAGAAAATGTAAAATGGAAGGATTCAAACACGCAGAAATAAATCAAGTGGTTTATTTTTTTGTCCTTATTAAAAGAATTTCACATTTGCTAGTTTTGAGTCGATTTTTTTGTGGTTTCTTGGTTCATCTCTCCGAGAGGAATAAAAAATATATAAAATTATTAACCAAACTTTAATTTGTGAATAAAGACAAAAATAATCCAAGAACCCACAAAATTTTGGATTATTTTTGTTTTTACTAAAGTTTTTCAAAAATTTTATCATAATTTTATACTTTTTAGATTCATTCCGTCGAGAGGAACCAATAGACCACAAAAATCAACGCAAAACTTACAAATGCAACTTTTGTTTTGAATAAAAACAAAAAAAATAAACCAAAAATGGTTTATTTAGCCAAAGCAATTAGTTTGGCTAATGGGGTGAATAAACAGCCAATAACATGGCTTATATTTTTAGCAAACCAGGTCAAAGTAATGTTAGAAAACCTGGGATAATTGTAACCGAGTGAGATCGATTTCGTCGGCTTGTATTACTCCTTAATGTTAGAATCATGATCGAATCCCTAACAAACCAACGTTCCTGTAATTCCTCTATATAAACAAACCTATTACCTGTAACAAAACACGAGCACTTTGTTATTCCTGTCGTATTTTTTGTTTTCTCTTACCAATTCCTTGTCTTTCGTAACAAAATGTGTTTCGTTTGCCTTTTGGGTTGAAGAATTGTAAGAGAATATTTTTTCTCGTAAAACGAGAAATTAAAGACAGTTTGCTACGAAAGACAGTTTTGTGTCTTCTTGATCATTATGGTTTTCTTTTGAGGAATAGCATTGCAGATAATATATTAATAAAAAAGCAAATACAAAGCACACAACCCGAATATGGTGAAAACTCTTGTTAAAAATATTTCTGTGCTAGACGTTGCCGTCTTCATCGTAACCACATGGCTACTAATCATGACCGATAGCTCAGCCGTGCTTTCTCTGTATAACCACATGTCTACCTAGGCTCGCAAGCGGCAACGGTGGTCATTGTGTCGTGTTTGGAGACGCTGGCAACCACATGGGTGCTAATCATGACCGATACCTCAGCCGTTCTTCGATCATTGCTCTTTGGTAATTCATCTCTTTCGCATATACATTCATATATCTTGTTTTCGTACATTTGTTTTTGCCATGTCGTCATTCCTGTTTCATTTACCTGTACAGGATAAAAATGTGAGGCGTGGAATTTGTCTTCGGTTCCATCGGGTGGGTGATGATGGCCGTTCTGGCAGTTATCCTAACATCGTGTCCACATTGCTGGCATCTAGCAAGCCCGAAGATTTGAAGAAAACGTCACAACAGCCTAATCTGGAAAGATTAGCTGGGTAGTTGACCCTGTTAGTTCGTTCTTGCAAGAGAGGGAGTCTATTAATCTTTCTGTTTTTTTAACATAGGATTTTCCTTTTTTTTTTTTCATAACCAGATATCCGGGCTAATTTTCGTGTACCTTATTATACAAAAGTATTCCTACTGCTCCTCGCTTTGTGTTGTATTACTATTTTGCCAAACTTTGTTTCTGGATTAATTTTTGTTTCATGTGTCTGGAAGACCAGGCAGTACTAGTGCTATTTGATTTAAAAAAATTAAGTAGGACTACTATTCTGCAAAACAGAAACATAGCCCTAGAATGGGTGATAATGACCTCATTATCTCATGTTGTCGAGCGTATTTACCACATTAATTATTGGGGTTTTTTTCTTTTGAAAAAAATAGGAAAAATAAGTCATAAATATACTATATTTTGACTTTTTGAGAGGAATGACAAGAAACTTTTACAATAAAACATAAAAACGATTTAGCAAAAGGCCAAAACACACTTTTTTTTTTTTTTTTTTTGATCAAAACCAAAACACACTTAGATCTCTTTATTTTTGCCCTCCCTATCTCTCTCTATGATCCGTACTTTCTCTTTCCCTTCCTTTGAGTTCTCTCCTTGTCGCCGCCTGCTAGCCACCATCGCCCCGTCTCGCCAGCTTTTGGGCATACCAAACACACCTCCATTTTCTGAAAATTCAGAGATTTTATAAATAGGGTCCCAAATGTTGAGACCATTGTAGGTCACAAGTTGGTAAAATCTTAGAAATTAACTGCATCACCTCTTATTTTAATGGATGGATATGTATTTGGATGTTTGTTGTTCATCAATTTCAGATTGATGGGATGGCATCTATGATTTTCTAGTTTCGCTAATTTTTTTTTTATCAGAAAAAGAAGATTTATAAATGAAACTCGATAAGGGTACATCGAGAAGAGAGAAGGAAATTCAACCGAGGTTGAAAGAAAGAAAAAGAATACAGCCAAAACAAGAAACTACAAAATAGCAGCCAAAACAAAAACTCCCAAAGAATCCAAAACCAAACAAGCACCGCCAAAAGATAGTTTCGCTAATTTTTTTTCTTAATGAAAAAGACCCAGAACTCCAGAAGAAAATTTTTGATGGGTTTGAGACCTGTGTTTTTTTTTTTTTTTTTTCCGGCAAATGGGTTTGAGACTTTGTGTAGAGAAGAAATAAATTCCCGGGCTCTTCAACAAATTCATTCATGGCTTTTTGGTGAAACACTAGTGGGTAGACACAGGCACTTTTACTTGAGAGATGGAGTTATTCATTGAATTGAAGGGGGATCAAAAGGGGGTAGTTGACTAGTTATTGATTCGGATTATTCGTTTGCTTTATCTATAAAAAAAATGTATAAAGTTTAATGAGTTGTCACTAGATTCGAAAATAACTTTGCTTGTTGAACTCTTTAATTTTTTTTTAACTTTTATGAAGTTTAGTGAGTAGTCACCAATTCAAGAGTTGGTAATTGATTAGTTGGTTGATTTTTTTTGGAATTTTTTTTACGAAATTAGAACTTATAAAAATTAGTGAAATGTCACTAATTTTTTTGGATCGGCCAGAGATAGGAGTTGTTTTTTTGAATTTCCTGTATGAAATTAGAAATTTTAAAAATTAATGACATTTCGCTAATTTTTTAAGTCGCCAGGGTTGGAGTGGTGGTCGGACGGAGGTAGGAGTGGTTTTTTTTTTTTTCATTTCCTATATGAAATTTAAAGTTGTAAAAATTAGTGACATTTCACTAATTTGTTTGGTCGCCGGAGGTGGGGTGGTGATCGGTTAGGACGCAGGATCTTTTTTTTTCAATTTCCTGTACAAAATTAAAAGCTTTAAAATTAGTGACATTTCACTAATTTTTTGGGTCACCAGAAGTGGTTACTAATTAGGAGTTTTTTTTTTAATTTTCTGTGTGAAATTAGAAGTGGGTCGCCGGAAGTGGGGTGGTGGTCGGCCAGGAGGTAGGAGTTTATATTTACATCTTGACATTCATCCAAACCCGGCCTCCATCGTTCTCTCCTTTTTGTATTCATCTCATCCAAACCCGGCCTCCATCGTTCTCTCTCCTTTTTGTATTCATCTCATCCAAACCCGGCCTCCATCGTTCTCTCCTTTTTGTATTCATCTCATCCAAACCCGGCCTCCATCGTTCTCTCCTTTTTGTATGACTGAGATGAAAAAGCTAAAGTTAAAGTTAAAAAGAATTTACATCTTGACATTCATCCAAAACCCGGCCTCCATCGTTCTCTCCTTTTTGTATGATTGGGATGAAAAAGCTAAAGTTAAACTTTATATCCATTTCAAAAATAATTGGCAATGAGTGGAGAGGTCCCAGCAAATATTAAGTGATCACCCATTCCACTCCTAGGCAATGTAGGACAATATTTCTTAACATCCCCCCTCACGTGCAGCCGCATGTGAGGTCTGTCACGTGTGGCCACTTTTTGGGTCCTATCATCGTGTAGCCTTTT
The DNA here is from genome assembly GCA_016920895.1 of Vaccinium myrtillus. Lineage (NCBI taxonomy): Eukaryota > Viridiplantae > Streptophyta > Magnoliopsida > Ericales > Ericaceae > Vaccinium > Vaccinium myrtillus. The sequence continues at coordinate 36,042,248 of CM029277.1, forward strand.
TGCTGGTCTGTCATCGTGGGTGTGGGATTGTGATTTTATTTTTGTTTTTTAAATGTGGAGTGGAATAGGTCCCGCTCTGATACCATGTGGAAACTTTATATCCATCTCAAAACCAATTGGCAGTGAGTGGAGAGGTCCCAACATATATTAAGTGATCACTCATTCCACTCCTAAGCAATGTGGGACAATATTCCTTAACATCCCCCCTCACGTGCAGCCGCATTTGAGGTCTGTCAAGTATGGCCACTTTTTGGGTTCTATCATCGTGAAGCTTTTTGCTGGTCGGTCATCGTGGGGCATGGATTGTGAGTTTTTTTTTTTTAAATGTGGAGTGGATTGGGCCCTGATCTGATACCATGTGGAAACTTTATATTCTCAAAAAAACTAATTATCTCATGTTGTCGGTGAGTAGAGGTCCCAACATATATTAAGTGATCACCCATTCCACTCCTAAGCAATGTGAGACAATATTCCTTAACATCCCCCTCACGTGCATGCCGCATTTGAGTCAAAACTACGTATGGCCACTTTTTGGGTTCTATTATCCTGCAGCTTTTTGCTGGTCTGTCATCGTGAGGCATGGATTGTGAGTTTTTTTTTTTTAAATGTGGAGTGGATTGGGCCCTGATCTGATACTATGTGGAAACTTTATATTCAACTCAAAACTAATTGGCAGTGAGTGGAGAGGTCCCAGCATATATTAAGTGATCACCCATTCCAATCCTAAGCAATGTGGGACAATATTCCTTAACATTGTTCACTTATTTAATAACATTCAACCAAATCGATATTTGTCGTAGAGATATTTTTAGTTTTGTGTAATAAGGTCAACAATAAGCCTGTCGGCATAAAATATCTATAAATGAGAAGATGAAGGCATAGAGGTACAACATGGATCTCAAAGGTCCCTATTGTGCTGTAATGCACTATGGGCATGCTCTTCTCTTTTCCTAGTCCGGCATTTGTTTGATTGGGGTGGAAGAATATGGATTGGTCTCAAAGGTCCCCATAGTGCTGTAATGCACTATGGGCATGTGTTGATTGGGGTGAGACTACGGGGTGGAGTCACATGTTCTTCTCTTTTCCTAGTCCGGCATTTGTTTGACAGAGGATTGTGGGGGTGTTCCGCTAAAAAAAAATTTAGAAAAAACTGTTTTTCACGGTTTTTTACGTAATGTAATGTGAGAGAACGATTTGTCTTGATTTTTCGAAAAAACTATTTTTTGTTAGTGGAACACCCCCTAAGGGTGAAGGTGGACTGAATAAGTGCCGATTATTTTTTTCCCATGAGGGAAAAAAAAAATTCATGCAACGGTCATTTGTAACGCCCTTTTCACATGAGGTGTGGGTCCCATATCATGTGAAAGAGGCGTTGCAAATGACTGTTGCATTGAAAAAATTTCCCCCATGTGAGCTAATATCAGGGGGAGGGAGTGGTATTGGTTAGCCCTCTCCTGATTATCTCCCTTTACATCAAACGGTTAAAATAATTTACATTATCTTTATCTCATTCTAACCAAACACGATACAACTCCCCGCGTCTCCCCTTTATTCCCATTCTTAATCACATCTTATCGAATTCTTCCAAAAAATAATCTGACAATCAAAGGTGTTCTATATGGGTATATTGTGTGTGTCGGTGAAGTCTACACAGATCTTATCATCGTGATTTAAATCGTTCAAGTTGAAGAGTTTGCTAATTAGATCATCCAAAGACAACCAACTTTAGTCAGACAACATTATTCCTTTTTATTCAGACAACTTTTGCTGTACAAAGATGGATCGTCAGTAAATTTCAAAAGTAAATAGTGAGATAAACCTATCTTGATCATGTTAGCTCTTAATGTCCAACTACCTTATTCTTTTATTAGAAAATTAAATAGACAGAGAAACTTTCTTTCATTGATGTAAATAAAACATAACCCTAGCACACTTTTATATATGCGACAAGACTTTGTGACTAAGAAGTAAGAACCCTGACCAAACAGGAAAATAAGCATTACAAGGAAACATAGATTGACTGGGAAACGTGAATAATATAACCTAGACTAAATTAGAAACACAATACTAAATCTTTAAAACATGGTAACATAATATTTTTTTAATACTCCCTCCGTTCATTTTTAAGTGTGTAGCTTCGTTCCAACTTATTAAGAAAACAATATCACTACACCTTTCACGTCAACTTTTACATTCACTTTCCACTGTTGCCGTTGATAGAGACATCGTCATTAAACTTTACCACTAACTTTTCAAAAGAAATCTACTTTTAAGTGCAAAATATGAAATATACTAATTTTTACCTACTAACTTTTTAACATAACACTTATTTAGGAACAATCCAAAATATAGAATACACTGCTCTTTTTTAGGAACGGAGGGAGTATTATGCTAACAGTTCAAAGCAGCGTTTAATAAAAACTCTACCAACTAACAATTTAGATCATCATAATGAGCTAATAATAAAACACATCGAAGCATACTAGACCCGTTAGTGCATTAATCTACTAACAGCCCGTTTGACAAACGAATAAGATTTTATGGGATAAGGAATGCAAGGGTGCACACCGGCCCGGTAGCCCGCCCAGCCCGCCCAACCCAGCCCGATATTTTTAGGGTTTGGGAAAAATATTTAGGCTCATAGGGCCGGGCTGAGTTAAGATTTTAAGCCCGTTTACTAATTGGGCCGGGCTTGGGAAATTTCTCTAAGGCCCAACCCAGCCCGGCCCAATTTAAATAATAATTTTATTTTATACTATAGGTATATATGTATATGTTATAGTTGAAACCTAACTGCTTAGGGTTTGTTTATCTTGATGAAATTGACATTGATGAAGACGAATGCTAGGTACTACCTATGTAGAGAATATCTTTGAAGTAATAGCAATTTGTTAAGAAAACTTTGAAGTTTTTTTTTTCCCCTTAAACTACTTTCTTATAATAACAACTCATAGTTTTTTCTTCCTTTTATTTTTATTGTGCTCTCCAAGATCTGTTGTGAAGAAGTGTGAATTTAAATGAGAGATACTTGAGAGACGTTTTTACATGTAAGAGTTTCATCTTTAAGAGCACTTTAATATATGGGTCTGTTTTTAATATTTTGGAGAGAACTTAGAACTTTAAGTATATCATTACGGTTGTGAATTATTATTGTGATTGCTATGCTTGATTAATTTATGTTTGTGATGCCGTGCTTTAGAAAAATAAATGGGCTAGTTGGATTTTCTAGTTTCAGGAAATTAAAATTTAATTGGTTCGAGGCAGGCATATTAAATGAAACCCGATTATCAATCGATGGGCGAAAATTGTAAATCTCGTTATTATCTAAGTATAAAGCCGTTGAATAACCCAAAACCCAGCCCGGCCCGGTGTTTGTGCAACCCTAAATGCAAGTGGATAAGTGGTGGTCCCGGTGGATATAATAGAAGGGAGAATTAACAAAGAAATAGTTTGTTCGGTATTTGATGTGAGTGAATAAGAGTCCGTGGAAAAAAAATCAAGTGAGATAGTATTACTTAATTGCCCGTACAGAATTTTTATAGTAACTTTTATAACTAGAATATGAAAAAGGATTTGATGGGATTTTAGAGAGCGTACCAATAATTCGCCACATTCGGATAAATTACAACAGGGTGTGGGTAGGATAAGCTATTCAGGTGCTAAGGATGAACCAAACACAAAATAAGAAATAGCTTTTCAAGTTATCCCTGCTCCAGTCGGAGATCCTCTATTCCGAAAAAATCTTTGTTCCTCTATACTGAGGAATTTTCAGCCGTTGGATCACTTGGAAAAGAAAACGAAAAAAAAAACTAAAACACACAATCTAACGGCCCAAACCTCTTTGGCACAGAAGCATACAGAGTTCAAGCACATATGATCTCACACCCCTTGCTCCACCCTTGTCACTCCCCTTCCTCCTCAACCAACAAGCCATAAAGGACATTTGTCCGGAACTAGATCCTCTGATCCCAATTTCCCTTGTCCCTCTATTGCAAAGGGTTTTGGGCCACTAGAGAACACAAAAAAAATTAAAACAAAACTCACCAAAAAAAAAATTTTAACATAAAAACCAAACTCACACAACAAAATTTAAAACATAAAAACGAAACTCACAATCTAACTGCTCAAAACCCGTTGCAGCATAGGCAAAGGGGAATTGGGAACAGAGGATCTCACACTCATTTGTAAGATCACGTGTACGCGTGTCTTGGGCACTCTCCCCCAAGAATAATGATACAGACACACCCTTTCAGCCACACTTTACCACACTCTCACTCACATGTGCCCGTTGCAACATAGGCAAAGGGGAATTGGGAACAGAGGATCTCACACTCATTTGTAAGATCACGTGTACGCGTGTCTTGGGCACTCTCTCCCAAGAATAATGATACAGAAACACCCTTTCAGCCACACTCTATTACACCCTCACTCACATGTGGGTGACACACCCTTTTAGTCACACTCTCACTCACATGTGGGTGTGGACACCCACATGTGAATGAGGGTGTGGTAGAGTGTGGCTAAAATAGCGTGTCTCTATCATTTTTGCTCTCGCAACAATACCACACTCTCACTTATATGTGGGTGTGGACACCCACATGTGAATGAGGGTGTGGTAGAGTATGGTTGAAATAGCGTGTCTGTATCATTTTTGCGCTCGCAACAATTTTGTACTCCACCCTTTTGTAGAATCGTCACAGTAGCAAGTGCAGCAACCCCTCAAAAGACAAAAATAGTGAAGGCAAGAAACACAAGGGGAGCAGAAAATCAACGACAGGGTGACAGGCAGACGGGACTCAAGGAACAGAATTCAGGTAGCAATGAACTTCAAGCTGCCTCCATTTGGATTTTTGAATGATCTTTCGTCTATCATATTCTAAAGTTTTTGCAGGGAAATCTAAAGATTCAACCTTTTGCAGTCCAAGTGTTTGTGGGTTTTCCTAGCAGAAGTGATTACCAAACTTGAGTGTCCTGTTTGATAGCTAGTATGGAAGGTGGGAAAGGTGTGGAACAACAGAAGGCAGGTAGTAGCGATGAAGTTGTAGTCTCCATTTCGGGTATTGAAGAATCTAGAGCAGTTGGGTCTCCCAGTACCGGTTCAACTGAGCTTCAGAGTCTCAAAACCAGAACCCAAATCTCTGAACCCAAAAGCTCTTCTTCTTCTCCAGAGAGAACCCACTTTAGTACGACCCCAAACGGGCCTCCAAAGATCCCAGATGAAGCTGTTACTCGAAGAAGGTCACTTGCTCGATCTGCTTACTCAAAGCCAAAATCAAGGTTTGCGGAGCCCCATTCTTATTCTGATGATTCACATTTAGAGGAAGAGAGCAACCATTTGGCGCATTCAAGCTCACCTTACCGGAGCTCGCCTCACATGGCATCACCCAATAGCAAAAATAATGTTACTCCTAAAGGAAATTTAAGGACGGCCCCAGTTACTCCGAAAACGCCGTTGATGGCTTCACCGGGAGGAGATGAGGATGAAGAGGATGAAGAGGATGAAGATGTCTATAAGACTGAAAATGTCAGTGTCGGTAAGAAATCGGGTCGCAAATTGAAGGTTACGGCTTTACTTGAGTGGATTGTGTTTGTGTGTATTATGGGTGTTTTAATTGCTAGCTTAACTGTTGAGACATTGCAAAACTATAAAATTTGGGGGGGTTTGGAAATTTGGAAATGGTGTGTGCTGGTGTTGGTTATATTTTGTGGTGGGTTGTTTACTGAATGGTTTATGAATGTCATTGTTTTCTTGATTGAGAGGAACTTTCTGCTTAAGAAGAAGGTTCTGTACTTTGTTCACGGTTTGAAAAAATCCGTTCGGGTTTTCATTTGGTTGTGTTTGATTCTTGTGGCCTGGGGTCTGCTGATAAGCCGGGGTGTTAGGCGATCAAGGAAGACCACCAGGATCTTGAATTACATTACAAGGGCTCTTGCGTCCTTTCTCATTGGAGCAGGAATGTGGATGGCAAAAACTCTATTTGTGAAGATATTAGCTTCTTCCTTTCATGTCAATAGATTCTTCGACAGGATTCAAGAGTCTATATTTCATCAGTATGTTCTTCAGACCCTTTCGGGGCCTCCAATTGCATCAATGGATTATGCAGCAAGGGTTGGCAGTGGTATGAATAGTGGTCAATTAAGTTTCAAGAATCTGAAGAAAGGAAAACAAGTGGAGAAAGAAGAGGTGATTGACGTAGAGAAGCTGCATAAGATGAAACAAGAGAAGATTTCTGCTTGGACCATGAGAGGGTTGATTAATGTGATTCAGGGTTCAGGGCTGCATACTATTTCCAATGCACTTGATGAGAGTGTTCATGATGGGGATATTGGGCAGAAAAATAAGGAGATTACTAGTGAGTGGGAAGCAAAGGCTGCTGCTTATCGAATATTCAAAAATGTAGCACGGCATGGTCACAAGTGCGAATATCTCCTCATGAAATTTTACATATGTTTATTAGCTTTGTTTTTCCTGAATTTTCTTATTTTTTCATTGCTATACCCTCTAGGTATATTGAAGAGGAGGACCTGTTGCGCTTCATGAAAAAGGAGGACGTAGGTAATGTATTCCCAATGTTTGAAGGCGCGATGGAAACTGGAAAAATTAAGAAATCATCTTTAAGGAAGTGGGTGGTAAGATATTTTTGTTTTGTCTTGTTCTGTTTATTTCATGTAAAGGTTCCACAAAAGTTCTTTTCACTGTTTCCACTTTTCCCATAGTCCCGTCGGTGAACTTCTGTTTTCCTGTACGGTAAGTAAATTTATCTTTCGTCCCATCAATTATCGTAGTATCCTCAATAGAACTGGTGTTTGGACTTGTTTTACCCACTGCATGATTCACAAGAAGTATCACAAGCATTATTACAAAGTTGTGTAAGGCTAGAAAATTGCCATGAAATACAATTCAAAATAGTGGTCTGAGTGTTTTAGGGGGGTATTTTACGTGCTTGAAAGTTTAGTCATACAACCTATGCTTCACAAAGAGTTTGGGTTTTGCAACAATGATAGCAAAGGGTAAAATGCTGCTTTTTGCCCAATAAATATTGATTTTTGTGCATCCATTTGATATTAATGTGTAAAAGACAGTGGAAGGCGGGGATTTTATTTGCTTGTTAATACTGAACCAGTATTTGTCTGCAGGTGAATGTGTACAATGAACGCAAATCACTGGCCCATTCTCTAAATGACACTAAAACAGCCATCGAGGAGCTAAACAGAATTTTATCTGGAATTGTACTTGTCGTGAGTATTATTGTGTGTTATATTATGATGGGATTTGCAACAACCCAAGTTCTCGTCTTCATTTCATCTCAGCTTTTACTTGTGGTGTTTATATTTGGAAACACCTGTAAGACTGCGTTTGAAGCCCTCGTCTTTGTATTTGTAATGCACCCCTTTGATGTGGGCGATCGTTGTGTCATTGATGGGGTACAGGTAACTCACTCAGCCTAGTATACTTTGCAGTTTTAGAGTAGTTAATGTTATGTTTGTTTCATTTAACCTAACATACTGACATTTGACAGATGGTTGTTGAAGAGATGAACATTTTGACGACAATCTTCTTGAGATATGACAATGAGAAGATATTCTATCCAAATTCAGTTTTGGCTACCAAACCAATCAGCAATTTTTATAGAAGCCCGGAGATGAGTGATTCAGTGCAGTTTGCTATTGGTTTGTCAACTTCAGCTGAGAGTATTGTAGCTCTTAAAGCTAAAATAAAAGCGTATGTTAACTCATTCGTTCGCTCTCGTATGTATTCTATTGCAACCATGACAAACTAAACGTAACAGTTAAATGGATGAGTATTATCATTTTAGCTCTTTTAGCTCTAGAAGTATGCTATTATGAGGCATTAGTTCATTGGCAGGTAGAACTTAGCGGTAGAAAGCTAGACTTTCTACTTCCTCTGGTTATTGAGCCATGTAATATTTGATGTCTGTTGTCTGGCTGTGTATGCAGACGTCCAGATATATCCTGTTAGCTGACCACTTCTCTTAATGGTTTTTATATAATATAGTACTCATGATTGCAAAGCTCATCTTCCTGTCATTCTAAACATTTAATCCTGGAGTTCCTGATATGCAGTTGCTAGGTCTGTCATCTCCTTGTTTTATTTTCATATTATGTCAAGAGTGATCTTTTCGTTTTTTACAACAAGTTACAATAAAGATTGGAGTCTTGTTTATAGACGTCAATGTTGTTACACTTTTACTTTAATCTGCTCGGCTCCTAATTTTCAAATATTCACAGTACGTTGAGGAAAAGCAATTAAATTTTGCATAGTGTTGTCGGGATGGTTAATGTTTTCCGTTTTCCTTTTCTTCTTTGTTATTGTTTTTTCAAGTAGAAGGAATTGAATAAACGGGTTTTTGGCTACTTTCAGATACTTAGAGAGCAAGCCTCAACATTGGCGCCCCAACCACAGTGTGCAAGTTAAGGACATTGAGGAGGTGAACAAGATGAATATGGCCCTCTATGTTAATCATACCATAAACTTTCAAAATTATGCGGAGAGGAACAACAGGAGATCTGAGTTAATGTTGGAGCTAAAGAAAATATTTGAGGAGCTTGGTATCAAATATAATCTTCTCCCTCAAGAAGTTCACCTCAGCCATACTGGGAATGCTGCCCCAGCATTTACCAATGCTTTGTGATGATGATCAATTTTCTAGCATGACAAAGTCCAACTTCTGACAAGTATGTGCCTTAATAATTCATATGTGCTTGTTTGGTTGCCTGTATGACGAATTAAATTTTTGAAATACTTTTTGTCACATTGATCTCTGCCTCTCTCTGCCGTTCAAAAAGATATGTGCCTCTCTCTCTCTCTCTCTCTCTCTCTCTCTCTCTCTCTCCCTTGTGTAATGTGCAGAAGTATAACCAGTTATGTCTTCCTACTAATTTGTGCCAAACCTTTCGAGATATTGAATATATGTCTCTGTCTCTCGGTTGGTCTGGTTGCTAATGGACAATGCAGCAGCTGTAGCTATTGTTTCAGCTTGTCTTTCTGACTAGTTTGGGTGAGTTACAACCAATATTCACAATTTAACTCCTAGAGCATGATTGGATTTTGAAAAATCAAATACTAGAGAAATTTGCTTTTGAGGGAGAGAAGACACTGGATGCTTGTTGGTCGAGGCGTTGTCTAGTGATTTGGCATTTTCAGATTAGCTCGGGCTACATTTCATGTTAGGGTATTCTCTTTCATTAGATCAAATCCATTGACGTTCACTGCAGTCTGACATATTCTGTTCTTGAGTATGTGTTTGTTATGGACAAGATCGACACACACACAAACGAATTAAGCAATCACAAAAGGACAAAAAAAATACGTGATTCCCCAAAGTTTAGAATTAAAATCAACTCACATACATTATAAATCTGTCTCTCACACTCTCCGTATTACACCACGCTACAACAAGAGGAATACACCACAATATGTAGGCATCGTAGGAGCGGATTTGCAGCGTAGAATCTGTGATAAGGCACCCAGAACTGGGCTCTTCAATGCTTTGATATCTGTTCTGAATTGCGGTGGTTGATCTCAGTTTCCATATGACCCAAATGCTATCAAAAAGATTTTAAGCCAAAACACCAGAGTTCCATTTCCACCAAAAAAAAAAACTTCTCGCACTTCACTAAAAAAAAAAAACTAGATTTGGGGATCAAGGGAATCCAATCTCTAGGTCAGGGATTTTCGTTGTATTAGCTAGCTATCCTCTCCAAGCTTTGTCTTGCTTTTGAAAGTGACACAATTGATGAAGCCAGAGAATGCTTGCCTTCCTTTTCCCCAGGTCTTCTCTAGTTCAAAATGGTAATGATCTTGTATTGAAACTGCATTCTTTCATTGTTTTTTTTTCTTTTTCTTTTTCTTTTTCCATCGTATTAAGAGAGTGTTGAACAGCTGCCACTTCAGCATCAAAGACTCTTCCTTGTTCGTTTCCCAATTTAGTTTTAGTTTTAGTTTTGATGACATCATCATTTCCCTCATTTCTCTCTCTCTCTCTCTCTCTCTCTCTCTCTCTCTCTCTCTCTCTCTCTCTCTCTCTCCACTCATTACACCTGATGACATCATCAAAACTAAACTAAACTATTTAACCAAACACAGCCTTTATGTTTGTCCGGCAGCAGGCTCAATGTCGGAGCTAGAAGGATAGTTCACTGTATGTTTGATACGTATGATATTTTCTGGAGGAAGAGATCTTGAGATGGAGTTCTTGCCTGGATATTAGCAAAGCCATGTTGGTGCGATTAACTGATAGTTTAACATCTGCAACCAAACTTTGCTCTTTAATCTGTTATGCAACTGTTTTGGACCGACGGAGTATGCTGTAAAACTTTAGTATTGTTCCGGTTTCTTCACAACGATGTTCTTTTTGTTCGAATAATACTAGATTCTAGATTTGGGTGGTGAACTCGTTTGATTGATTTTATGGTTTTTTTTTTTATATTGGTGTTATTTCTTATAAAATTTTGGCGATCGCAAGATTTCAAGAGCAAAAAAGCATGAATGAGCCTCACGTTGATGTGTATTGTATGTTTGATTCGACAAGAATCATATATGAAAAATATTCATATACTTAACATGAATGTTACTGGCTGTGTGCTTTACAAGGATGGTGGTGGTGAACGTGGGAGACTGGCAGTGGTGATATGGGTTGCGGGGAGGGTGATTTCAGGTGCTCCGAGTAGGGTTTACGGAGTATTATATCTGTACAAAAAAACAGTTTGAGCAGATATCGTTAGGTATGTCAAAAATTAAAAATCGGTTTATGAGATGGACGGTCTGATTCTGTCAATAATTCTAAAGTTAAATTGTCTCTGACAAATTTAATTTTTGATACAACTATCGATGTTTAATCAGGCTAATGTTTTGCACGGATAAGTGGATAGACTCTCGTAATCAAGTAAGATACTCTCGTAGTCTCGTCCCATTTTAATAGCTAAAGTAATAGTATTTTATTTTATTTTAATAGTACTTTCTAAAATTAAGCATATAACTTGGTAAAAATTCATTATTACTCTTATGATTAAGTTGAAGTACTATTTACATCAATTAAATTTGAAAAGTTAAGGGCATAATTGGAAAGTTAATTACTTTTTGATGTAATCATGTTCCTTTAAAAAGTTGAAATCTCTAAATGAGACTATCAAAATGGAACGAATGGAGTATTTAACTTGAGTGTTTCATATCTTATACAATTGTCTTTTTATTTATCCCAGTGACCCAGCCTAGCCAAATAAGGATATATACTTAGGGTGGTTCTATTCGCAGCCCATTTTTAACTACATACAGCCCGTTTGCTACATACAACCCTGATGAGGTGGCAAATCTACAAATTTGCTTCATACAACCCGGCACATTTCCAAAATTGCCCTTTTGCCAAATCTACAAACCCACTCCCACTTAAAACCCTTTACTCTTTCTCTTCCCTCACATAACCACCGACAGACGACCTCCATCACCATTATCGAGTCTTGTCCTCACCGATCGACCCACCCACGGCGACGACGGCAACGGCGAAGACAGCAACGGCGACGACGGCAACGGCGAAGACAACAACTTCGACGACGGCAACGGCGAACACCCATCCAACCGATCTACTCTGTACTATTCCTCTCTCTCTCTCTCTCTCTCTCTCTCTCTCTCTCTCTCTCTCTCTCTCTCTCTCTCTCTGCATCCGTGCATCTGCGTTAAATGGATCACAAAATGGAATCATGTGCATACTCTTCCGCGCATCTGAGTTCCTTATCTTGTTTTTACAAGTTTGATTTTTTTACTTTATTTTGAGGAACTTGGTTTTCTGATTTGGGGGATTTGATAGTGGCGGTTGTGGTGTAAGACAGCACCCAGTTTGGGCTGTGAAGGTCTTCTGTTAAGTTTGGGTGGATGTTTGCATTACTATCTGAGTCTATTGGTTGAAACCCCAACACTGTGAATATGTTCTTTACTATTAAAATGATCATCTAAAATCCTATTAAGTGCTAGATGTTGTTGGATACTTGAAAATTGGGGTTGGACATGTTTCTTTTCTTCCTTTTTGTACAATTTCGCTCCTGGAAGTTAGAGCTTTTACAAATATGAGTGTTTGTGTGATATAAGAATTTCTGAACTTCCTTATAGACAGGACATATGGGTCCTAAGGAGCCATCTTTCAGCTCGACCCCATAAGGCAAGTTGCACTACACTTGTGTAATTCTAGTGCTTCTCTATTGAGGCTGAGAACGACACGTTGAGGAAATGCTAGTGAAATTTATGAACTTTAAATTGTAGTATAACATGAGGTAGTTATTATTGTGCACACCATATGTTTGAGGAAATGCTAGTAACTTAAATGGGCATTTTGTGATTGGGTGATTGGGATCGTAAGTCCCATTAACCAGGACATGCTTGCAAAAGGGCGTGATACATATAAGTATTTCACCAAAAATCACATGCTTTATGATTTTAGTTCATTCATGATTTTACTTCATTTTGGAGTTGCCGTTTACTTGATTAGGTTTCTTGTTAGTAACTTAGATGGGCATTTTGTGTTCCAAGTATGATTTTACTTCACACATTACATGCATTGGGTTTGGTGAGACTATTTACAGGCTTTTTAGAGTTGGAATTTTATTTCATTTGTTATTTGTTATTTTACTTTACTTTACTTGACTGAAGTTTTGTATGTCTAACAAACAGATATGGCCCGCGAACGGCAAACAGCTTCTATTCGACGGCGCAAGGGCTCGGAGGCTAGTCAGGCTACGGGCCAAAAGGCCAAGCGTGCTCGTGGTCGGCCTGCCCTCCCCCAACAGCAGCCCAAAGAGGGTCAATTGGAGGAGGTTGAGGAGCAGGCCGCGGAGGGCCAATTTGAGGAAGAGGTTGAGGTTGAGGAGCATTTCGAAGAGGGTCAACCCGAAGAGGAGGTTCCTCTAGTGGCGGCGTCTAGCGGGGTCGGTATACGCAATGGAGAAGATGTGCCTCGGGGGGGCCCACTAGACTTATGGACTTATGGATATTTTTTGACTTTCGTTATCTATATTTTGCGGTTCGTTATGTAGATATCAATATGGTTAGACTATGAAAATTTGATGACTTTGGTTATGTATGTATATTTTGTGCTTGGATGGGCACATTTGGATAATTAACTCCCGAAATTATGTATGACTTTGGTTATGTATGACTTTGGCACATTGGTAGTGTATGACAGGGAAATATGTATGTATAATTTCACTCTCAACTCTGGGTTTTCGCATATTCGGATATTAACTCCCGAAATTATACACAAAATTCGGATACAAACTGCTGAATTATGTCAAAAATTGCGGATATTAACTACCACCACCAATTTCTGCTCTCTGGATCTGGATGTGGATTGAGGTTCGGATATTAACTCCCAAAAGTTTCCACAAAATTCGGATATAAACTCCCGAATTTTGTCCAAAATTGCGGATATTAACTACCATCACCAAATTGTGCTCTCTGGATCTGGTTTGAGGTTCGGATATTAACTCCCAAAATTTTCCACAAAATTCGGATATAAACGCCCGAAGTTTGTCCAAAATTGCGGATATTAACTACCATCACCAATTTCTGCTCTCTGGATCTGGATGTGGATTGAGGTTCGGATATTAAATCTCGAAATTTTCCACAAAGTTCGGGTATTAACTCCCGTTTGAAACTGCCAACTTCTGTGGAAAATTGGTCACCTGTTTGAATTAGATCTGTATCAATTAAGTACTAAAATTAAGTATTAAAATTACTAAAATTAGTCAACAAAATCCATCTCAACAAAGTCCATGAATTAACCATCTAAAATTATAACATAATACATCCATCAATCTTATAAGTCAAATTCCAAAGTTCATCAACAAAGTGCATGAATTAAGTACTAAAATTACAATTTCCATCAACATAATACATCCATCAATTAGTGGTGCTACTCAACAATGTCAAAACTCTCTACAGTTGCTACGTCGGACCCAATTATCCTTCCAAACTGTTCGGTTTGACTACGAAATGGTGTTTCCCATCCAATTGCATACGTTTCCCGGTATCTTTGCCAATTCAACGCTATCGGCGGCATGGGGAAACTCGGCCTCATGTATAGCTGGCCAATACAAGACAGAAAACCTCAATCAACCAATAAACAACATGGCGTAGACTAACAATAATTACATTTTAATCAACAAAATAGCCAACATGTTTCATATTAGTTTTTACACTTCGGATTTAAAATCCCGAAATTAGGTCTAATATTCGGTACATAACTACCGGAATTTTCAAATTATTTCGGACAAAAATTTATCAAAAAATTGTAACGCTTTCGGGAATTAACTACCGAAATTTAGTGACATTTTCGGGACTGTGTGTACCGTTTCAAACGAACATCGACTGACAAATCGAAAAACCAATGGGTTACCTCTTGGGTCGTCTTTTGGTCAAAAATCTTCATCTCCGGGATACTAGGCTCGCTCTCCACCTCCATGTTTTCCTCTAACTCCTCCGTGGTCTGTATTTGTGCATCCATTGGTGGATTTGGAGATGGAAATTGCTCCAATACTCTTTGGAGCTCTTCTCCCAAATCTAGTGAGGGAGAAGATCCCTCCATTGATTCAACATGGTTCTCCATTAAGAGAGAGGAGAGATGAGGGGCAGGGGAGATGAGGAGAGATGGGGTTAATGGCTAGAGGAGGAGGAGTGATTTTTTCACTAGGATGGAAGAAGTGAAGGAAGAAGAAGATGGGAAGAAGAACTGTGGGTTGGTATGTAGCAATTGGGAGAAAGTGGGGTGGGTTGGTATGAAGTAATTTGAGGGGCTAAATGGTCTTTTCACAAGGAAGGTTTTGGTATTTATTTTGGATGGGTTGTATTTAGGGAAAATGGGCTGCGAATAGAACCACCCTATACTTATTTAATTTGAGTGTTAATGTCATTCATCCACTATCTATGGAGTAACCCGACCCATTTATTCCATCCTTCGGCTTTGTTTGGAATTTAAGGCTGTGTTTGGAAGTTGTGGAAGAGAAGAGAAAGAGAAGAGAAAATAAAAAAGGAGAAAAGGGAAAGAAATGGGGAAAAAATTTGTTATTTTCTTTTGTTTGGTTTGTGAAAGATTAGAGGAAAATTTGCATTCATGGGAGAGAGAAGGAGAGAAAAAAAGTAGTTAATTTTCTCTTCTTTTTCCTTTCTCTTCTTTTTCCTTTCTCTTTCTATTTGGAAACCAAACAAATGAGTGAAAATTTTTTAAATTTTCTCTTCTTTTCCACTTCTTTCCTCAACTTCCAAACATAGCCTAAGAGAAACAAAGAAAATGAAAATGAAAATGAAAAAAATGTAATCAAGGAGAAAAGGAGAACAAAAAATTGTAGGTTTTGTTATTTTCTTCTCTAGTCTCATTATTTTAAGTTCCAAACAAATACTAGTCTTATCTTTACCCAATGTTTTGAAAATTAGTCAAAATTCAAGTTCAAAACTTCTTAGGTGTTATCGACTCCATTTCTGTTAGTGCATACAAATTTGTGCTCCAATTTTAATTGGACTCCCCTCAACTGGGCAGAGAAATTAAACCCCTAAAAATAATCGAGATGCTCGAAAACTGACCCGGACATGTGAGTTATCAAAATTAGTCCTAAATAAGTAACCCTTACAAAGCACATTCCAATTTTCCAAAATAGATTCAAAAAGTGGTAATAGCATTGGGATAACCTTATCCACCATAGCCAATAGCCAAGTGGAGAAACTGCCACGTAGGCCAAATACAGACAGACGATCAACAATCCCCTATCCCAAATTTCCACCTCTCATCACAGCCTCACCCTTCTTCCCTCTCTATCCAAATCCCCTCTTCCCATATCAACTTCCTCACATTGAGCACAACCCAAAATTCCCACAAAAGCATCTTCTCTGGTGAAGAAAGAAAAAACAAAATGGCCTGTACTTCAGCAGTTATGGCAGCAACGCCATTAACTTCAGCCACCCAAAAGAGGTTTCTGACCTCCGGCGCAGCCTTCAACCCATTGTCAGTCAGGCCTTCCAAGGCGGTGGTGGCATCAAAAACGACCGGGAAGTTTGTAGTCAAGGCCTCACTAAGAGAGAAAGCGGTAACGGGATTGACGGCGGCGGCGTTGACGGTGTCCATGATGGTCCCCGAGGTGGCTGAGGCGGCGGGATCCGGTATCACACCTTCCCTCAAGAACTTCTTGCTCAGCATCGGAGCCGGCGGCATTGTGGTGGTCGTGATCGTTGGTGCTGTGGTAGGAGTTGCCAACTTCGACCCTGTTAAGAGAGCTTGAGGGACTGCTCTGGCGTACTTTTGATGTATCTCTCTTTTATGTGTGATGTAATGATCTGTACTAAGATTTGTGAGTATGTAATGGATGACTCCATTGGCTTTTGATTCTGCCAAAACCATGCAAATCTCATAATCTAAAACTTGTACTTTCGTTTGTTCTATTTTTTTTCCGATAACCGGATGCTCCGGCTAGCTTACGCGCATCTCGACTAATTTCGGGCCTGGAGGATTTAGGGATTCCATGTTTTTATACCAATATAGCTGATATACATCTCTCCTTTATTCATTTCTCAGATCTGTGAAGCTATGGTTTTTTTGTGTGCGTGTGTTCTGTATTGCTGATGGGCATTACCCGATAAACCAAATCCGAACCCGCCTAAACCCGAGTAAACCGATAGGTTAAAGCTATTTCGATAGGATTGGGTTTGGCCTCAAACTGCAGTCCATTCCGACCAGTGCACACTTCTACCTGGAGATAACAACCGGGCATAACCATCGTGTCTCCAAGAGTTTACTGGCAAGGGGAATTTAACCTGAGACTTTAGGTAAATCCCAAAGTCGAAGGCAAGACCACATTGACAATTGGGTTGTTTGTTCTATTTATTTATTTTTGCTAGGGGAATACGCAAGTTCATTAGTATACAAAATTCATGGGATTTGCTGAAAACCAACTCTAATCAAATTTGCAATAACTAAGATTTGTTTCTACTATAAAGACGAAATTCTCAATACATCGATATCGCATAACTACAACAGGTATAAAAACTTGAATGCAGAGCTAACATCTAAGTAACCAGACCTTGTTCTTGGCAAGCACAAATAAAGGTTGCCAACATTTGTTCATAATATCACTCGCTACAAATTGAATGCTTGTTCTCGTATCCGGAACCGTGTCAATCCTGTTTCGGAAACTAAAACACTAACCTTTTGATTCGGATGACAATTTTAGCGATGATGAACCTTGGTTATCAAATCAAGCATGAGTTTGCTTTCCGATGAGAAATTCACCTTCTCTGCCTTAACCACCGTAATCTTCACCCTCTGTTCATCACCATACAATTCCTCTTTGATTTTCAGCCTAAAAAGAAATTCTGTGAAGAGGCTTCCACGGATGATTTCTCCGAACCTGACATCGTCGTCCTCCTCATATTTCAAGAAGTACAAATCCTTAGCAGGACAACCCAAAATCTCTTCGCCAGATTCCTGAAAAGCCGTTACCCACGTCAACCCAGTGTGGTCCTGAACTTGAGCCTGAAGAAGGTACCTGTAATCACACTCCTCGATTTCCTGATTACACCGATCGCATTGCCATCTTGAATTTCCTGACTTAGTCACTTTCTTATTACACTGCCTATCTCCGATCATCAATGGACAAGCCGTGTAGCAAAATGTATCCGTTTTGATGAAGGATATCGTTGCTTTCACAGTAATCCAGTCTGGTTTATCTGATCTTCCCAACCCTTCGTCCTTGATTTGGGACACAGTTTTGCGTATCTCATTCTTTGGGCCTCCTGGAATAATGTCTCTAGAAATGGATTGTGATGTGGTGTCCTTCCCGTCTCGATCAAACCAAATTCTCAAGCTATGGGCCTCTGGGTAATCTGGATTTATGAAGAGCTGGGTTGATGAAATTGTCCCTATAGATTTCCCACTGAAGTCATTAACTTTCCCTGCTTTCACTGCTAAAACTGGGAAAATCCCAGAGTCGATAATTTCTTGCAGATTTTGACCTTCCCTATTGCAGAAATCACCCCATAGAGTTAATTCGACACTCCGCCCAGATTGATCCTTCAGGTTTAGAATTCTTCTCTGAGTTTCCATACCATTTTTTCGCATGATAGGGACTGAAGGGTTAACAGCTGTTACGATACCAATAACATCCAGAATGGAATTATTTTCGGCAATCTCAATTTCACTGATGGGTCGGAAAGAGAATTGTTGGCTTGGTATTGAACCATCTTCATTTGGGCACAAATCGACTGTTGAAGTTGCTTCCAAAAATATCTCCCATTCATTTTTCAGATGGTTGAAGTTCTTCTGTGCAGGTTTCAAGCTACCCTTTGATATCAAATAAACTTTTCCCACCTCAATTATTTCATAGAACCGGTCAAGAACAGCATTAAAACAGGTGGCTCGAATTTCACCTCCATCAGAGTCAAGAAGGTCAAAGGAGAACACCTTACCATCTCCACGGGCGTTGTTGTACCTGCGGATGTCTCCTTTGGCAGTTACTCTTGCCTTGATTGCCCACCGACCTTGATAAGGATTCAAAGCAGAAATTGGGATTATGCGTGCTGGTGCCTCGTTCTTCATGATTGCCCCATGGATTTTGTAATTTGGAGGAGGTTGGTATGGGGGTTGAACAGTTGGCGGAAAACTCTGCATATTGTTTCCTGCATTTCGGGCATTCGTATTCTTGTTATAGGTACTGTTATTATTACTGACAGCCACAGGGGGGCGTGGAAAACTGTTATCAGGCACTTGGTTTTGAGCACCCGAATCAGATTCCACAAACATTGTTGGATTCCCAATTATTTCGCAATCTGGTATAATAGTTTCCATGTTTAGAACAACGATAATCCTGCAATAAGAAATCAAACAAATAAATTCCACACTGAAGTTCAAAACCAGAAACATAATCCAGTTTCATCTCAGAAGGCAGCACTCCTAATTGAATTGCATGATTCAAAGGTAAATAATGTGTCCAAACACTCCAGAAATTTAGGTAGTTTACTTTCACTCTGACTCTCTGCAGCTTCAATGTCTGAAAAATTCGTGTCACTACCTGGTAAATGCTTAAAATTAAGTAAATGTATCATTTCGAGTAATTATCTTCAAGAATGACCTACTATTTTGGGTTCACAAATCAAAACTGGAAAATTCCCTGATGACAAGTTATAGGCTTACTGTCCTCATATACCAAAAGTGAACAAGGTGATACCTTTGATAACATTGTTAGGTTCATCGTGGGTCAAAATAAGTCCTCATGACCAGGTTAGACATTCAATTCATCTGTTCAACTTCAAATTATGGGGCATTACTAGGGGCTCCATAGCCGACACCACCACCAATGCAAAACGCACAACCATCTCACCATATAATTCCAATTAAGTGTACATGTATGAAAATACACATGACCATATATGTATCTATACGATTCAAATACCATAAACTGCAGTTGTTAGGTCAGTTTAAATGAAAGGCAGCCTTCTCAACCGACATTTCCACTTATTAGAACACTGCCAAGACAAGCAAGTCACTAAGATGCATACAGAAACAATCTAGATCTGTTTTTGTATGCATTGTGTATTCTATCGTCAAACTATAAACACTGAGTTAGTAAGAACCTGTACAAGTAACTGTTCTCAGAATCAGTTTTCCAGAAAAATCCTAAATATACTCGAGGTTTTCATATAGTTTCGATTGATGAGCAGAAATAGTTTTCAGGATCCAAAAGATATTTTCGGTGCTTTCTCAAAAAGAAGTCCGAACAAATTTCTACAAAATGGTCCAGAAAAAAACTGATTCAGAAAACAGCAACCAAGCCTTATTAGTCGTTGTAAAACAGTAGAATAATCCCTTGATTCTTCCAATACCATTCCACACAAGGTAATATAATGAATGCACGTGCAAGTGCGTGAACGGGAGCTCGACAACGTCTTTCAAACACTTCTCAACCTCCTAAAATTCGCTAAGCGATTATTGAGGCATCATGAGACTAAGATTCTACCAGCTAACTCAAACATTACAAAGAAACTGCACAATTCTGAATACACATTAATAAGCACATCTGCATAATCGAGTAACAAACTAGATATAAGAAGAGAGGCTTTTACTTGCGATTCTGAAGGGTGCTACACATATATTCGATCAGCTGAATGACGGAGCCCTTGCGAACTCGCCCCGTCTTGAATCGGTCGTTGAGCTGAGTAGCAGGCATCGCGTGCTGACTCGACACGCCATCGGAGAGCAGGAAACGGTACCGTTCCTGAGAGTTACTGATGAGTTTGATGTCCAGTACCTGAACAAGCGGCTTCGAGTTCAGGTCTCCGGCGTTTATCGCCGGAATCGCGTTATGCGTCAGATTGACCGGCATTTCCAAAGCCCTAGAGAGAGAGAAATTGAGGAGGGAGGAAATGAATTGGAAAACTGATGGATAAATTGTTTGAATGGGAAAATGAATCTGAATTTGAATCTGAGTTATATATTGATGAAGGGATTTGAGTGAGGGGGGTGATGAGAATTTCGTGTAATTGGGAGGGCAAAAAGAAGAAAGAAAAAAAGCTAGGGTTTGGGGGGAAATGGCTTATACTATATGAGATGGCGGGGGCGCCAATGGAGGAAAAAAACCGACTCTGTTGTATTGTGACACGTCAAATCTAAGGTCATTGGACCCACCAATGAAGATTTGTTATACTTGTGCCCCTCTTGAGTTTTTTCATCTTTTTCTCCCCTTTTTTTTTAGTCCTTCTACACGCACACTCATTCGGTCACATACCGACCACACTCACTTTTGTGGGACCTATTTTGAGGTCCCACACGAATAATCGGAGCCGCTTAATTTGTTTAAAATATGTTTTTAAGAGTTTTCGAAATAAATCAGCTCAATCAGATATTGGGAAAGACTTGATAAATTGTTAAAGTTTTGGTTCGTTCGATTCAGGAATTGAAACTTTAATGAATCAATCGAGCTTTTACGGGTATCCGATTGAGCCAGTTTTTTATAGGGTCCTTTAGAAAAATATTTTAAACAAATTGAGCCGCTCCGATCACTCATGTGGGACCTCGAAGTACGCCCCACACGAGTAGGTGTGGCTGGTATGTGGTTGAGAGTATGTGCCCCTAGACTTTCTGTTTGTTTTTTTTTGGGAAGTTGTCAGAAACAAAAATGTTAGCATGCATGAAAAGGCATCTCCGAAATATCTAGAAAAATAGAATGAATGGCTCAAATTCACTCCCTCGGTCCCATTTTGATAATCTCTTACGAAAAAATATACTATAATTTTTTATAGAAAAACTACTTCCGTTCATAATTTTTAAAATTCTTTCGCACCGCATTAAAGCAAAAAGACAAATGATATACTAGTAGACATTGATAAGACAAGACCATGTTAGAGATGCGCATATAAAGATATAAAGCGTAAATAAACGGTTGTAACAACGGTTTTACTAGCGGAAATGACTACAATACACACCTCTTATTTGGGTGTACCATATGCACCTATTGTATGATCCAAATTATGCCACCTCATCAGCAATCGTAACATTTTTTAGTTTTTCGTAACTTTTCAGCAATATGATTTGCAACATTTTCTATAATTCGTAATATTTTGGTGTGTCTCGTAACTTTTATAAAAAATTTGTAACTTCTACAAAAAAATTCGTAACTTTTATAGGGGTGTGTATGATAGACACTCAAATAAAGGGTGTGTATTGTAACATTTTCCTTTACTAGCAACAAGTTTTTCCACGAAACCGAATACCTCTCCTCAAATCACCACCAGGTATATCTTTGAAGTTCACCGATTTTAAGTAGTCCGAAGTAAAAGGCCATTTTCACAACAGTGTTCATTTCAAACGGGTGTTAATCGGCATCCGAAAATTTTACGATTTTTGAAACGATTAGTGTTATTGAAACGATTAGTGTTATTGACGAGTTTTCCAAAATAAAAAGCTCCGATCATTAAAATGATTCCAGCTTGCAAGAGAAGCCTAGGTTATTGCTCGGAAGGTGCTTGGAGCTTGGCTTAGCTGCACCTGCAAGCAGGTCTTGGTAGAACCGTAGAAAGCGTGTCCCTCGGGCAAAATTTTGCCTCAAGTGCCTTCCCGTGATGTTCATGAGAGAACAATCGCAGCATTATGTGAATTAATGAAATTTGAGGTTAACAATATCAACAAAATTTCACAACTCAGAGCGTAGCTACAAAAAAAGATTGGTCTCAGAACTAAATTTCACAACTCAATCGACCATCCTATGCGTACCCAAAGAAACCAAAAAATGGAACACAAAAATCAACAGGAATAGAATAAGCAAATCTTGTCACATAAACAAAGCAAAACTTCAGGTAAGCCAAAACTTAGGCAAGGGTCTATTCTGTAATATCCAACACTGCCAACGCAAAAGACTAATACAACTCAAATTTTCAGAAAAATAGTGGAGTAGCATTTGAACCCAATTTGAACGTAACTAAGGACGCTGAGGCTGATGCCTTAAACCATGATTGGAGGATCCACCTCGGTTGGCATCGGCTGCATTGCTGGCCTAGGGATGTAATCCTCTTCTTCTTTAGGAGTATGGATGGTGACAACATCAGGGAGGGGTGTTGTTGGACCCTGCTTCCCCTTGGGATCCCAATCCAGCATGATCTTCACCTTGATACCAAGTACTCCCTGAGGAACAGACAGAGGTCACATTGTAATTTGGAGGGAAATAAAAGTTGCCGAAATCAGAATATATAGTTAGCCTCGGAAACATGCAGCATAATATAGCAAACAAACAGTGGTACATGATCTCCTCTCAAAGTACCCTTAACATTCTGGACAGAAGTTTTGGCATATTAGGTGCATGAGCCGAACTAAGAACTAATCTATGATGAATGAATGCCCCAAGGGTCCAAGACAACTCCTAAACACTCGTTATTTGGTTATAAATTCCAAGATTCCAGAATCATTTTTCCCCAGAGAGCAATTGAGTCATTGTTTCTTAATACCAACACTCATAAGTTTTTATACTCTACATTTTCATGTGGTCCAGGAAATACTTTCCAAAAATTGGAAAATCTCATTAATGACCACTCAAAATGGGTTGTTTTGCAAATTACTCCATAGATGAAAGCCTAAAAGCCATCACCAAAAAGATTCGAATTCTTTCCAGAACTGATAATGATAACTGTAAAACCAGGTAGTCAGTGTTCTGAAAGAAGGTCTAGAAGGCCGAGTACTCGCCGCCTAGGTGCTAGAAGGACCCTTGCCGACTAGCCCGAATAGACTGATTATCCCGACTATCCCGACTAATTGCCCGACTAGGCGCCGAGTACTTGGCCTTGGAAGCTAGAAGGTGTATGGCCGCCCTGAGAGCGCCTAGCGAGTTTTAGAACCTTGCAGGTAGTATTCTTCAGAGTAAATGAAGGAAACATTCTTAGAAACATAAGTATTTTGGCATGTCACTGTGTCCTAAAGACCAAAATTAGAGGACACTTAGACAGGTACTCAACATAGTTACTAACCAATATCCTCGTAACAGTTCAAGCAAATTAGAAACAAACCTGTCTTAAAAGAACATGTCTAACGGCTGAATCAATATACTCGTTGACTGGCTGACCAGAAGAGATCATGTATCCATCCTTAAACTTCATTGACTTCGCACGTTGTGCCCTCAGCTTTCCACTAACAATCACCTGCCAAGAAACCTATTAGATTCACATTTTAAAGTGCAAAGGCGAAAGCAAAAGGCTTTTTCGCGAGCATACCTCGCATCCCTTTGCACCACTCTCCATAACGAATCGCAATACACCATAGCATGCCCTGAATTAGGAAAGAACTGTTTGATCATTACCGAAGCATTTTTAAAATAACACGTGCATCAAAGTTTGAAGTCAAGTACTCTTAAATTGAAATAGTGAGAGTTGTCGAAAGAATGCAACTCCATAGATATTATATGAGGAGCCGAAATCAATGAATGACTCATATTATAGCAACAATCTTTAATAAACCAAATGATGCACCATGAGAAGATGCTTGTCACCTTGAAGAATCTTCATTAAGGCATAACGTCATTTATAATTTTTCCACAAATAGTACAATTAGGAACCAAGGAAGACCATAACCAAAGCTTCGAAAAGGCTTATAATCAAATACACACAAGCATTTGTGAAATTTTTCCATGTTGCGAATCCAAGCCTACGCAAATGTAATAAGTTACATTGTGTAGAGAAATGGCATAGAGAGGCATGCTAAATGTGGTCATCTTCCGACACAAACAAGGTACATGAATAACCTATTTGCTTTATAGATGACAGAGAAAATGTTAACAAACAGACCAAATACCTAATAATACAAGAGGATGCGAATTTTTTTCAAATATGTTGCGAATCCAAGCCTACACAAATGTAATAAGTTACACTGTGTAGAAAAATGGCATAGAGAGGCATGCTAGATGTGGTCATCTTCCGACACAAACAAGGTACATGAATAACCTATTTGCTTTATAGATGACAGAGAAGATGTTAACAAACTGACCAAAAAAACCCTAATAAGACAGAAAAGGTGCACCGATAGAAAGAAGAGCAGAAATCAATGGAGAAAAGTACTTAAACAAAAAAGGATCACCGTACATGAGATAGTTTAGTGTACTTAACGAAAAAGGGTCAACATACATGAGATAGTTTAGCGTGCAGAAAATGGTGCAAGGGTTGTTTTTCTGTGGCATGTACCCCCTTTACGGTTACAGCATGAAAACCAGTATGTTTCATGAGAATGATGGCACAGAGGAACTTAATCAATGTTGTCATCCTTAGACACAAAATTGGCACCCAAAACAAACCAATCTGCTGTGTAGATGACAGAGATGTAGAATTTTAAATCCCTCGCAATAGCAAGGGACTCCCACAGTCCCGCCAAACAAATTACAACCAGGAAACTATAAAATTCTCTCCATTTCACTCCAATATGCAGACAAGGAATCCAAATCAAGAAAAAATCATTACCACCTAGAGCTACATAAACTAGCAAAACATTGGTACCAGACATCTTGCTCTTGTACTACAGCATACAATTGGAAATCAATGCCATAAACTTAATAATACTGAAAGAACATCTCTGACTTCTACAAATCTAGGCTCAAGCCTCAATTTGAGTCTTGAAATCACCGAATCACTATCCACTCATTTACTCAAACTCTTATCAAAACGAGGATTAATCATTTTATCACCACAGTGCCTTCTTCAACTCAACATTTCCAAAGCTTTTACGGGCTTTCAAAATTGATATTCTTCCCTTAGTTCAATCTTAACTCAAATTTATGATTAGATCTAAGCTTACCCAATGGAGCCGGTTAAAGTCAAATGAAGTTTTTACTAAACAACTTCCTCAGTAATAATACAATTTGAGTAAAGGGCCAGTGATGGTCTAATTGAGCAAGACATGCACAAATATTCACAACACACCATTTTATCAGTCATTGCAAATCACAAAGAACATCTAGCTCCACTTGACTGATCAATCTAAATTGAATATATCAACAAATCGCGTACCATTTTCAAAAGTGCCATTAACATCATGCAACAAAACAAAATCATACATTTCATTACTTATTCATCAAATGAAGTCAATCCAAGTGTACCTTCTAACGGCAAGCCCACCAAGAAGCTTGTAACGGAGAGACTCAGCCTGAGCAATGGCACAGAGTCCCCTATTGTTCACCTTCTCGGCGTACAACTCCACGTTGCCTTCTGGAAACTTAAATCGCTTCTGTACAACAGACGTCAGCTCTCTGATCCTCCTCCCCTTCTCACCTAATTACCCAAAACACCAAACAAATTCAAACCCAAAAACACACAAATTCATAATAATCCTGCGTGTATAGATCAGTCTGGGGATCACCTAGAACATTTTGGGTACGAGTGGCTCTAATGATGATCTCGGTGCGCATCGGAGTTACCCTGACCTCGACTCCAGAGTATCCGTCCTCTGCTAGCTCTCTCGTCAACACCTCGTTCAGCTCAGCAAAGAACACTCCATCTGCAACGAACTGTAAACAAACAAAAAAACACACTACATCTCAGCAACAAGTAAATGAAATTTACTACAGGAAAATGTATCGAAGGTGATGTGTGAGGGTAGAAATGACCTTTCGCTTTTTGCTCATCTGAGTCGCCATGTTGAAGGAAGTGACGAAGCGGCGGAGGTTGAAGTTGCGGAGGGCGGAGACGACTGTGGCTCTGGTTTGGCTTGAGATCTGCAAACCCTAATTTGATTAGGGTTTCAGGTAGAGGGCAAGAGTTTACTTATATGCGAAGAGAAATGATCGGACAGTGGGAGTGAAATTGAGGGGTTGGACGGTGGAGATTAGGGTTTGATGTTATTGGGTGGGGTTGGCGATTGGCCCAATTTTTAGAAGGCCAAAATGATGGACTGGTCCTTTGAAGGCCTAATGCATGGGCCTATAGAAGCCTGGCAACTCAAAAACAGATAAAGAAAACTTGGAACCAACCCAAATCAGTGCTACTTGTCCATAAATCCGTGTACTTATGAGAGATTATTCACTGCCCCGATGTAACGACCCGCCCCCGCCAAGTATATTATTGTCCGCTTTGCCCGTCATGTGCGACATACACGGTCCCATACCCGTACATCCACGTAGCCAACTTTGAGAAGATAGAAATGAGGGACTGCTCTACTCCTTCGAAGGCTTTATACACAAGTGTACAGCAATGCCACGGTGACCGTGATTGAGTATCACATCTTGGATACTAGTAGTGTGTGAGGTGTCACCATTGCATTGGTAGAATGTGCTTTCAGTTTAAGCAGATCAAGAAGATTTAGGAACCAGCCAAATAATACAGGCCTTTAAATTAATTTAATGGGCATAGATTATTGAAATCGGGTTCATTGAGTGAATAAAACATTTCCCGTACTGTTTTTTTAGCTGATATTAAGCACGTACGCATTGGACTTCTTGAAAATGACACGGTACTCGAACTCACTTCGTAATCCATTGAAATTCACCAAGGAGTTAACCTTACATCCGATAAGCTCTCTCTTTTTCACCAATTTTTATGAGAATAATAATTTTTGGGAGGAACAATTTTCTCTTCATTTGGGATTGGACCTCAAAGAGATTTCTCGGTTTGGTTTGAGTCCGCCAAACAATACTATTCATGACTCAAACCTCTCAAGAATATTGCTATTTGCCAAAGCCAAAAGGACAAAAAGGCACAATGAATGGTTCCCTCCTCATTTAGTGGTGATTTGGCAAAAAAGTAAAAATCAGTTTTTTGATTTTTTTTCCGTTGTCTTTATTCAATTTTTTTTTTTCATTTTTTGGTTTTGCGTCAAATTTTCGTGATTTATGGATTCATCTCGTCGAGAAGAATCCAAAGAGTATAAAATTATGGTCAAAATTAATATTTTTTGAATAAAGCCGAAAATAAACCAGTTTATTGGTTTAATTTCGGCTTTATTTAAAAAAAAATTAGTTTCGTTCATAATTTTATACTCTTTGAATTCGTCTCAACGAGACAAATTCGTAAACCACGAAAACTTGACGCAAAACTAAAAAATGAAATTTTTTTTTGAATAAAGACAAAACAAAAAACCATTTTTTACTTTTTTCCCATCCAATTACCCATTTACACACACATATATATACACGATAATGTGGCCGTTGCCGGTTTTTTGATGAGAGTTACAAGAAATATTTTAATAACAGTAAAGTTACAATCCACTGTGTGCTGCTATTACAACAAGAATAATAAGGATTTATCATACACAAAAGGTGGCACAAACATAAATCACCGACAAAACAACAATATCAAAAGGTAACATGGCAATTAAACAAAAGATGCACCAGTAAATCTTTGATAATGCGAGATATGTCGGAGCTACGTATGCAAAATGTAGATTAAAAGTTGTAACAATTTTTCCACTAGTGACGAACTTTTTTCCACTATTCCGTACTCGTTTTCGAGTTACTCCCTCCGTTCTAAAATAATGTTCCACTACGAAAAGTCGTGTCATTTTTCAAATAAAAAAATGAACTACTTCAGTAAATCATTTTTCGAATTTTTTCGCACAAAATTAAAGTACTTGACGAATACTTTAATTCGGTGCGAAAAATGATACACGTGCCCCCGCTTGCCCCCCTTGGATCCGTCCCTGCAAGAGAGAGAAAGTGAGACTCTTATTTAGGAACGGAGGGAATACTTTTTAGTTGGATATATATGGTTTTCCTTCTTTCCCAACATAGCTGCATTACACCTTTTTTTTTTTTTTTTTGACATTCTATCTTTCTCAAACTCGTTTAATTGCTTTATGCTTTCGTGGGTAATGCTCTTCAAACAAAGTTTCTATATTATAATTTCTATTTCAGACAAAACACCCACCATTCTGTCCAACAATTTCCAAATTCTCTCCAGATCTGTTACATTATTTTAAAGAGTTTATTACCATTAAGGTCACAAAACAAATATTTATTACCATTAAGATCAATCACTCTTTTTAACTACCATTAAGGTCAATCACTCTATTTTTTTTTAGTTTATGTTTAGGGTGCACTTTCATGTTATAGTGTTTTGAGTAGTTTAGGTACTTCCATAGGGTATCCTAGGATTTTAGTCCATAGGGTACCCTAGGATTTTAGGCACTTTCATAGGGTACCCTAAAGTTTAGGGTACCCTAAATTTACACTGTACATTTAGAATTTAGACTGTACATTTAGAATGTATATTTTAGAATTTAGACCGTACATTTAAAATTTAGACCGTAAATTTAGAATGTACATTTTAGGATTTAGACCGTACATTTAGAATTTAGACCGCAAATTTAGAATTTAGCACTTTCATAGGGTGCCCTAAGTTTTTAGGCACTTTCATAGGGTACCCTAGGATTTAGGTTTAGACACTTTTATAGGGTACCCTAGGATTTATGCATTTTCATAAGATACCCTAGGGTTTAGGTTTAGTGTGCCCTTTCTTATTATAGGGTTTTAGTGGTTTAGGCATTTTCATAGACACTTTCATAGGGTACCCTAGGGTTTAGATTTAGGCACTTTCATATGGTACTCTAGGATTTAGGAACTTTCATACGATTCGAGGGTTTAAAATTTAAAATGTAAAATAAAATAAAAAGGAGGGAGGGAGGGAGAGAGAGAGAGAGAGAGATGAGTGGAGTTTTTGATGCATTTTTCGAAAACTAATGAAGCTTAGCGTGCACAGTCCAAAATACTGGACGTGCCCGTGTTTTTCCCTATTTTAATTTACCTTTGTTGTATGGAAAGTTTATTTGTACATCCATACAATGTGCACTACACCTATTTCGTGGGAATCCTATGATGGTCAAACTCGTAGCCTAACATGACTCATGTGGTACTATTATTTAAAAATAAGCAATGCTACGCACATAACTTTGTAGTGCGACT
Organism: Vaccinium myrtillus; assembly: GCA_016920895.1. Lineage (NCBI taxonomy): Eukaryota > Viridiplantae > Streptophyta > Magnoliopsida > Ericales > Ericaceae > Vaccinium > Vaccinium myrtillus. The sequence goes on from CM029277.1 coordinate 36,071,660, forward strand.
TAAGGAAAGAAAAAAAAAAAATCTTACCAAATGAAAAAACCTCTAAAACACAACTATGTCAAGAACTGTTTGATGTAAATTGTGTCTGGATTGTGTTTTAAAGTTGTGTGCATATGCTTGCAAGTTGAAAACACTTTAGGGCATCCACAGTAAGCTCTTAAAATGGCTCATAAGTAAGGCTTCTAACATTTACCTAGTCATGTGATCAAGTATTGTCTTCAATGAGCTTCACATACAAACTCCTAAGGGTGACTCCTAAACTTGGCTCCTAGCACAATAATTAAATTTAGGTAACCTTCTAGCTAACTCTAAATGGCGCCAAAGTCTTTGATTTATTTTAAATATGAAATTTTTGAAAAAGTTGCTCTTAATTTTATTTTTTTCCATAAAATAGAAAATGTTATTGCTAGCCCATTGAGTGCACACACCCTTCTAAATTTAACAAGCTCTAGGAGTTAAAAGTGGATCCCAATTATGCTTATGTGTATACTTTAAGATACAATTTAGGAGCAATTTTTAGAGAGCCAAATGTGAATGCCCTAACTTCAGAACAAATGGAACTTGACCATAACTATGATAATAGGAGTACAACTATTGTCCAAACAATGATATGGGTACCTCAGAAACCAATAATTGTACATATAGAGAGTGGTGAGGCTCTCTAGACCTTGACTTCAACTACAAGTCTATTTGCTGCAACTGCAAGGTACAAAAAAGGAAAAGAAAGAAAGGAGACAAGAGAAAGATTCTCACTTCAGGAATTGGGGAGTGTTCTGCACCCTTCAGCCGTCTGATCGTCTTTTGGACGGTCCGGATGTGTTTTGATTTTTTACCGGTAAAAATAAATTAAAATTAAATCAAAATTGGCGAATGCATCTAGACCGTCCAAAACACGATCGGACGGCCGAGGAGTGCGTGCACAACACGGCCCTCACTTCACTTTTGGACGGCCGAGGAATGGTTTTTCGGACTAGTGTTCGGGTTTCGCTTGATCAATTTATGGGTAGATAGAACTACCATCATATATGAATTAGGTAATCACCGAGAGTGAGACAATATAACTGAGCTCATGACTTAAGATTGCCTCAACACGAGCAAGAAAATCATCCTTTTAAGTTTTAACTATCGATTTACCTTTTGAGATTTGTACCTACAGCTACCGTGTATAATATCGACGTCGTAAGTTCTCGACAACTAATGGTGAGTGTTACGCCCAAGGAGGTTGCTATATAAATCCCTTTTTTTTTTCCTTGCCCATCATTAGTATATTGATTTTCATTGGTTAGAACAAACACTAACATAATTAAAAAGGTCAAAATGCCCATCTTCTGTAACCTGGGATTCTGTTTCCTTTGGTGGTGTGTGATTGGGAACCTAAAAGATGACCTAAAGCTGCTTTCTCCCCAGTTGTATCAGAGCATCTTTCAGAAATTTATGCATGTTTTCCCTGTTCTCCACATACACAAAATGTGAAACAGGAATATCCAAATTCCAATGAAAATGTGAGAAAAAGAAGGGTTTGGACCTCAGTCACAGAATACTTCGTAAAACCATCCGCTCTCGCTCTCAATCATCCCTCTATGCTCACGCTTTCAATTCCTGCTCTTGCGAATTTTAGTAGTTTGGAATGTTTTTGAAAGGCGATTTCACGCTCGCGCGTTCATACACGCATTATGTGACTTGGGTTTGGACATCAATAATTCATGGTAGAGAACTGCAAACAGTATCTGCAAATCTGTCAATTCAGTTCCCAGCTAAGCTCTGGAAGAAAATGGATTGTGGGTGAGGTTCAAAAAGGAATAAAGAGAGTTTCAACTAAAGGAGATGAAGAAATTCCATGAGAAAAAAGGTTGTTTGGAGAAATCCCATAAAGACCCAAAGCAGATTACATCCTTTTGACAATCTAGAAAAAGTGAAACGAAGTTTGCCAAAAGAGAAAAAAGGTGCAATCAAGATAACAACTGAAAAATCACTTTGCAAAAAATAAAAAATAAAGAAATTCTGGTAGTGCTAACATATATGTGTTGAGGGATTTACTGAGGATAAACAAGAGGGAAGCAAATAATGAATAGAGAGGCTAAATTAATTATTTTTTTTAGGTTTCCCTGTCTATTTTTCTTCGCCCTGAAAATCTACGATCCAAATACACTTCAAGCGGGGAAACGAACATTGAGTGTTCATATGAAGAACAGAATCGCTCACTAAACTCTTAAAACAGAGTTTGTAATCTATCTTTGAGAGCAAAACCAAAATGAAGAAGATAATATTGCACCGATGTGGTTGATTTCCATAAGATCAACAGCTATACAAGAGTTACAATGTGCAAAAGTTCGAATTTGGAACGACTATGTCACTAGAGAAATATGCAACAAGTGAATCACTGAAGACATTTCAATAATACAACAAAAATACACAACCTACTCACAGGCATGAGATCATCTATCCTGTGTATCCCCACCATGTCTTCAGATTTGTGCATCTCGAAATTCTCGCTACATCCTGCAACTGAGATAGAACTGCAAAATGAGGACAGATATTTTTGGGGACGAAGATCACAACTCCCAGTTATGTCCAAGGGGCAGAAGAATTAGGCCGAAAATTAGTTTGAGCTTTGTATGCTTACTTTACACAGGCCTAATTCTCTTGCGGACAGTTTGCCCTTCCAATCTAAGAACACTAGAGTCCCCCTCAGAGGAACTAGCATCCATAGACTTGGTGAATGAAGCTGAAAGATCAGAATAGAGATCAACAACTCTCCTGATGTTATTGTTGAGTTCCCTAATCAGACCCACATTTCTACTGAGGTTGTCCGGGATCTTCGACTCATGGTTCTGGTTTATCTCTTTGATTAACAGTCTGTTTTGATCCAATATGTTCTGAACTTGAATAAAGTTCCTCTGAAATGTCTGTAACACCTTGTTATCAAGCTTTGTGCCATTGCCTAGGCCTGAAAATGTGTCCTCCTCCATTCTTTGGTCAGTGCAAAATCAAAATTCAGAAGTCCTGCACCAAATAAACAAGGGAAAAAAAGATGATGAGTCAATGCCTTTAGTATGATAAAATCTAAAGAAAAGCCATCAGCATATCATCTCATTACGATTTCTTATACTAACCAAAAACCCAGATTCCCGGAAGGAGATGATTAGCTTTTAAATTGTTTAAGCCATTTTTCTACATGGAAGATAAGGTGATGATATACGCTGATTATTGAAAAACAAAAGCAGCAAATCATCAAAAAAATCAGAACCAAAAGCTTCTAAAGAAATCTAACTTTCAGCTTTTTACAGTTGTCTTTGGCCCAAGTAATGACAAACTGATTAACACAGCTTATGAGACCCAAAAAAAAAGCCGGAAACTGTTACACTTTAGACTTAGCAAACATAACCCTTGAGGTTAGCTCAAGTTGTTAATACACCCTTCTTTCAAGGGGAGGTTTGCGGTTCGATCTCATGGATCAACATTGAACAACGGTGGTAATCTACAACTACTAACCACACAAATGCTACCTCAAGGCCTTTTTTTGTTATTCATGGAGCTGTACATTAAACATAGGGATCATGGAACATATAGTAGTGTTATAGTGAGGTATGATGAGAAGTAAAAAGCAGATCCCATTTCCATAAAAAGGAACCTTTTAATATGGATTCATAAACACCCACCTAAAGTTTCAGAGTCTCAGAAGAAGAAGAATCCCAGGACCAAAAAACAGTCAATGATGATGAAGAGAAGATATTACCAACTAGGGACCATTCTAACTCACATGGGGTACGTATATAGGCAATTAACATACATATAATTCAAATCGAATTGATTTTAGCGCTCCCTTTTTAACCCTCCAGACTATTTTTCTCATCTTTACTGGTGTGAATTTACTATATTGTGCCTTCATGTATGACAAAAGTGAACTCATAAAAGTGTAACAATGTAAATCCACATAAATGGTGTTCCACTAAAAAAAACACTTTTTTCAAAAAATCAAGACAAGTCATTCTCTCACATAAATCACATAAAAAATCGTGAAAAGCCCGTTTAAGTGTCTCGGTGGAACACCCCTAAGTACGACAAAAAAGGAAGGAGTACGAAAATCACTACCCTAATTCAAAACAATGGTATATGCGAGTATATTAGCGGAAAAGAGATCAAATTGTTGAAATAAATCACGCAAAGAGAAAATCCATTTGCAGACTGTTGAAAGTAAAATGGGTTTCCCGTGAAAATCTGATGAAGAAGAAACCAAGGAAAAAGTTGGGCAATTCAAATGATGAAATGTACTTTAAAGCTTGCATTTACAGAAGCAAAAAAAATTCCTAAAATGGGAAAACCAATTAACTCCATAAGCTCCAAGAATTATGTCCCGCCGAAGAATTTTTTTGGGTGGGTGAATAAGAAATTTAATAAACATGCAATCAAAATCAAAATCATCAAGCTCATGAAGATCTACCAAAATAATTTATCGTAGTACGCATAGTAATAAATTTCTGGACAGTTAAATTTAATAATTGGAAATTAAAATAAAGAACTTTCAGAAAGAACATGATCAACGTTTTTTTTTATTCAGAACTACGTGGTGATAAATACGAGAATATATAAAGAAAATCTCATACCTTGAAAATATTGGAACATTAATGTGAAGAACGAAGACAGAGATTGGGAGAAGAAGGCAGGGATACCTGAGAGTTACAGTACAAAATTTTGGCGATGGAATCGAATTTCCACAGAGAGAGAGAGAGAGAGAGAATGAACATAGATTTGACAGTCAGTCTGTCTCTGGTCCGCCTTCCTGTTCTACATACAATCATTCTAAAATCACAAGCATATGCTCCATCCGTTCGGATTTAGAACGGATTTATTTGTCCCTCGTTCTAAAATTTGAGAGTGTTGTGCACCCGGGTGTTTTGTACCGTGCAGTACACCCCTCGGCCGTTCAATCGTGTTTTGGACGGCTAGGATCTCTTTTGATTTTTTACGGGTAAAAATAAACCAAAACTATATTAAAATTGCCGAACGCATCCAAGCCGTCCAAAACATGATCGGACGGGCAAGGGACACCCTCCCCACCCCAAGTCCCTCATTCTATTAAAACCGGATAAAAAATTAGTGATATATTTAAATTAGCAAATGGTGGCTAGCTCATGCGATAGTGCTCTTGGATGCTCTGCACTACATCTTGAGATTGAGTCTCATTCCCTCCTCTCTCATACTCATAATAGATTAGGAATAACAAAAGACAAAAGAAAAAATTTATATGTTCAATATCGATCTTGTTAAATAAATCTCGATTAGTTCTATATGGCAATGTTTCTAAAATTACATAAAATAATTATAAAATTATAAGATATAATCATTTCAAAAGTAGCACGAACTTCAAAAGTGGACTAACAAATACGGACGGAAGGAGTACGTTAGACACTGATATGGGTGCAAACTAGCTGTGCGGAGCTTTGTAGTGTTGGAGCTCCGCTCGTTTGGTAAACGAGCCAAAAACTTGACCTTGAGCTTTGCTCGTTCGTATACGAGTCTAGCTCTTAGTCAGTCGAGGTAGGGTAATTTACTTAACGAGCTTCCTTAAAGCAGCCGAGTTATAGAGAGCTCGTTTACTTAATGAGTCTAAAACTCAATCTTGAGCTCAACTCAATTGCTAAACGAGTCGAGCTAAGTCACAGGCAGAACCGGCCCACGGGTTTCTGGTGCCCAAGGCCTAATCTAAAAATTGTACCTTTAAGAGTAAACACTTAAACAATTTATACAGTAACAATCACGTAACGAGAAAGCAAAGCAATATAAAGTTCTACTAATTATTATATAAGTACACAAAATACAAAGTCTCCAAATACATCATCTCAAGAACGCATGAGTATCACTTAAATATTACTCATTGACGGACAAAGGTGGGGACCCAGACAAGACGAAGATGAGACAGAGAGGGTGCCCTGTGCCCATTGCGTCTACTCGCAGATGAGACAGGCAAAGTAAGTTGAAGTCTAGGAACTGGCAGACAGGGGTAAATCGTAATGAGTCATACTACTAAATTAGGCATCTTTATTTTAGTTACCTTTTTATTTTGATGTGGATCCTATATTGGATCTTTAAACCTGATGGATCAGTTGTAAAACTTAATTTGTTGTGTGTTTCAGGCCCAATGGACTTTTTTGTTTAGGTCTTTTTAAATAAGATTGAGTCTTTTTTATTTTTCTGATTTGGCTATAAAGACTCCTACTCAAGCCTGATAGTAAAAAGTATGGGGGTGCCCCTATTTTTTTGGATTTTTTGGATGCCCGAGACCCAGGCCTTTTGGGCCTTAAGGTTGGCCCGGCCCTGCAGGCGACTCGTGAGTTGCTCGGTATGTTTACAACCTTTGAAAAGGGCAAAACATCTAAAACCACACCGATATACACATCCAATTACTGCATCCTCAGTTAAAGTAGAGAACAAACTCCTTCAAAACCTCAAAAATCAGCCTCACCAAACAAACTCACCAATTTGAAGATTTCTTAACTTGCTATAGTAACTTAACAAATTTGGTGATCTACTGTTCACTCACCAAAAGAGGAGGAGGGAGGGAAGAGTAAAAGTTTGAACAGAGAGTATGATTCTGTGAGTTTTTGATAAAGTGACTTACTAAAGTTTGAATAGAGAGTCTGATTTTGTAAATTTTTTGAAAAGTGACTTGCTAAATTATAAAATGTGTTTTTGAGGTTAAATCTGGTGTTTTTTTGGTGTGTCAGATAAGGATGCCTTTACATTTGTGCTTGCAGATTTGTAATTAGGTGGGTAAATGAGTGTAGTTGTAATTAAGTGGATTGTGATGAGTTTTATTTTGCATCACAGGAGAATTACGGGAAGTGCCTGTTGTGCAGATCTTGCACCACATGGTGCTGCTCACCCAAATCAGCCAAAACGGCACTGTTTTGGGTGTAGCCTAAGAAATTCGTCAAATGCCATTTTGTAGGGTCCATTTTCAAGTCCCACTTAAATGATCCTAACCATTAAATAATCTTTAAATAATTATTCAAGCGATCTTGGAGAAAATCAGGCCCAAATATTTTTACGTAATTGATCTAATTCGTTCGATTTTCATTCAAAATTGAGGACCATATTATTTTTAAAAGTATTTGAACATTTAGTTGTTCCTTTATTTGGTATCATTCAGATTAAAGGGATTGAGCTGCATTTTATTAATTTTTCATTTGATGAAATTTAATTTGACAAATTTGACATGTCCTCATACAAATGAGCTAAAATGATTTGCAGTAACAGGCCAATGTTGTTTTCTTTGATCGTTTTTCTATCGACATAGTTAGAGCATATCTCTAATAAGGGAAGTCAAATCCTATAAGGAGCTTCAATCGTCAAAATTAGCATCACAGGTTTGCTACAGACACTAGTAATTGTACCAATAATTGCACCAACTTTACCTTCAAATGCAAAGCCAAATTCTTGGATTTGGCGGCAGCCAATTTGCTTCAAAATCAATAGTTCGTGTCAAATCCCAAAGTGGCCTTTTATTAAAGTTATAAATAATAGTTTTTTTAGATTTTTTAGACCATAAGAAAGAATTTTAAATGGTTCAGATTTTAAAAAAACGAAGTTGACTTCCCTTATTAGGCTTCAATTAATTCTCTAACTCTCAAACATATCAATATAAATGGACGTCCATTTAAGAGGTTGGAATTAACACGAAGTTAGGGAAATTGGGGTCCTTGTCGCGCTACCAACCTAATCGTCTAAAAGTTTTTTCAATGGTTCGGATTTAAAAAAAACGAAAACTGTTTATTTCTGCTTCTAGTAAAAGAGTGTTGGTGAACTGTTTCCCTCACTTTTTTTTTTGTTTTCAAAAAACACGAGCTACTTTTCATTCAACGACATAAGAGAAACCTACTTTCAGGAAACACCGGAACACGAAAACAATAAATTCTCAATGTATCCTAATTTATCAGCTGGAAGCTTACTTTGTAAACAAAAAACATCCCAACTGAAGCAACAATAGTTTCTGCTCAAATCGTGTAGACTTGAGCTTTCTGCACTCATCATTACTGTGAACCACTACCCTAGCTGTCTCACGGACAAGAACCACCATTTATAGTTCAAATTTCAAAATCAAGATAAACCCAGCAAAAACCCAGAAGTGATGGATAGAATCATAGAATACCAATAGTCCAATATAACCAATTCAAAGATAATACACCACGTTAACCAGGAAACAACCACCACCAAGCATCATGTCTCGGTGAAAATCAACTTAAAAAAAGAAACCAAATTCATTGCAGGGGCAGGTCTATCAGTCGCAGTTTCTGCATTATTACGAAATTTAAACATACTGATTATAGCGAGTATCTTGAGAAGTCAAGACTCAAGAGGGAGCACTAGCATGACTACTCAGACACGGTAGGTTCCTTTGAGGACTGACTAATCTTCCGCTCCTTGTTCTTGTTCTTCGTCTTCTTCAATTGTTTAGCTGTTGACTCGGACGTGGTAGCAGCAATTGAAGGTGGTGGCATAGCTTGTGGTGTTTCCCCTTCATTACTTGAAGACATGCCCAAATAAAACTTTACCATATTCCTCCAATGTTCATCAGGCCTGTTAAAGTTTAGAAAAACCTTCAAGGATCTCCAATTACAAAAAACGATGAAGAACATAGAAACAAGACAAAACATGTAGGAAGGAGAGAACAAGATGTTTATTTGGTTAGTCCACCATCACGGGAGTAGATCAATAGCATTATTGCACTTTCAAACAGTTACACGAATACCACCACATGTACAGGCCTCAACAGAGATAGCGATAGGATTAAAAATCTCTCCAAAAAAAGGTTGATAATAATTTACTTTCCAATGTTCAGCAGGGAAGCCTCTCTCTCAAACTTACTGACAGAAAAGTTTCCCACCTCCCAAAATTTTAGCAAAGGCTAACAAGGAAAGAGAAGAAACAAAGTCCTTTATTTACAAATATAGCTTTACCGTTTTATTATCACTTATAGACACGTTTTATCTTGCAACTATATGCATATCCATGATTTTTTTATTAAAAACTGATCAGTAATCCACATCCCCACCAACAGAAGTACAAGAATATGCCCTACCTAGTTTCCCAAACAAGGAGTAATGCTGTTAACTGGATGTTAAGTAACCAGTAACACTGAGATTTACCTTGGTGACGTATTTACTAGCAATGACATAGGATGGGGTGTTGGATAATAACATGGAAACATAAGTGTGCAATGAGTTATTGACAATAGTATCCTTACACAAGTAAGAAAATGAATACACTAATCCCATTGATCCACTATTTGTAGCTCCAACTCAGAACTCCGCAAAAATAAAATCCAAACCGATCAAGTTTCACACTAATACCATCAATGCAATCAACTGAGAACTGAGATGATTGCATTGATGGTACCTTGAATCTTTGTTCCGGTTCTTATCAATGTATATGTTGGAATTTAAAACAGTATGTAATGATTGAGGCAGTTGAACAATATTTACAAGTTAGAAATCACCTCAGGTAATCCTCAGGAGACAAATGACTCAAGTCCTTATTACATTTAGGACAACATGTAATTCCTTCTGTTTGACTTTTCTGATAAATACAGTCCTTGCAAACTGCAAAACACACCACCAAAATTTAAAGAAGAGAAAAATCAATGAAAAGTGATATGTAAAGATTCCATGATCAACAGTAAAGGGGTTCGAAGCACCTTTTCCTCTATATTTGAAGAGATTAAAAATATTTGTAAGTTGTATAAAGTTAAACATAAACAAATGCCAAAATGAGAATTAACGAACTTTGATGTAAACTTACATGTATCCATGCATTCATTGATTGTTGTTGCCTCCTTGAAGATGCCGTTACATAGAGAACATGTAAGTGAAGGTGTCAAATGAGCCTTAAGTATGCGAACTTGAGATTTAGGAAGACTTGAGTTATCCATAGGGGATCTTCTGATTCAGATACAACCTCCCTATGGTGATAGCCATCAGTTATAGTAACCAAGCTCAGAGTTGAATGAAGTAGAAAAGATCCCAAGAATATCAAATGAATTCAAATAAGATGCAATAATCCAAACTAAATCCAAAATTGTCAAAATACTTTTGAAACAGGAAAATTTCGTCACTTAGATCTTCACTTTCGCCGGAATACGTTAATTGCTCCATATGTTTCATTAAAATTCATACCAAGATTGGAGGGTGAATGGGTAGCATAATACAAATATAAATTTTGCAGAGAACTACCAAACATAGTTTGTTGCATGGAACAGATTTAAGTTGTACAAAACAAAAAAATTTGTGTCAATAAAGTACGTGTACTGATGGCTATATCTTTTCACTACATGCATTAAGGTACTTTTGAGCGAATGCCATCATTACTTTTTCAACGAAGAAAATATAGGTATGCACTCATGACAACTTATGTTCTGCAAAAAAGAGATGACCACGTGCATTACTTTGGCTATCAAAATTAGGATTAGATAAGCGAACGCTTGTTCTTTCTTAATAGAGTCGCTTAACTTCGAATATATGTTATGTAAGCTACTATGGATTGTTCTGATTATAATAAACGACCGTTAGTGCTTTTCTTAAATAATGTTGCTAAATGCCGAATATTCTCTATTTTAAAACCGCATATTGTGTCGACTACACTAAATCGTTGCTAGTGCTTTTCTCACGGTAGTCACTAGACACCATATATATATGTATATATACTTCCATTGTAGGTTAGGTTATTTTTGCTATATAATTCGTAGACTCGTAGCGATTAGACAAAAACGCCTCGATAGGTGTTTTAACTATGGAGCTGTTAGATGTCTATATGATGGTAAGATGTAACACAATAGGTGAACTCTCATAACATAAATAGAAAGGCGTCATTGGTAGGTTATGTTGAGCGTCACTAGAGGTTGAGCGTTGCTAGAGGTTACGTAAACGAAGTCTATATGATTAGGGATGTGGTCTCTCATAAGATGTCCATATGGTGAGCGCCGCTACATGTTATGTAAATGATTTCCACGTAGATATTGCAAAGTCAAGTGTTGCCACTACTTAACATAACAATTCCTGAGGTGGTGGAATACTTGCTTGAGAATAGTGTACGCCAATATTGGAGACATAAATTGTTTCTCCAATTGAAAGAGGTTCAAATAGTGCAAAAGCTATTCTGTCCCTTTATCTTTGAGGAAGAGGATGCACCATTACACTTAGTTCCCAACCACCTTTTTTGTTCCGTCATCTAAAAAGAACTACCATATCTTGCAAAACAGGATAAACAACTTCAAAGTTGAAATAGGAAAAATGATTCAGCATACCATGATAAGAGATGGAAATGAATCAATAAATCTTGCATTAGGGAATCAACCACATTGATGTTGATTTTCAAATTTTCTTAAGCAAGATGATGATGGTAAATGCTTTGCAATGGCAGTATGCAACACATGCAATTCAAATGCAGTGAGAGTCTTACATGACCTCTCCACCATCTATTCTACAATTAGTATAGCGAAACAAATAATTCACATTCCTAATACGATCCTGAGGCCAAACCACCAGAATATTGTGTTACTCTTATTCAACATGTGAACTTGAGGCAGATATCAAAATATATTTTGTGCTTTTGATTTCACAATTACCGTGAAATTAGTTCAATTGGCTTTCAAAAATTTCCAAGTAATTGAATTGTTGGAGTATTTTCCTTTCTTCACAAGAATTGGACTGCGAGAACCATATTCAGGAGTGCACAGGTTGTGGGATGGAAGGAAAGATATTAAGCAATTTTATCCATACATCACATGCGTGCAACATATTATTCAATTGAGCTTGATTTGGGATTCCAACTACAAGAAGTTGATTTACAACAACAAATTTATCTGATGCAAATAAATTCAAAGTCAATTCCCACTCCAGTACATAAAACTATTTAAAAATAGCACTAGAACTGAAGTATCATACTCCCTCCGTCCCAATTTGTTTGCTCAATACGAAACTACGTGCAATTTTCAAACGAAAAAATAATGTACTTACAAAAATAATTTTCTAATCAATATGGATCTTGTTTAAAGGATCTCATTGAGAACTTTAATACGGTGCAAAAAAAATTTAAAAATTATTTTGATAAATACATTAGAAAATTATTTTCTAAAATAATTTTCTAAAAATTATTTTTTAGTTTGAAAATTGCACGTAGTTTCGTAGTGAGCAAACAAATTGGGACAGAGGGAGTATTTAAAGCGATGCAAAACAAAGGCAACTCAAGTTTGATCACTATGCGTACCACGTACCAATGCAAATGTTTTTTTTCTTTTTTCTTTTACAAACAATAGACTACATAGAAAGGGCCTCAAGGAAATGCTACCCATTTACAAAAATCTAGGCCTATAACAAAAGGGCTGTATACCCTTTCATGCGTATTGAGAGATCTGTCATATCATAAATTGATCCGATGAAGGTTGCACTCCATTGATTCTTAACTATAAAAACCACTGACAAGAGAACTTTTTAAGTCTATATAACAAACAATCCAATTCTTCAAGATAGTGACTCTTCCACATCAAACAAGGAGAATCAACCCTAAATTCCCAAAGATTTAGTGTGGCCATAAAAATTTACCAACTCAATTTTGAGATCCATGAGAGACATTTCCTAGCCCAAAAAAAAAACTCAATCACTATATACATGCATGACATAAAAGCAAAAAAAATATCATAGTTGTATTCATCCAGATCTACTAGTCATCAAGATCAAATGAATCTCTATATCCCCAATGTTCAATACATGCGTCGAACTGTCGAAGTACAAGCCACGGTAGACCACTTTGAAAACGTTCAAATCCATGTCGAACAAGCAGGAAATCAATGACTGAAACAAAAAAATGACACTCAATCTATTATCTTAGATCTTCTAATCTTGATGATGAAACAAACAAGCCTCTTCTAATCAACATCAAGGCACCAATCACTTAAAAATTTAACTGGTTTATTTCCTTTGTTTACAAACAGTACCTATCAGTTTCATTACCACTTAGCAATGCCTGCCTCCAAAAAAAACTCAACAAGTTACTAAGGGGGCAATTAAAAAACTTACACTTTGAATAGGGAAGCAATGATGAACAAAATCTATGCATTTGAAAAAGAAAATGGATGATTTCAGACTCTGTCTCACCTGAGATTAGATGCAATTGAAGAGTAAGAGAGATTGAAGAAACCAACTCTCTTTAGCACGTAAGAAAAGAAAAGAGAAGGGAGGAAAGCATTTTGGTGTTGCTGTTTTCTTTTAAAGGTAACACCAATGGAGATTAGGTCATAAAAGCGCACTAAATTTGTTGTCTTAATTACTCATTTCCAGGTGTAACATATGCAAATGACTAATATTGCATGTATGCCTTGTCATCCTTGACTAGTATTGATTAGTCAAAGTAGCGCTGCATATGCAATCCCTTTCTACCATAAACATAAGCCTTAGAAGTTTTGGTGGTGTGAATGTAATAAATTGGAAAAGATAGGAATACACAAGCGTGCAAAGATGGAAAACAATCGTATTGTGAATTGTAATATTAGTAACTCATTTACTCATGAAGAGAATATCGCCATTTGTGATTCTTTCATTTAAGAGCTGAGGCCATGTGGATTGTGGACCAATTTGAAAACATATGCTAATTATTTAATGTCCTAGCTGCCCACTCATTTCATTATGACAGATTCATACTCATTAATTACACATATTCGTGTTGCGAACTTTGCATTAAGTCTATATAACAATCCAATTCTTCAAGACAACGACTCTTCCACATCGAACAAGGACAATCAACCCTAAATTCCCAAAGATTTAGCGTGGCCATAAAAATTTACCAACTCGATTTTGAGATCCATGAGAGACATTTCCTAGCCAAAAATAAACTCAATCACTATATACATGCATGACATAAAAGCTAAAAAGTATCATAGATATATTCATCCATATCTACTAGTCATCAAGATCAAATGATTCTCTATATCACCAATGTTCATTACATCCATCGAAGTACAAGTCATGGTAGACCACTTTGAAAACATTCAAATCCATGTCGGACAAGCAGGAAATCAATGACTGAAACAAAAAATGATACTGAATCTATTATCTTAGATCTTCTAATCTTGATGATGAAACAAACAAGCTTCTTCTAATCACATCTAGCACCAAACACTTAAAAATTTCACTGGTTTATTTCCTTTGTTTACAAACAGTACCAATCAGTTTCATTACCACTTAGCAAATGCTTCTCTTTCTCAATTTGAAATTTCAATGCCTGCGTCTAAAAAAAACTCAACAAGTTACTAAGGGGGCAATTAAAAAAACTTACACTTCGAATAGAGAAGCAATGATGAACAAAATCTATGCATTTGAAAAAGAAAATGGATGATTTCAGACTCTCTATCTCACCTGAGATTAGATGCAATTGAAAAGTAAGAGAGATTCAAGAAACCAACTCTCTTTAGCATGTAAGAAAAGAAAAGAGAAGGGAGGAAAGCATTTTGGTGTGAACTCTATGAAAAGGAAAACACAAGTATTGATTAGGCAAATCACTTACCCTTTTTGTCATTTTCCTATGTACAGTTCGGTTAATGTTTTCTTTTGAAAGTAACACCAATGGAGATTAAGTCATAAAAGAGCACTAAATTTGTTGTCTTAATTACTCATTTCCAGGTGTAACATATGCAAATTACTAGTATTGCATGTATGCCTTGTCTTCCACATAATCCTTGACCTTGAGCCACAAAAGTCAAAGTAGCGCCGCCTTAGAAGTTTTGGTGGTGTGAATGTAATAAATTGGAAAAGAAAGAAGTACACAAGCGTGCAAAGATGGAAAACAATTGTATTGTGAATTGTAATATTAGCAACTCATTTACTCATGAAGAGAATATCTCCATTTGTGATTCTTTCATTTAAGAGCTGAGGCCATGCGGATTGTGGACCAATTTGAAAACATATGCTAATTATTAAATTTCCTAGCTTCCCACTCATTTCATTATGACAGATTCATACTCATTAATCACACATATTCGTGTTGCGAACTTTGCATTAATGTGGGCCTACAATGAACAACACAAAACATCAGGTTAAAAGTTTGGAAATGTCTTGTGTTAAATGCATACTTTTAAAATGAAATGCCGGATTGAAAGAAGTTGACATAAATCCACAACTGGTTTCATTGATGGAAATTGAATTTCTTTTTTGCTATCCCAATTGAATTGACCTCTTTATATTGCCAAATGCTCTAAAATTTTGTAGCCTCAACTTCAAACTTCAAATTATATTCATCAGAATAGCATATATTTTCAATCTTGAAACTGCTAATATTACAAATACACCCTTTCAGCAATACAAAGACAATGGTTTCCAGAATCTGTTAAGAAACAAAAATTTTATTTCCAGCAGAGGAAAGTTATTAGAATCACAGACTTTTAGTTCCTCCTATATATTTATTCTGGTGACAAGTTGTCTCAATCAGTTTCATTCCACTCCACAAATGCTTGGCCAAATTTCTCAACAGGATTTTCCAGTGCATGACTCAAAATAACATACTAACTGCTACTAACAGGGAATTTAGCTTGTGAAAATAAAATGCTTTAAAATTGACTCTTTAACAAATACTAGTAAGAAGACTCTTAAGTCTCACCGGATGTTTGATGCAATGAGCTATCAGAGAAAGTGCTTTGTGAAGAACAACAACTCTTTAGGATGCAGAAAGATAAATGATACGGAAGGGAATACCATACTGTTGTGAGCTAAAGAACAAAGGGGATCCGAAGTACTAACCTTATTGAGTAGTTGGACCTTGTTTCTTTTGAAGGTATCATCAATTAGATTGAGTTCATAAATTGAATAAATTTTCATTCCCAGCTTTTAGAAAGCAAATGTCTTTCATCAAGTATGCCTTGTTTTCCCACGCATTCCTCCAAAGTTCCCTGTAATGGGGCCTTTTCTTGAGTTGGTATTTTCTTCCCCAATATGAGGCTGTTTCGTGTGTTCATGTTAGGATTGTTGGCTTGTAAGTGGACAACCTTATACGGTTGATTATCGAGTTTGAGTAATTCTAATGATTCATGTATATAATCTTCTAGTGATTGGCATATATAAAAAAGCTAACCTATGGTGCTTGGCCCAATTGAATCTGTTACTTTTCATTGGCAAATGTTGTTAAACTGCTTTTCATTATAGTAAGCTCCAATTTTAAATGACGTTTGTTAGTGATAGCAAGATTTGTTTTTGTCATACGATCGATAAAAACCAACTTTTACCCTAACCCCGTCCCAACCAACCAAGTCACAAGCTCCTCCGTACAGATAACCCGAAACGCCACAACACTTAGTGCTGACTACACAACCACTAGACTCTGATAAATTCACAATATCTAACCAACAATAAACTCAGGTTCACCTGGAGCCTATAAACCAACAATAATACAATGCTAACCTTTTCATTTTTCATATCAAATAAAATGACAAAATTTTCATCAAGAAGAATATAAAATTCCCCGAAGTAAGATTTTCTACCTCAGCAAATAAATAACCCACCGCATGACGTCATATATAAAAAAATTCGAAAAAATAACTGGAAAGAGAGGGATTAGGGCTCACACGGGAACCTTGATTGTGGCCCAGCGCCATTTTGGACTGTGATGACACTTGAAACACTTGGTTTTGACGATCTTCTCTTCCGACTTGGAGTTAGAGGAGAATGCTTCAGAAAATGCCGCCATCGCCGCCGCAGGAGCTGGAGATCGGGGTCTGAATGCGGTGGTAGGAGGAGGAGAGTGGTGGTATGGACTCTGTAGTGGCTAATTAGACGATACAAAATGAACAAAAAAATAAGGGTTAAATATCTACTTGCCCCTTAAACTATCAATTTTTTTTTTACTTCCCCCTTCAACTACCAATTGAACTTTCTTCCCCATTCAACTATCATTTTTTCGTTTAATAAGGACAAATCACATTTTCCGTCCAATAGATGGATGGAAAAGTTAGTCTCAAGGCTATATTTGTCTTTTGGCATAAATATCCACTTGCCCCTTAAACTATTACATTTTTTTTTACTTCTCCCTTCAACTATCAATTGAACTCTCTTCTCCCTTCAACTATCATTTTCTTCTTTACTAAGGACAATTTTTTTTTTCTTCGGTTAACTGCTCTAGGGTCCAGAAGTGGGACTTATTGGGTCATTTAGTCCATGTTAAAGTTTTACAAGGTCTAAGGTCCATGTATTTTTTATTTTTTATTTTTTTTAGAATTTAGACACTTTCAAAGGGTACCGTATGGTTTAGGTTTTAGGGTGCACTTTCCTATTATAGGGTTTTATTAGTAGTTTAGGCACTTTCATAGGGTACCCTAGGATTTAGGCACTTTCATAGCGTACCTTCATAGGGTACCCTAGGATTTTAGGCACTTTCATAGGGTACCCTAGGGTTTTAGGCACTTTCATAAGGTACCCTAGAATTTTATACATGAACAACTGCATGCATATACTTATGTACGTGGTGGACGCCATCAATTGCCAGGAAGTGATTTCTCACTTTTTTGTTTTGGCATGATCAACATGATCAGATCAACCAGTGGTGTCAATGACGCAAGGAGGAAACGAAAAGTGAGGGTTACGCAAGGACTATAAACACTACAGACTCTTTGGGTGGACACGAGAGGGTGGGAAGTTTTTCTTTTCTATTACTTCCATACAGCTCAAAAGGAGAGTCTGTTGGGTCAAATATCTACATTGAACTAGAACGAAAACTTAATTGAACAACAATCTTTAGTCCAAAATCAAAGTGTTTGACTTCCCTAAACTCACACCGAAAAACAATTATCGACAAAATTCTCAATTATCACAACTAGAAAAAAAACACAACATAGGAAAAACTAAGAAACCCAAAAAATGGCAATAACTGTCTTGTCATAGCAATACCGTTAGAAAAAAAAAAACATCAATAGCCATCCATAGGTTCAGCCATAACAGTAGAAGTAAAAAAATCGCATAACTATCTTGTCATAGTAGTACCGCAAGGAGAAAAAAAAAAGGCATAATAGTCATCCATAGGTTTAACCATAACAATCATAGGCAAAAAAGATACAAATATCTTTCCATCAGTACCATAAGCAAAAAAAAAAAAAAGAGCATCAAATAGCCATCCCAAAAGCAAAAGAAGGCATCAATAAAGATAAAAATTATGGGGCACCTCCCCTTGGAGCTACACCTCCTTTTGTAGCACCTCCCCTTCTAGCTCGGGCCTTGGGAGCTCTTGTAACTATGGGTGTGGGCTGTGATGGCTGACTGAATGTTGGTTGTGTGATTACTTGACTGCATTGCTTTTCTTTGGACCTAGTTGCTTCCAAAACAGATGGGCAAGTCCTCACATTGTGCCCTTTTCCCCCACATGCATCTTCTACAGCTCAATTTCTTAAGATGCCTCTTCATTTTCTTGCCCTGTATGTCCATCTCTCTTCATATTGCTGTGTAGATGTCTAACACAATGTCTGTGTTTCACACAAGGCAACAAGTTCATGATTGCATTAATAAGCCCCTGCAATCAGCACGAAATAGTAGTCAATATAGTAACAAGTTGTGTTCAATAGAGTACAAGATTATAACAAAAATTTACCTTTTGTTTATCTGAAATTATTGTGAATGTGGGTTCATTTGGTATCTGAAGATCATTAATCAAATACTGCAAGAACCAACTCCAACATTCCTCATCTTCAACCTCAACCATTGCATAAGCCACTGGATATATCTGGTTATTCCCATCTATGGCAATTGCTGCCAACAGTTGCCCACCATGGGGGCCTTTCAAATGACAACCATCTAATCCAATGATAGGCCTACAACCCTCAATGAACCCCTTCTTTAATGCAACCCAACAAATGTAAATCCTTTCAAACTTATCAGTGGTGATTCCATCCATATCTTTCTTAAAATGCAGGTATACAAAGGTCCCTGGATTTGTTCTAACCATCTCCCCACAATAATCCCACAACTTCTCATATTGCTCAACATAAGAACCCTCCATTTTCTTTATTGCCTTTTTCCTAGCATTATATGCCATCGCAACTGATATTTTCACATTAAAATCCCCCATTACTTGTTCCACAATTTCAATGACAGGCCACGATGGCTTGATCTTGAACTCTTTGAAATAAGTTATTGCCAACCAGCTTGAGTTCAGTAGCTTATTAGTGGGAACCTAATACAAAGTGAAAATTTTCCTTTAACGTGGGAACTTTCTTCAAAGTGGGAACCAATTGTAGTGAATTAATTCCTTTGCGGTGCAACCTAATACACAATTAATTTTACCCTTTACGTACTATTCATATAGGTGGTTTTTCCCTTACTACCAACTAGAGACGCACACGGGATGCGCAAGTTGGCCTGTGACAAAAAAAAAATTGGCGCAAAAGCTAATGGCTTATTTTTTGATCGCGTGTGCATCGCATTATTTTTACGGGTGATATTTATGATTTGTTTGTTTGCCAAAAAAAAAAATATATGCGATGCCTATGCGATTAAAAAAATAAGCCAGTAGCTTTTGTGCGAATCTGTTTTGTCACATGTCGATTTGCACATGCATCGCGTATGCCCCAGCCTCTAATTATATGAAAATCACCATTATTAAATCAAACTGATAAGATTATTATATATAAAGTAGGTCAATTGCAGTATAAAATAACTCAATTCCAAACTCATCAATCCCGAAAAGTGGGTTTTTTGAAATAAAAATGTGTTGTTCGATACTTACAAGTCGGTTTTCTTCCGGTGGGAGCCCTCAAGATCCATGCCATCCTTAAAACCCTACCTTTATTGATGAAAACCTTTCAGATCCGCAATGGAGTTGAAAAACGGTGACTGAACTAAAAAGCCCCAATTGATTTAAAAGCAAAAAGGTCCCAAGTTGCTAATCCAATTAGAAGGTTATAGGTTTGCTTTGATCGGCATAAGTTTGCTTTGCTAAACCAATATGAAGGTTATAAGTTTGCTGCCTCTGCCAGCCATCAAAGATCCCACAATGGAGTTGACCGGCAGAAGTTTGCTTCGAATCCCTTCGGAAATATTTGGTTTGGCGGCATAAGTTTACTTTGATCAATAAATTAAAAACCCTTAGTGGCTTTAAGTGTATGAAATGTCTATATTACCCCTCTCTTTTTTCATTAGTTAAAAAAAAAAAAAAGTTAACGGTTTCCGTCATGAATTTTGGATGGAAAATGTGATTTGTCTTTATTAAACGAAAAAATGATAGTTGAAGGGGGAAGAAAGTTCAATTGGTAGTTGAAGGGGGAAGTAAAAAAAAAATTGATAGTTTAAGGGGTAAGTAGATATTTAACCCAAAAAATAAAATAGCGAAAGCGTGTTTGCAAAATACAACTTCTAAAAGCGTGATTAGAAAACACGCCTTTAGTGTTTACAAGAAACGTTTTCAAGGTTTTTTTTTTTTAAAATCGCAGACGAAATAGAGTTCAAATTCCTTGACATCCTTGTGTTTTCATGTAATCCACCCAAATAAGTATTTTTTTTTTCATTTGTTTTCTTTTAATTTTTGCTAGATATTCAGATTATATTTTTTTAAGATTAACCATTGTATCAATTAGAGGAATTAAAAAAGTAAGAAATATATACCATAGTTGAATAAATTCACCAAAAACAAAGAAAGTTGAAAAGGACTAAAAAAAATGTCGTTAGTTTTTATTCAACTATATATTGGACACTAGAACATACTTGAACAAACAAAATTACATGCTCGAATGGAATTTGGGGTGGGGTTTGAACAGAAGGACTCTAATAACTCGACAGTTTAAGCCCGATACGTCGCATTACGGGGCTTTTCCGGCCCATACCTCATGTGCTTTTTTCCTTCGTTAATTAGTATTTTGCTTGCAGTTTTAGGATCGATGTTGGTTATTCTGTTCCTCCCATCTAGTTTTGGGCTATACTACCTATTTAGATACCACCATAGCCAAAGCTATATGTTCGACCGATGGTGCACAGATGGGTGGTTTAGACCTACTTTTAGGTTTTACACAAATGGTTCGAACTGTTTATTAATAACCGTAAGTATTGATCAATATTATACTAAATTATGATTGGTACAAGTACTCTTAAACTTCAAGGACAATTGGACAAAAAGGTTACGAAGTGACAGAATAACAACCCAAGCAATTTTTGCTGGAGAATTTTTTGGGTGCTAAGTGGGTATTGCCCACATGGTACCCACTCGGCACCCAAATTGTTTTCTTTTTGCTGCCTTCAAACGAAGATAGAACCGAGCTCCAACTCAGAGATCGATGAAGATCGAGCAATGGGAATTTTTTTTTTTCTTTTTTGACCAACGGAAGATCATCCCATACCAATACAAAGTGCACCTTGTTCACCACATTCCTACATACTTTAACAACTTTTACAAACAAAAACTTAAAACACAAGTTGTCAAAATCTAATAATAAAGGTTGAAGTCTAAACAATCTGTATGAATAACAATCTCTAAAGCACCTTGAGTAGAGGGCTAGAGGCCCATTCCATGGCTTTATTTAGGCCTCCTTTGAGTAAAAAAACCATTGTGGTTTATTTTTCGTCTTTATTCACAAAACTTTAAGTTTGACTAATAATTTTATACTTTTTAGATTTCTCTCGTAGAGAGGAGCCAAGAAAATCACTAGCATTCTACCCATTTGATGCACGGACAAAAAAATTCACATTGGTGTTTTTCTTACCCCGTGTATTGAATGAGCACAATGCTAGTTGATAAAAAACCACTTTTACATTTTTTCCAGCCTCGCGTATCATTTGAAAAATAATAATAAAAAAAAAAACCTATGTCCATATAAACACAACCTAAAATTGACCCCACTTTAAAAAATTCCCTCCCTTTCCCTCCTTCCCACATCCCCTCCCCCCATCCCACCCCCACATCTCTCTCTCTCTCCCTCTCTCTCTCTCTCTCTCTCTCTCTCTCTCTCGGAAATTAAGATTTAAAAAAGTGAAAATTCTAGGAAATTAGGATTTGGGGTTTGGAGCCTTTTGGGGCTCAGATACATTGCTAATAGATAGATAGATATTCACAAGCCTTTCAAAAATCCTAGATAGGGCTTCATCAACCGAACAACGAATACCATTGTACATGCTAGCCAATCTGTATAATACTATGCATAAAATAATCAAACGGAAAATTAATCAAACTTACAGGTTGTGGAATCCACACAAATAAGGGTTTTGAAACGGGAAGGAGAAATCTGAAACTCGAATCAAAACGTTAGAAGTGAATTGATCGAGGCTTGTGTTTGACACAATTCCTTAAGACGAATTTCGCCCTCGCTATGGTGCTACGAGTTTGATAGCGCCCGTCTCCCAGGATACAACGATCTCGCCTTGTAGAAACAACACTACAGTCTACAAGTCTGTCGAACCAAACTTGAGTATTGAACTCTCTCTCGAAGAAAAATTGCAGAACAATATGAGGAATAATGCAACAATAGGGCAGATAATTTTTCGAAGTACATTCGGAATAATGTAAGGGGTTATTTAAGCGAAGAGGATTGTCCGAATATAGGTGCCCGCCGAAGGAAAGACACTGTTCAAAATGGCCATGCCGAAAGGATGCATCGATGCACTCTCAAACCAACACGTTGGATAGCATGTGGAAAAGTTGTCACTGACTGGTTTATGCAATTGAGAAGTTGCACTAGTTTTTTTTATTTATTTTAATAACAGGATGTCTGGGTGGACATGGCCAACATACACGTACTTCGACTAATTCTGGGGCCCTGGAGGTAACGACTGGGCATAACTCCCAGTGACCTCAAGAGTTTGTTGGTAAAGAGAATCGAATATGAGACTTTAGGTGCGAGCAAATCCCTAAATTCCAAGGCAAGACCATTTTGCTAACCCCTTGGGGTCGAGAAGTTGCACCTAGTTGATTTAAGATTATCAAGGATAACATTAAATAACTAATATTTTCCCACACAATTAAACGTCTTTGAATCCCATAAAACCAACAACCTGGTTACGCGTACGTACACACACATGTACGTAAGCGCACGAACACATCTGGACCGTCCATTTCAGGAATCGACAGTTCCAGACCGTCGAAAACATGCACGGACGGTCAAGATGCACCGTCCGTGCGTATTGCGTACGCCTGGCGTGCGTACACATCGAATTTTTGTAAAGCCAATGCCACGCACGACCCGGTTTGGTGCAAGACGCTCATGGTAAATCAAACATTTCCAATTACACAAAAATTATTTACTTATCCAACACAGAACAAATAAATTGTACTAACAAAGTCAATGATTTATATTTGAAACAATTTCCAATTCATTTATGGATATGGTTACATAGACCATATTTTTTCAACAGAACATAGCCTCATTCTTCACACACCAAATAATCCACAAAATACACACCGAGGTCCCATATCGCGTCATGATCTGGCGCCTTCGTAACCCACTCCGCCAGCCAAACTTCCACCCTCACAGGTGAGCCCACTTCAAAGCCCAAATGAGATACGCGCCAAAATCTCTTAGCCAACTCGCGTTCAAAATTTACAAATGTTCCATTGTTTCCCGAGTGGTACCACAAACCGGACACAATGGGTCCACCTCCATGGGCCTTTTCAAAGACCTTCTACTGCCAATAGCCGATAAATAACAAAAATTCGATGTGTAAGTAGGGGTGGGCATCGTGTCAGGTCGTGTCGTGTCCATTCGGGTTCGGGTCAATACGTATCAACTCGAAAAAGACCTGTTTACCTAAACGTGTTGAAAATACCAATCCTAACCCGACCTGAAATTACCCGTTCAACCCGAACTAGGCCTGTTATGACACGATTAATGTGGCGTGTCAATTCGGGTTCGGGTTATGCGGGTTAATACGTGTTGTTCTCAGGTTATGCGGGTTAGAAATGCAAGTTAATCCGTGTCGTTCTCAGGTTAAGCAGGTTTAAACGTGTCGGGTTCGGGTTAACGTGTCGACACGGGTAGATGAACAGGTTAATCCGTGTCGTTCTCGGGTTATGCAGGTTGACCCGATTCTGACCCATTTAATAATCGTGTTATCGGGTCGTGTCATATACGTGTTTCGTGTTTGAAATAGTCAACCTTAACCCGTTAACTTCGTGTCGTGTTCGGGTCGTGTCATAAATTTCCACCCCTATGTGTACGCACGCCAGGTGTACGCAATATGCACGGACATTGCATATTGACCGTCCGTGCGTGTCTTCAACGGTCTGGATTTCAAAAAAAAAGAAAAGGAAAAACTCTTTCAGGTAAGAGTTAACTCTTACATGGAAGAGTTTTTTTAAACTCCGGACCGTCGATTCATGAAATGGACGGTCCAAATGTGTCCGTGCGCATACATACATGTATGTGTACGTATGCGTAACCGGGTTGGATAAATAATCTTCCAAATAAATAACAAAAGTTGGGAGCCCAAACCTTTCCCCACAAACCCGAGAAAACATGGTTAGTGACCGAGAAACGCCTCTGCTTTGCTGGCTCCCAAATTCTCCTTTCGCTACGTACAACACTGAAATTTTCTACGCCACATCTTCCGGAAAGAGCATAGAAACCAAAGGTATTCTCCACCCCCTTTTTGGAACCCGGGGGTCTGCTGTGCGGGGTGCTCGATCGACAGGCCTTGCCCAGCACCATCCGAGCCGTTCAGACACGTTTGGATGGCCTAGACTCATTCTCAAATCTGAAGCCGTCCAAAACACGTTTGGACGGCTCAGATGGTGCATTACAGGGCCATTACAGGGCCTGCCGAGCACCCCGCACAGCAAGCCCTTGGGTTCCCTTTTTGGAGGTCCATAAGGTTCACTACCCTAAAATTAGTAAAAAAAAACCTATCCATGTGACGCCCCGCAGAAGGTTTTTTAGCTCCCGGTATCCATTGATCCCGAAAAGTATCAACATTGGTACCATTTCCCACCCTCCACAACAGATTTATCAACAGCAAACTTTTTTCCCAAATTATGCTGCGCCAACCCCCCGAAACAGCCAATCTTGACCAAAGCTGAAAGGAAATCAGACCTCGCACAATATTTGCTCAGCAAAAATTCTAACACCACGATCCACATCCTCCTCGCACATATTTGGGCTGACAAATAACTCACGCCATGTTCCACTAATTGGTTTTTTAGTTTTTTGGTTTTTTTATATCTTTAGTTTTTCAAAAAAAACCAACTAGTTCCACTAACAAGTTTTTGGTTTTTTGGTTTTTTTAGTTGTGTTATGAAATTACAAATCTACCCTTCTACCCAAACAACTATTGCTCTCTTTTTTTTTTGAAGGGAGGGCAGATTTGTAATTTTACATGATTAAAATACATGTACTTGATTGTGCAATGATTTGGTTTTTTTTAGGTTAGTGGAATGAAGTGGTTATTTGTTGGTTTTTTGTGGGGGTTTTTTTAGTGGAATGAAGTAGTTTTTGATTTAAAACAAAACTAGTTTTTTGTTAGTGGAACATGACCTCAGATTTGTTAAAATAAAGCCTTTTTCCAGCTGTTTTATTTCTATCTTTATGAATCTTTTGGGTTTCTCTGTTTTTTTTTTTGGACTAGAGTTG
This sequence comes from Vaccinium myrtillus, assembly GCA_016920895.1. Taxonomy (NCBI): domain Eukaryota; kingdom Viridiplantae; phylum Streptophyta; class Magnoliopsida; order Ericales; family Ericaceae; genus Vaccinium; species Vaccinium myrtillus. Next base: position 36,097,230 of record CM029277.1, read on the forward strand.
TTTTTTTTCCTTTTTCCACAGACCTTTTCATCTCCCAATGCCTATTATCTGTACCCTCTTTATTACCGTCAATCCTTAGTTTTTTCAAGGCCCTGTCCCCGATCCGCCCCATCCCCGAATATATGGTCTATTAATGAGTTATGAAACTTTGAGTCCCACCAAATTTTTTCCAAACACATGGGGTCACACTAAATTTTCTCCAAACATTTTATTGATAATTGAATTTTGTAATACAATAAATGTGATTAAATAAGAAATGCATCACTAATTTGAATGCTATGTTGACATCTACTCAACTGCATCAATCATATGCATTCCTTAAAATAAACACAAAAAATGCAATATAAAAACATTATTTTTCCAATCGAGCCGTTGATTTTGTTGTTCATATTGATGAAATCAATTGTGTCAAGTTTCTTCTCGATTGAGTTCAAAAAGCTTGTCGATTGGGACCCAATTTGTGTTTTTTAATGATACTTTTCATTCAATTAAATGCTTATTGATACGCGATCTACTTAATTTTTTTTACGACTGATGGATACCATAATACCGTGCTCGTGCCGTTTGACATTAAATTTTTTTTTAATAGCTGGTCATTTTTTTTAAAATTTTGGGCTTCAAATTAGTGTGAACTGTTGAATGGGCTGAAAATATGCTCTCATGGGCTGAAAATTAGTTTTTACCGGCTGAAACAGTAAATAAATGGGTTAAGATTCATTGGGCTTGGCCCATATGAAGCCCGTAGGCCCGAACCGAAACCGAACCGAACCGAGGATTACAAAATTGGTTTCGGTTCACCCATTCTCCCGAACCGATTTTCGTTTCCTCCTCTTTTTCTCTACTTTTTTCCCTGCTCTGCTATGTATGCTTCATGTCACGTGATGTGCTTTTTTGCTGCTGGGTGTTTTTTTCCCCTGTTGGGTATTTTTGCTTCCTCGTTTTTGTTTTGCATAAATATTTATGACGGATCTCTCTACTTGTAACTTGATTTTAGCATTTAATTTGTAACTGAGATTCTAGATTTCTAGTAATATATATATATATATATATATATATATATATATATATATATATAGTGTGAGCTTCTAATGATGACCTCACCATGAGGACTTCCATGAGGACTTCACCATCCGGACCAAATTTTCATGATCCGAACCGTTAGATGTTTTTATATATAGCGTTTTTAACAAAAACTGTGTGGATCAAGCCCTTCCGGGTATTTTTTTTTGAAGATTTTCCGCGTGGACCTTGGAAAATGCATTTTAAAAACATCTAACGGTTCGGATCGTCAAAATTTGATCGGGAAAGTGGAAAAAACCCTTGGTCCGCATGGAACTTCCAATGAGGGAGTCCTCATTAGAAGCTGACTATATATATATATATATATATATATATATATATATATATATATATAGAGGCCCGATCAAGTCCGGAGTCCCGAATCCGGGACTCCACCTTCCCGATATTTTTTTTTGACGATCGAACCGTCAATGTGTTCAATCTAACAAGGTGTTTTCCAAGGTCACTGGAAATCTTCAAAAAAATACCGGGAGGGGCTTGATCCAAGCATTTTTCCGCAAAATCAGAAAATGTACATTTTTGCGAAAAATGCTTGATCAAGCCCTTCCGGGACTCCATTTTTTTTTTGAAGATTTCCAAAGCGTGGACCTTGGAAAACACCTTTTGAACACATTGACGGCTCGGATTTTCCAAAAACATTTTCTAAATGCTTCAAAACGCTTCAATCCGGGATTTCCGGGATCCTTGACAGATAATTCGTGTATATATATATATATATATATATATATATATATATATATATATATATATATATATATAGGAACCCTTCACATCCAAACCCCTTTTTACGGACCTTTAACGTCCCGGACCTCCTCCACCTTCCCAATATTTTTTGAAAATCCGAACCGTTAGATGTGTTTAAAACGTGTTTTTAAGGTCCAACGCGAAGATTTGGCAAAAAAAAATACCGGAAGGGCTTGATCGGGACAGTTTTCACAAAAACGCTATAAAAACAGCTTTTATGAAAAACTGCCCCGATCAAGCCCTTCCGGGTATTTTTTTTTGCCAAATCTTCGCGTTGGACCTTAAAATCACGTTTTAAACACATCTAACGGTTCGGATTTTCAAAAAAAATTTGGGAAGGTGGAGGTCCGGACGTTATAAAATCCGGGAGTTTGGATTGGAAGTTTTTTGTATATATATATATATATATATATATATATATATATTTAAATGATTGGATCCCCGAATCCCCGTGGGGATCCCCGTTCCCCATTTGGAGTGGAGATGGAGGATGAAAATAAAGCCCCGTTGGGGATCGGGTATGGGATAGATATAGAGAAGGGGATTGGGGGTGGAGATAGTACTCTCCGGCCCCGATCCGCCCCCATGCCCATCCCCTATGTAGCACGGACACGGATACAAATATGGACACGGACACGGATACGGCAATTTTGAAAAAAGGGACACGGACACGGCGGGGGACACGGCAATATATATATTAATATATATATAAATATTATAAAAAAATTAAAAAATTAAAGATTGATAATTACAGTTTGACCCCCAAAAAATTTTAAAAATTACAATTTGACCCTTGAAAATTTGAAAAATTACAGATTGACCCCAATTTTTTTAAAAAAATTACAATTTGCCCCCTTCCGTGTCCCCCAGCCGTGTCCCCTTCGTGTCCCCCACGTGTCCCCCTAAAAAAATTCAAAAAAATTGGGGGACACGCCACGTGGCGTGTCCCATACGTATTTGGCCGTGTCCCCGCCGTGTCCCCGTGTCCCAAACGGCAATACGGCGCCTCCTAGGAGTGTCGGTGCTTCATAGTAATTGTATCTCGGTGAAACACAAGTTCAATAGTAACAAAAGTCATTGTATGTCCAGGTCAATCAGTCACATTTTTTGAATTTATTACGAAATTTAAGCATACTGATTATAACGAGTATCTTGAGAAGTCAATACTCAAGAGAGAGCACTAGCATGAGGACTGCTCAGAAATGGTAGGTTCTTTTGCAAACTGATCAGTCTTTTGCTTCTTGTTCTTGTACTTTTTTTGTTCTTCTTCAATGGTTTAGTGGTTGCCGATGCAGTAGCATCAATTGACGGTGGTGTTGTAGCTTGTTGAGTTTCTCCTTCATCATTACTTGAAGAATTACCCAAATAAGACTTTACCAGAGTCCTCCAATTTTCATCAGGCCTGTTAAAATTTATAAAATCCTTTTAAGGATCTCCAATTTCATACAACGATGAAGAATATAGAAACAAGACAAGACACACGATGATTACTTGGCTAGTCCATTACCATGGGAGAAGATCAATAGCTCTATTGCACTTTCAAACAGTTCCGCGAATACCACCACGTTTACAGGCCTCAACAGAGATGGCGATAGGATTAACTCTCTCCAAAAAAGGCCGATAATAATCTACTACCAGACTAATAATTCTAGCCAAAGAGTGATGGATAAAAAAAAAAAAGGGGACTATGGTTCTCGAATTGATGAGGAGACTGGCTTTCAACCCGCAGGTTAACTAAAACTTAGTGACCTAGTAATCTCTAGGGACAACAAAGTTTCCCACCAATATAGCTTTACCATTTTATAACACAAATAGTTACGTTTTATCTTGCAACTATAAGCATATCCGTCATTTTTTTGTTAAAAGCTGATCAGCAATCTGCGTCCCATCAAGAAACCTAAAAGAATATGCCCTACCTAGTTTCCCAAACAAGGAGTAATGGTGTTAACCGAATGTTAAGTAACCAGTAACACTGAGATTTACCTTGACCATGTATTTACCAGCAAAGACATAGGATGGGGTGTCGGATAATAACACGGAAACATAGTTGTGCAATGAGTTATTGATGATCAACCGTAAAGGGTTTGGAAGCACCTTCTCTATATTTGAAGAGATTAAAAATCTTCGTAAGTTGTACAAAGTTAAGCAGAAACTAATTAACAAACTTGGATGTAGACTTACATGTATGCCAGCATTCAATGATTGTTGTTGCCTCCTTGAAGATGTTGTTACAGAGAGGACATGTAAGTAAAGATATCAAACAAGCCTCAAGTATGCGGACTTGACAAGCCTCGAGTATATATACGGACTTCATACTCATGTTTTTAAAAGAAGAGAGAAATCGAACGCAAGGATTTATAGTGGTTCGGTCTGCAACTTCACGGCCTAATCCACTCCCCAAGTGTCCAACTTGGGATTTACTGCATTACCTCCAATAGTAACACTTTCTAGCTTCGCTGGTGCTAGAGAACCCCCTTACAATGAGCAATGTCTTCAATCGCTCCAATTAGTTTTGACTCCGGTGCTAGTCACACCTATCCGAGTAATTTTCTCTCACACAAAAATTATTCACAAAAATAACTCTCACAAAAGTACGAACAGGGGTGTACAATCCCTTTTACAATGTTAGCTCAAATAGAACACTCAAACTAGTGTAGAATATGCAAGATAAAACTTGGAGTTGAATTATCAGGATGAAACACGTAATTTTTCTGTTGGTTGCTCTCTGACCATCACGTATAATCTTCCTGGCCTTATAGGCATCAGCACACGAACGTTATAAGAGAGCCCCACTCCAAATTTGGAATATGCCAAACCAATATTGCCTTTGGCCGTGAAGTTGAAACACATACAATACAGTAACTTCCATTCCTTCACTGGCCGTTTGAATTCGATTGCCTTGATTCTCAAATTACGGACTTCCCTTGTAAAGCTTTGCCATTTGAATTTGATTCCCGAATTGCCGACTTACCTTGTAAAGTTTTCTGACCATTTGAGCTTTCCAAAATAAGAGCTAATCCATATTTTTCCATGCATGATCTTTGAATCTCCTTCATCATTTTATTTCCCATTTGATTCCCGAATTGCCGACTTACCATGTAAAGTTTTCTTTTTTGAACCAATCTGTGTTTATGGAAAAGATTTTCTGCCGTTACGAAATGAGAAAAATGTGCTCTTTATCAATGCACAGAGCCGTTACAAAAAATGATTAAAACGTGTGCTTAATTAGCGCGCATGATTTTTTGGTAAATTGATTCAATTACAAAATATTTGATTGATTCTACTTTCCGAAAATTATTTTTTCCTCTTGCCTATAAAAGGAGTTCTTTCCAGCCATTTAAAAACACACCGAAAAAATATTTTCTCGTGTACAGAGTTCAGATAGCAAGAAGGTTGATTGTGTTATGTATTTCCGGTCTTCTTCTGTGCAAGGAAGATCGAGACAGAGGCTGTATTCTGGACTGCTTTATCCTAGAGACGGCGTGGCGGTTACCGCTTTCATAGTGAGGGCGGAGCCACAAAATGTCTTAAAGAGAGCGACCTAGTTTGCGACTCAACCCAAAAACAACAGCCAATTCCATTTTGGTAGTTTGTTCTTAAATAACAGATTGCGAGGTAAGAAGTTCCATATTTTTCTACAGTATTTCCAACAAAGGGTAATTCAAAAACTTACACTTCAAATAGGGAAGCAGAACAAAATCCATGCATTAAAAAAGGAAAAATGGATGATTTCAGACCATCTGTCTTACCTGAGATTAGATGCAATTGAAGAGTAAAGAGATTGAAGAAACCAACTCTCTTTACAAGTAAAAAGAGAGAAGAGAGGGAAGGAAAGCAATTTGGTGTGAACTCTATGAAAAGGGAAACACAAGTATTAATTAGACAAATCACTTACCCGTTTGTCATTTTCCTATGCACAATTGGGTTGATGTTTTCTTTTGAAGGTAACACCAATGGAGATTAGGTCATATAAGCGCACTAGGGGGTGTTCCACTAACAAAAAACTATTTTTTCCAAACACCGAGACAGGTCATTCTCTCACAACACATCACATAAAAAACCGTGCAAAACCAGTTTTTTTAAAAAACTAGGTTAGTAGAACACCCCCTAAATTTGTTATCTTAATTACTCATTTCCAAACGTAACTACAAGATTTGGACGAGGGAAGAGTCATAGCAAGGCTACTGGGGTGTATCGAGAGACGCATCAAACAATCAATAATGCCCTTTTGCCTACCTCCACCCGCACTCATGAGGCTCACAATGATGCAATATGTGCTCTGGGCAATTCCAGTCCACCTCCTCAGATGACCACATAATCCTCGACCTTGAGCTGCAAAATTCAAAGTACCGTTGCCTTAGAAGTTTTGGTGGTGTAAATGTAATAAATCGGAAGAGATAGGAATGCACAAAAGTGCAAAGATGGAAAACAATCGTATTGTGAATTGTAATATTAGTAACTCATTTACTCTTGAAGAGAATATCTCCATTTGTGATTCTTTCATTTAAGAGCTAAGGCAATGTGGATTGTGGACCAATTTGAATACATATGCTAATTTTGAAATGTCCTAGTTGCCCACTCATTTCATTAATGGCGGATGTTTGATGCAAGATTTGTTATTGTCATACGATCGAAAACCAACTTTTAGCCTAACCCCGTCTCAAGGAACCAAGTTACAAGCTCCTCTGTACAGATAACCCGAAACGCCACAACACTTAGTTCTGGCTACACAACCACTAGGCCAAATAACCGGGTCAACAGCAAGCATTTTCCAATCATGTTCTTCAGTTCTTCTTTTTTTTGGACCTTTGTAGTCCACTGCAAGAACTAGACTCTGATAAATTCACAAAATCTAGCAAACTTTAAGAGTTTATACCAGAGCATGAACTCAGGTTCACCTGGAGCTTATAAACCAACAATATACAATGCTAACCTTTTCATTTTCAATATCAAATAAAATGACAAAAAATTCACCAAGAAGAATAAAAATCCTCAAAGTAACACTATTTTCTACCTCAGCAAACACCGTACATATTCATAAAATCAACCAAATAAAACAACCCGCTGCACGACGTCATATATAGAAAAATACGAAAAAATAACAGGAAAGAGAGGGAGTAAGGCTCGCACAGTAACCTTGTTTGCTGCCCAGCGCCATTTTGAACTATGATGACAATTGAAACACTTGGTTTTGACGATCTTCTCTTCTGACTTGGCGTCAAAGGAGGGTGCTTCAAAAAACACCGCCATCGCTGCAGCAGGAGCTGGAGACCGGCAACTGAATGCGGTGGTAGGAGGAGGAGAGGGGTGGTAATTGGCCTCTGCAGTGGTGCTCGTCTTCGACGGGCGGAGGAGTAGGTGTTAAACTTGGGCTGGCAAAGGCCAGCAAGTCGAGCCCAGTCCAAAAAAGTTGTTAGGGATTACACATTCTATTGGATGTTTTCCATCATATAAGTAAAGCAAAATTCTCACCACTACCACTAACCAACTTTCAATGCAGATATTGACACCCACAAAGCATGCAATCCGATAAGTTTCTAATCTTAGTTGCATGTTAAATTAGACCACCAAAAAAAATCACATGGCAATATCAACTCTCATCTTAGGCACATAGTCTTCTCAAGGAATAAATATTAAAGCAATGCGAACTTCGTCAGAATGACAAAAGGCAAACTAAAAATCATACTCTGATAGAGGTTCAAACCAAGATGCTTACCGGACGTAGGGGAAGACCTATGGGGATAAGGGTGAAATTCCTTTTCCGTAGACTCCATTCCCGTGGATGATTGTATCTACATGATGATCCAAATTTCCACTCTCCGGTTTTCAGGTAATGTTGGCATTCAGGTTGGCCAGGTCGTCCTGAAACATGTTTTCATTCTGGGCAGAAGAAGGCAAGGGTATATAAGCTCCCGTGTATGAAGGTGCTGAAGGAGATAATTGGGTTATCCCATAAACAGGTGCTCCTCCCACCATGGATAGAGTACTGGGAGAGGGGCTGGAACTTACAGGTGTCTCCACCTGGTGTAGAAAATGGAACATCTACTTCAAAAATAAGACTTTCCAGAATCAGTTTCGCAGAAGACTTGCCACAAACTGCTATTAAAAAATACACAAACATTCATCATTTCCAAATTGTGATCATATTTTACAGGAAATAGTTTCGAGAATTTACCGTTTTTTAATTTTATTTTTTATTATCAAAAACCGACTATTTTTCAGAACAAAATGTACTGTTTCCAAAAACAGACAACCGAACAAGTTTCTACAAATCCTTCTCCGAAATCGATTCTGAAATTGCAACCAAACAGAGCTAAAACAATTCATCAAGTGAGACCGTGCACCAACCTGGCAAGGATTCCAACCAGCGAAGGGAACCATTCCTAGAGGAATCAACACGTGACCGCAAGCCCCTTGAATATATGAACCTGGAACCAGAGCAGGCCCTGGAAATGGCCAATTTCCAGCTACTACCAGTGAGATGATTGAACCAAAGGAGACTGCCTTTAAGGATAAATCGCTGAGGTAGGAACAGGCAAAGGTCCACCCGTTGGAGCCAACACTTGTATGCCAGTAGGTTGATGATGGAATTTACAGGTTACACCGAACTTGCACTGCCCTGTTCTCACATAGTAGGAACACTCCCTTTCACCCTGGCATAATAACTACATCCAATATGAGCCAACTTGGTAACATGCGCTTAGAGCATCTCCAAGGATTTGAAAATCCCATGCCATTGCCAAAATTTGGCAGAAATGAGCAAGAATGCGGCTCTGTTGATTAGCCTAATTCCCTGTAGAAATTTCCTTAACCCATTTCTTGTGCCAAATTTGACATGAGAAATAGCTTTAGGAAACTTCCCACATCACCATCAATGCTCTTGATCTCCATTGCTTTTGACTATGCTTGTGCCGAAATAGAATTGGATCAACATTACTAAAAAATCTTAAACTGACACTCTAGCACGGCAATTTCTGGCAATGGCATCGCAAAAGTGACACAAACCAATGGAGATGCTCTAAGAGAGAGAATCAAACAATAGCAAGGGGAAGACAAACAAGTGCAAAATTCAAACCAATAGCAGTGGGTATCCAGAAATATTTAGCGACACAGGGATTACTGATCCACCTCCCTGTCTAGGATGGTGATACTTGCAGGATGCACTGAACTTATCGTTCCCGTCCTCATATAATACTTCAATTGTTGAAGAAAAGCAAATTGTTTAAGAAACAATCATAGTCAGAGCAATGGGGCATACAATACAAAAATGAAGTTCCTATTTTCATCGAACGCAGAATAAGTTTTTCCTTCACGTATGGAACCTAATAAATGAACACAGGGTTTAGAAATAACAGTACAGGAACTCATTCTGATTGCAGAACAGCAAACAAACAGAATAAAAGTCAAACCAGTAAACATTGTAAATGTACATTGCCCAATACTGACCGTAACTACCCTTATCTTTTCTCTTCATGTTTTCCCTCCCTTTTTAATCGGGAAACCTTTAGTTTAATGTTCATAGACGTGACCAAACGAAGAAATTAAAGCAAAAAAATCTGAAAACGAAGAGGCAACCACAGTTTTTTTTCCAAGATACAGAAATTTGGGAGATAGCATGAAATTAATGTGCTCAAAATACGAAACATGCAGCAGTAAGAACATTGACCCCTGACATGATCCAGTGAACCTAATGGCCATCATCGCCGACCTAATAGCTTTCAACAAAAAAAAACCCCACACAATTCAAAATCAAATGCATCCGGTGTTTGATAAACTACTGAATTCTGCAGATTGACTTCTATGATGCCTCAACTAAAACAACTAAAACGAATTAATTAAGCAAATATGAAACTGGAAAAACAAAACTATTTACCAGCCCCAAACGTAATTAGGACTTCTCATATCTCCATCGCTGCATAGGACTCCTATTTCCTTTTAGTCAAAAAGAAATAAATAACCTTGGCATTGTCGACTCCTTGCTTCAATTCCAGAATTCTAAAAAACCGAAAAATAAATGCTCAATTAGCCACTGCGAAGATCGATCTTGAGAGCCAACATACGAACCATAAAAACTCAAACCCAGTTAGTAAATAAATGAAACAAACGCAGAAATTTTAGAAAACAGAGCTTATATATGTAAACCCAGATGCAGAACGGACTCTTTACCAGAATGGATCTTACTCAACACACTGCGGTACTTCTTCTTCAGACTCGGCTTCTTGACCAACTGGTTCTACGCCTTTTGCAATGCGGTGAATGGCGATGGTGACCTGGCTGAAAAGATTGGAGGAAGAGGCGTTGCAGTCGCCGTCGTATTCATCAAGGGCTTCTCAACGAACTGGTTCTTTGACAAAAAAAAAAAACTTGGATGTAAATTTACATGTATGCAAGCATTCGATGATTGTTGTGGCCTCCTTGAAGATGCCGTCACAAAGAGGACATGTAAGTAAAGATATCATAACAGCCTCCTGTATGAGAAGTTGGGATTTAGGAAGGCCTAAGTTATCCATAGGGGATCTTCTGATTCAGCTACAACCTCCCTATAGTGATAGCCACCAGTTAAAGTAACCAAGCTCAGAGTTGAATGAAGCAGAAAAGATACCAAGAATATCAAATGCATTCAAATAAGATGCAATAATCCAAACTAAATGCAAAATTGTCAAAATACTTTTGAAACAGGAAAATTTTGTCATGTAGATATTCACTTTCGCCGGAATACGTTGATTGCTCCATGCGAATTTCATAAAAATTCATATCAAGATTGGAGGGTGAATGGGTAGCAACATACAAATAGAAATTTTGCAGAGAACTGTCATATATACTTTGTTGCATGGAACAGATTTAAGCTGTCCAAAAAATTTTAGTGTCAATAAAGTACGTGTACTGATAGCTATATATATTTCACTATATGCATTAAGGTACGTTTGAGCGAACGCCATCATTACTTCTTCAACGAAGAAAATATAGGTATGCACTCATGACAATTATGTTCTGTAAAAGAAAGAGATGAACACGTGCATTCCAAAGATTTACTTTGGCTATCATAATTAAACCGACGCTAATTCTTTTTTAATGGAGTCACTAAACGTCAAATATATATATGTTATGTAAGCTACAAGGGATTGTTGCGATTATACTAAACGGCCGCTAGTGCTTTTCTCAAATAATGTTGCTAAATGCCAAATATTCGCTATGTAAAAAGGCATATTGTGTGACTATACAAAAGGGTAATACTTCCATTGTAAGTTAGGTTTTTGCTATATAAGTCGTAGACTTGTAACGATTAGACAAAAACGCCTTGATAGGGGTTTTAACTATGTAGTTGTTAGATGTCTATATGATGGTAAGATGTAACACAATAGGTGAACTCTCATAAATAGAACAACGTCCTTGGCAGGTTATGTTGAGCATAGCTAGAGGTTGAACACTGCTAGAGGTTATGTGGTCTCTCATAAGATGTCTATATGTTGAGGGCCACTACATGTTATGGAAATGATTTCCAAGTAGATATTGCGCAAATTTAAGTGTTGCCACTACTGAACATAAAAATTTCTGAAGTGGTGGAATGCTTGCGCGAGAACAGTGTACACCAATATTGGAGACATAAATTTTTTTCTCCAATTGAAAGAGGTTCAAGCAGTGCAAAAGCTATTCTGTCCATTTATCTTTGAGGAAGAGGATGTATCATTACACTTAGTTCCCCCAATTTGAGAAAGGTTAATATTTCCAACCACCTTTTCTGTTCCGTCACCTAAAAAGAACTACCATATCTTGCAAAACAGGATAAACCACATTAAAGTTGCAAGATTTGTTGGTTCATTTGCATCTGTTCAACGTACCATGATAACAGATGCAAATGAACCAACAAATCTTGCATTAGGGAATCAACCACATTGATTTTGATTCTCAAATTTTCTTAAACAAGATGATGATGGTAAATTTGGCAATGGCAGTATGCAATTCAAATGCTGTGAGAGTCTTACATGACGTCTCCACTCTCCACCATCTATTCTATAATTTGTATAGCGAAGCAAACAATTCATATTCGTAATATGATCCTGAGGCAACACCACCACGATATTGTGTTACTCTTATTCAACATATGAACTTGAGGAAGATATCAAAAGATGTTTTGTGCTTTCGATTTCACAAACAAAACCAGTGAAATTAGTTCAATTGGCTTTAAAAAAATTTCAATTAATTGAATTTTTGAAGTATTTCCCTTTCTTTACAGGAATTGGACTGCGATAACCATATTCGGGATTGCATAGATTGTGGGATGGGAGGAAAGATATTAGGCAATCCTATCCATACCTCACATGGTTGCAACATATTATTGAATTGAGACTGATTTGGGATTCCAACTACAAGAAGTTGACTTAATACTTGATTTACAACAAAAATTTATGTGATTGGCATATATAAAAAAAGCAAGCCTAGGTGCTTGGCCCAGTTGAATTTGTTACTTTTCATTGGCAAATGTTGTTAAACTGCTTTTCATTAGAGTAAGCTCCAATTTTAAATGACGTACATTAGTGACAGCAAGATTTGTTTGTCATACCATCGAAAACCAACTTTTAGCATAACTCCGTCTCAACCAACCAAGTCACAAACTCCTCTTATAGATAACCTGCAATGTCACAATACTTGGTGCTGGCACACAGCCACTAGGCCAAGTAACCGGGTCAACAACAAGCATTTTACCAATCACATGTTTTTTTCTTTTTTTGAACCTTTGTGATCCACTGCAAGAACTAGACTCTGATAAATTCACAAAATCTAGTAACCTTAAGAGTTTATACCAGAGCATGAACCCGGTTCACCTGGAGCCTATAACCAACAATAATACAGTGCTAACCTTTTCATTTTCCGTATCAACTAAAATGACAAAATTTTCATCAAGGAGAATAAAAATCCTCGAAGTAACACTATTTTCTACCTCATCAAACACCACTACATATTCAGAAAATCAAACAAAAAATAATAATCCACCGCATGACGTCATATATAGAAAAATACGAACAAATAACATGAAAGAGAAGGATTAGGGCTCCCAAGGGAACCTTATTTGTGGCCCAGCGCCATTTTGGACTGTGGTGACCCTTCTTTTTTCTTTTCTTTTTTTGGTAAAGGTGATGACACTTCAAACACATGGTTCTGACGATCTTCTCTTCCGAATTGACATCAGCGGAGATTGCTTAAAAATAAAAACGCCGTCATCGCCGCCGCAGGAGCTGTAGATCGGCGACTGAAGGCGGTGGTAGGAGGAGGAGAGTGGTGGTAATTGGCCTTGGTCCTCCTCCACGAAGGGCCGAGGAGTAGGTGTTAAACTTGGGCCAAGAAACAAATTTGCAGGCCGGAGTAGAATTTGGGTTGGGCTTTAACAGAGGGTCAATAATAACTCGACAGTCCAAGCCCGATACTTTACATTATGGGGCTTGTCCGGGCCAGACCTCATGTGCTTTTTTTTTTTATTGAAAAATGATTTTCAAACTGCATATTTTGATAATTATACACCCTTTTTTTCGTCATGTAGTGAATTTTTACACAGAAAATTTTAATTATGGAACAAAAAAGGGAGTGCATCTATCAAAATAGGGTGTGATTATCAAAATATGCAGTATGTAAATACTTGCCTTTTTATTCGCTAGTTAGTATTTTGCTTGCAGTTTTAAGATGTTTGGTTATTCTGTTCGTCCCAATCTAGTTTTGGACTGTACTACCTACTGAGATACCACCACAGACAAAACTATCTATCCGCCAATCAGAAAAAAAAATAATTCCATGCATATCGACAAATAGTGCACAGATCGGTGTGTGGAGCTTATTACTTCTGGGTTGCACACAAATTATTCGAGGGCTTTATTAGTAGGGGTTGGTTTCCCTCACACGACTAATAACACAACATTTGACACAACAATAATCGGAGCCCCACGCTAATGATCGGAGGTGTTCAATTTGTTTAAAATATATTTTTAAGAGTACCCGTAAAAAATCAACTCATTCGGATATCGGTAAGGGCTTGATCGACTTTATCGGTTCATTTACTTTTTATCCTGTCAAATTTATGGATAAAACCCAATCAAGAATTTAACAATATTTGAATTAATTGATTTTTTATGGTACATTCTTAAAAATATGTTTTAAACAAATTGAACGGCTCCGATCATTTACATGGGACTCCAATATACTAGTACTAGTGAATGTCAGTGTGTAAAGGCACGACGCAATGTAATCTGAAATCAATCATGATGGCTTGTAATTTGCTCCTATTGACCCTCTCCAATGAACCCAATCTCCTCCAAATTTTTGATTTAAAAAATAGGGGTTACCAAATCAAGTTTAAGAACTGATATTTTACACATATAAATAATAGGGCAATTCACAAAGTGAAACTATAGCTAATTCAGTAAGTGCATTTGATAAACTATTCATGACACAAATAAAAAGAATATTTGTAAAAGGAAGAAAACAGTTTTATGAGCCTTATTGGCTACCTATAAAAGAAAATGGGTGGACATTTTCTCAACCAATTTATGTGTCATGGGTCTAAGAACAAATATGAGTGAAAATATGATAAAAAAATGAAAGCCACCATAGAAAGATTGATTCAAAACATCAAAACATAGGACAAAGATGGGCTTAAATTGATTACCTTCATGCTATCGTTGTTTTCCCCACGAAGTTTCTAGAATTGAGATCCCAACGGAAAATGAAATCTGAACGAAAAATCAATTAAATATTGATCTAATGAAAGTGCGTGAAATCTAAGATCGCGGTGACCTCCGGCCTCCCCAATAATGGAATGAGACTGCCTTGTTCATAGAGAAGAAGGAAGTCGAGAGAAGATTTAAAATTTGGGCACACCTATTTTGAAATTGGAATATTGAGATCTGTTTTGAAAGCTGACATATAGGGAAATTAGCAATCCACGACTAAAGTTTAGTATCCAAGACTTAATGAGGTCAAACTCTTCTTAATTAGGTAAAAGACTTAAGACTCATAAGCGCTTGATTGAAAGACATTTTGAATTTTGAGTAGGAATTATACGAATCCTTGGATCAACTGAATCATGAAATTAAAAATTTAATCACATCCCTCCAATGTGCCACAGAGCTAGGACACGTGTGAGCGGGACATTTTGCAAAACCTTGAGTAATGTAATATAGATTAGCAACCCACAAGTAAAGTTTGGAACACAAATCTTAATTAGGTCAAAATCTTCTTAATTAGGTAAAAAATTAAGACTCATAAGTGCTTGATTGAAAGAGGATTTGAATTTTGAGAAGGAGTGATAAGAACCTTTGGATCAACTGAATCGTGAACTTAAAAATTAATCACAACCCTCCAATGTGCCACGGACCTAGGACACATGTGAAAGGGACATTTTACAAAATCGTTGTGTAATGTAATATAGATAACAATCCACAAGTAAAGTTTGGTATACAAAACTTAATTAGGTCAAAATCTTCTTAGTTAGGTAAAAATTAAGACTCATGAGTGCTTGAGGGCATCCACAGTGGGCTCTCTATATTTGGCTCCTAAAATGACTCCTAAAGTTGACACATAAGCAAAAGTGGGGTCCAATTTTGTTTGTTAAGGACTTGCTAATTTAGGAGTGTGAGAGCACTCCAATGGACTCTCTAAAATTGGCTCCTAGACTTTGTCCTAAGATTATTTATGGATACAAAAATGTCAGTGGGTCCCCCATCCCCCTCCCTCTTCTCCTTCTCTCTCTTCTCCTCACTCCCAACTCCCTCCCTAAACTTAGCTAGTGTGGTAGGAGCCATGCTAAGGAGCCATCCTTAGGAGCTTCTATTGGGAGCCCATTGAAGACCAAAATTGAACAAATGAATTGCTAAAAGTTAGGAGTCTCACCTAGGAGTCTTTTTAAGAGTCCACTGTGGATGCCTTGATTAAAAGAGGTTTTGAATTTTGAGGAGCAGTGATAAGAACCGTTGGCTCAATTGAATCGTGAACTTAAAAATCAATCACAACCCTCAAATGTACCACGGAGGACACGTGTGAGAGGGACATTTTGCAAAACCGTTGCGTAATGTAATATAGATAGCAATCCACAGGTAAAGTTAGGTATACAAAACATAATTAGGTCAAACTTTTATTAAATAGGTAAAAATTTAAAACTCATATGTGCTTGATTGAAATAAGTTTTGAATTTTGAGCAGGAATGATAAGAACTTTTGGATCAACTGGATCATGAACTTAAAAATCAATCACAGCCCTCCAATGTGCCACGAAGGACACGTGTGAGCGGAACATTTTGCAAAATCTTGTGTAATGTAATATAGATTTAAGTTTGGTATATAAAATTAATTAGGTCAAAATCTTCTTAATTAGGTAAAACTTTAAAACTCATAAGTGCTTGATTGAAAGATGATTTGAATTGTGAGGAGGATTGATAAGAACCCTTGGATCAACTGAATCGTGAACTTAAAAATCGATCACAACCCTCCAATGTGCCAAGAAGGACACATGTGAAAGGGACATTTTACAAAATCTTTGTATAATGTAATATATATATTCTAAATATTACACAATATCTGCTCTAATGTTACACAGTCAAGGGCAAAAGGGTTACGAAGTGAATAATATCATTTGTCTATCATTTGCTACCATACATACCTACCTACTACACTTTTGTTCTTTACTCTTTTTGAACTATTCCTTTCCCTTTTGGTTGAGACTGAGAAGATTTTAATGTGGTACCATTTTTTTTAATCAGAATTTGGTGCTCCCTCTGTTTATATTTGTTAGTTCTTTTTTGGGTTAATTTTTAACTTTTTAGGAGCATCAAGATTGCTTTGCAGTGTGCACAATATTTGTCTTTCAAATTTTACCCTTCAATCAATTGGTCTTTTGGTTTGTTAATTAAATGTTTGAGGACAAGGGCAAATGAAGTAGAATTGACACAATTTATTCATTGATTTTCAAATATGGACAAACTTTAAGGGACAGGAAAACTTACGTTTGTGAATCAATAAACACAGACGGAGGAAATACCATTTACATGCATATCATTAATGCAACTTCAATAGTTGGTAGAAACCATCAAAACAAAGTTAAACAATTCTCAAAAAGAACATCTCTGTCCGAATCCGATCCGATAAATATGGATCCTACGTGCATGGTGTAGGGTTCACATCCATCGGATGTTGAACTTATTTATGTACGGATTTGTAAATGAAAATCTATGTCTCTAGCATTACGTTTTAAAAAATATATCTTTTTTTTTTGGTTGCATACGCAAAAGGAATGCATTAACCATTGAAATGAGTTTACAATGATTAAAAGGTTAGTGGGCACAAAAAAATAATTTTTTTGTTAATGGAACACCCAGTAAAAGAAGGATCAACCCATTATATTAAAATAAGTTGCACACAGGGGCTGACACAAAGGGGTGGCACAGTTAAATATTTTCACGTAAAAGTTGTACTACTTTTTTACTTATTAATGGGAAAAAATTAAATTTATGAGATTGGCCCTTGCGAGTGGTTTGGTGATTTTTTTTCTCTTAAATTCCAATATATATGTATGCAAAAAAGCAAGGGCGGAGGTATCTCGAGAAGGGCAGTGGCATGTGTCACTCTGGTCCCCCGAAAAAAATAAAATATTTTTTTGACACAAATGAAAGTTTATTAAGTACTACCGGTATAAGCAGAACAACTTGATTTCTTAAAATAATGATGAAAATAATACTGATTTATAAAATAAATTGGTCAGATCATAAAAATTATATCTCATTGACTTCAATTTAAATACCACAAGATAGTTTAACCGTACTTGTATTTTTTTTAAAACAAAACAAACTTCGTAATAAAACTTGCGCGAGCTTGAAATTATTTTTTAAAAACATTTCAAACTAGTAAAATTTGGAGACTAAGAATTAAGAGCAGGGGCAGAAGATTCTATTGAATGATCATGAGACTAACCATGCAACCATACTTATGAGATTTCATCAACCAGTGTCTTCTCTAATTTAAAATCCTAGCTCTGTCACCCCCGGAAAAAACTAAGCCACAAACTTCTGAGTTATAAACCATTTTGTGGTCGCATGTGTAAAATCAAAAGGCGACTAGTAAGTGTATATATATATATACGAAAATTTTCTAGTCCAAACCCTCCCGAGAATAAGAAAAAAGTTATTTTTATGTGTTGCAAATTATTTTTGGAAAATCCGAGCCATCCAATGTGTTCATAAGGTGTTTTCAAGGGTCCACGCAGGAAATCTTCGAAAAAAAAATACCGGGAAGGGCTTGATCCAAGCAGTTTTCGCAAAAACTGTAAATATAAAGTTTTAGCAAAAATTGTTTGGATCAAGCCCTTCCCGGTATTGTTTTGTGGAGATTTCCCGCGTGGACCCTTGAAAACACCTTCTGAACACATTGGACGGCTCGGATCGTCAACAAAATGTTCAGATCATGGAGGTCCAGAAGTCCGGAGGAGAAGCTTACCCATATAGGATCCCCTTCTAATAAGGGATCCCTCATTTTAAATTTCATGCGGGCCAAGCCATTTTTCCACTTTTCAAACTGAATTTCGACGATCCAAACCGTTAGATGTGTTTAAAATGTGTTTTTAAGGTCCAACGCGACGATTCATCAAAAAAAAAAAAAAAATCGGAAGGGCTTCATCCGATCGGTTTTGTTAAAAACGCTATATATATATAATGAAGCCCTTCCGGGTATTTTTTTTGAACGAATCCTCTTGTTGGACCTTAAAAACACATTTTAAACACATCTAACGGTTCGGATTGTCGAAATTTGGTCGGGAAGCATGACGACCGCACGTTGGTCCTCATATAAGGGTCCTTATTAGAAGTTTCTTGTATATACTGTTTTTTTTTTTGCCATTCATTAATCCTAATTTACTCTATCTATATCCTAGGGGACTTGGGGAGGGGGATGGGTGCTTGTCTTATCGAATCGCCCACGCATGTGCAATGAAGAAAGTACAAGGGAGACACCAACTGCACTGCACTCCACTTGCTGTTTCTTGTATATAATTTGTCTCTTCATCAAACCTAACATGCAAGCAACAATTTACACCATTGCTTTTTGCTATGAAAAAAAAAACTACTATCCGGGCCCTTAATTCCTAAATACAAATTGCTTCCGCCAATGGTTGCATAACCAAATTCAAGTCTGGTTAAGTCATAAGCTTGTTGTAGTTGTGTTCATACCCAAAAATGCCATCATTTAAAAGCCGTCGTATGGCATAAAAATCACACAACGGCGAATGAATTTTACCGAGATGTTTGAGATTTATTGGTGTAGCTTATTAATTACCCAATGGGAGTTGGCTACGTGAGTTTATTTTGTTTAAGCTTTGTTTCGATCATGAGAATTGAAGCCCAAATGAAACGAGATGCACCATACAATTTCCCATTTGGATCCTGTTAGATGGACCATGAATTTCTTTTTTGGGTAATTCGGAAACTTAGATAAACTTAAAGCAAAGAGTAGCTCTCCATAAGGAGATGAGTTAGGTTACAAACCAACATAAAGAACTAGTCTAAAATACGCCTAAGACCGAGACGGTCACTATTCCAAAACTCCCTGATGGAGAGAGGCATTGTATCCAAAACCACCAAATGTTCATTATGTTCGGCCCCCAGCCTTGCAAGGTGATCAACACACTCATTGGCACTGCGAGAAACGTGAGAGAGGGAGGCTCCTGTTCGAGTCATCAAGGCTTTGGTTTCAAAAATCATATTGCATTGTGGGTGACAACCATCAAAGACCTCATTGATTAAGTTAACAGCCACCAGAGAGTCAAATTCAATAGCAACGTTTTGCATGTTTTTCTCCATGAATTTCTCTCATGCATGGGGGTATATTTATGCCACTTTCTGTACAGGAGAAAATGATGGCTTTGATTTGTTC